>OX155967.1:2046221-2646221 GCA_944548615.1 Micropterix aruncella | reverse complement strand
TGGAAAATTTCCGATTGTATATATTGAACATATTACATTGACGCAATAATGGCTTCATAAGATATTGTAATCATTGTTTTATTAATCGAAATAGAGACTCTTTTGAGATACCGGTTTTATGATCATTAACACAAAATCGTCTTTTAATTGATATGAATACACATACAGTAGAACTCCAATTAACCGAATCAATTGGGACCTGACCCCATTCCGATAATCAAAACTTCTGATAATTGTATTTTTTCTGAAAACTGCCTCTATTTTAATTAATTACTGTATGTATGTTGAAAATGAGGGGGAAAACTATTTTTAAAAGAAAAGGAGTTGATGGTCCAGTGTCTGCTTTAACTTTGACATTAAGGTCTATCTTTCAAATGATTTTTTTGTTGTTAACCTACCGCCAAATATTGTTTTAAATTGGCTATTTCCTTTTTTTTCGACAATTCTTAGGTCGGATGAGTTGGTGCATTATTAATAATCAGTACGGTTCCGTCTTGATTTTGTTTCCGTTTTAATTTCGGATAATCAGCGTTTCGGATAGTAGGAGTTTGGATAATTGGAGTTCTATTGTAATTTCGTTTATGTATAGATAGTTGGCCCAATTACATTTCTTCATGAACTAAAATTGGAATTAGTTCATGAGAGCGAGACAGGCCAATGCGTTAGAGCGGAATACAAAATGAATGGTTGTCACTTTTTGAGCTTAAAACTATTAATTGAACATAAAGCGGCAGGATGTAAGACCGGACAAAATGTTTTCCATTTATTTCAGATGGTTTTATGTTCGGCAGGTTCTTTTTTGCATCCCGCTCTAGCGCACTGCTCTGTCTGCTCGTGATTTATTAGTTCACGAAGAAACGCAATCGAGCTCAGTTAATCATTAAAGTTATAATCATAGCTCTATGTCTGATGCATAAAAACTCAAAAACAGCTTGATCAATTAGATAATAATTATTTTCATGCATAGATTAGTTATTCCCATTTATAAATTAAATACAAACGGAGCTGCCATGGAATTCGCGGACCAAAAATCGGGCCCATCATATATAATTATTACACGTCTCGGAGGTGAACGGTGGATTCCGGACTGACGACCAGCTGTGGTAGGTTTAGGACAGCTGTCTTGCCACATGTGAGCGTACACCCTACCACTCATTCACTCCCCCTTCGAAGCCATAGAATTTGAGATGCAGAAATCGCTGTTTTAGATAATTTTTCTAGAAAGGAGTTGATTATTTTCCTGGAGAGACCAAGATCTTTAAAAAGGTAAAACAAAGATTTAGCTGGCAGGCCACAAGCGCCAACTTCCACCGCGTGAAGGTGAACAGTGAAGCCGTTCCGGGTGACGGCATTTGCGAGGTCATGGTATTTATTTACTTTGTACTCGTGGTCTTTTGGGATATTTGATTCCCATGGAACAGTTAATTCCACGATAAGGACCATCTTCCGAGATAGAGAGTAAAGAGTTATATCTGGACGCAGGGCTGTGCATCCGAGACTTTCAGGGAATTTATACTGCTTTGAGACCGAATCGACCTCCATAATCCAATCTGAAGCTTTCTCGATTATTGAGAAAGGTTTTGCAGTGAGATGTTTTTTGCCTTTAGAGCCAACCCGCACAAACTGTATTGGGGGTTTGGAGGATACTGTGGAACCCTTGTTGGCGCAAGCCACTGAGAGGCTAAGTACCTCGCGAATAACAGCAAGGACTTTGTTGTGGCGATAAGTGTACCGTCCTTGATCCAAGGCCACCTTGCAGCCAGCTAGAATATGTCTAGCTGTGCAAGGGGTGTTGCTACAAAGGGGACATGAACTATCCTCGGCATAGCTCCAACGAGCGAGATTACTGGGGTCTGGAAGTGTATGCTGAAAGGCATTTAAATAAAATTTCAGCATCTCTGGAGTCCAGTCATACAACATTACTTTCCAGTGCATTGGAGGAGGAATGCAAAAGTCTCCAATTGTTGTCCAATCATCATTCTGGCATTGAAGGCCAATAGCGTGGCCAAGGCTATTGCTGTCGTAATCTCCCCGCAAGAGAGACTTCTTCAAGTCCACATTGCTCATGGTTGTAGACCATTGCCATTCTGGCTGATTCCAGCAAGAAACTTTTTGTGGAAGTTTACGCGGGCCCATAAGTATACCCCACAAAAGCAGAAAATACAGTGTTATCCAGTAAGGGCGGGTCGATGTTGACAGTCTGTGCAATAAAACAAGCTGTGTGTGAAGTATTAACGACATTCTTTTTTTGATTTGAAAGGCCTATGTATGCCATTATGACTTAGAAAATATTGTTTTATGAAATTACATATTACATTTGCTGTTTTCCTTGAAACAGGCGCTATCTGTCTAGTTAGGAGTGACGCAGAATCATTGCATTTTTTAATATTTTTTGTGTATATTCTTAAAAACAAAAAAATGGCTATCTTTTCATGCAGCTTTCGAATACATATATAAACGCAGCATTTTGAATATCATCACATAACTTTCTCCGACTTTGATAACGTATGATAAGAGATTATATACGTTATCCAAGCTGAGAGCAGACTATTTCAAGATCTTCTTGGTTAACGTTGAAAAAACTGTCCATATTTCTATAAACTACAACTAGAGTTGCCGACTGCAACCCGTACAACCCTAAACCCATTACTCTGTCTCCCCGGAGGTGAGCGTAGAAGACTTTGGACAAAAACATTCCAAAGCCAAAGCCAATGCCTTTCCGCGAGATAACTAGGTTAATCACCCAGCGGGCCAACACTCGCGCCCTTACTTCCAGTTGCAACCAGTTTACTCCGGTCTCCCGACTGGTTACAGTTTCGAGGTCGTTTGCGCGGTCCTTTCCCTTACGTAGCGGTGATACGGTGTATACCGTATCTATCGCGGACCACAGCATCCTTTGCCCGGCTGTTCACCCAGGATCGGGTAGTCTATGGTCGTTTCAAGAGCAGTCGCTCTAAGGTCCGCAACCACCCCCGCTCTATAGGAAACAGTACTGCTTCCAGACTCCCCCGACTGTTAGAGTGCACAATCGATTGGCTTACGCCGCACGGTGCGCAGACTCTCCAGGAGCGCCAGAAGTTTGATTCCTAGGGGAAACTAACCCTGAGGCCAGAGTCCTACCATGGCTCGCACTTCATGCGTGAAGGCCATCGGATGGGTATTGACCCGTGAGTGTGACCAACCCTGAACAGAATGGGTCTTTGTGGCCAACTCAGCAAGGGCCCATTAGCTCCTCTATAAAGTACAGCACTACTTGAATTGTGTAGATGTACAGCAGTATCATTATGTCTAGATCTCTGAAAAAAGATCTGGCAGGTAAATCAAGGGGCAGCCGGGCTATAAAGCTTACAGCACATTTTTGCATTCGGAATGCCCTCTGCCTATCCGCTACGCATCCCAACACCCCTTACCGTACATAAGAAGAGAATGTGCATATGCAAAGTAGTACATACGCAGTGCAGGGAGCTTAAGAAAGAAAATAATAATAATAATAATAATAATAATAATAATTTTATTCATTCAAAACATAAATTTACAATTTTATTAGTTGCAGAATCTGCCTAACTAGGCCATAGCCCGTACCAAGGAAAACTCTATGTATGGCGAAGATTTATTCATGTGTACATAATATTAAAATCAAAAATACAAAATATGATAAAATATAAAATAGATAAGCGAATTCAAATTAAATTTATAATTATATTTAAAATGTTGATATAGCATAGTCATGGAAATAAATATTAATACAAAATGTCGTAATATGAAGTTTGTAGAACAAACAAATAAATAGTATTTAAATATAAAGTGTAGTGCAATGTATGACAATAATAATAATGCAGACCTTTACTTTAAAATATGGCTTATTGCCTTTTCCACCTCATTTCTACCAAGTTGAAGTACATGTTGTGTAATTTTAGATTTTAATTGGATTGACTTAGTATGTTGGCATGTTTTTATAGATTCTTTTAGATGGTTATAAATTTTTGGCCCTATAAAGCTAAAGTGTCTTTGGGCGAAGGATGTTCGGGTTTTCTGTGCATTGTGTTTACAGGTTGTGGCGCTCCTCGTTGAAATTTTATGCTCAGCTTTAACGTGAATATCTTTACTTTTTAAGTAGTTAAGAAAGACTGTTTTTGCATATACCTGCCTGATGTCTAATATATTCAGCTCTGCAAACAAGTCGTTTGAGGGGTACCTTCGGGGCTTTTTGGCAATAACCCGAGGAAGCGCCTTCTGCGCTGTCATAAGCGGATTTAGAACAATACGTGTAGACCCTCCCCAACCTAGAATACCGTATGAAATTAGGCTATTTGCAAAAGCATGGTAGACATTTTTGAGAGATTTTAAGTCTATCACGTTACGAAGTAGCTAAAAATGGTTCAATAGAGCGCATAGAAGTCTTTAGCTAGCTTATCGGAAGTGCCATCTCAGACTATCGAGAAGCCCAATACTTGCTTAAAGCCTCGTATCGAGTACAGCGAGTACAGCGAGCTCTGAGCGGCTCAGCTCGCATGTTGATACCCTTTGCTCGAGTCAAGCAAACTGTTCTCGAGGCTGGTTCCGCGCTGCTCGATTTGAGCAAACCGGTATCCACATGCGAGCTGAGCCGCTCATAAAGCGACGCGCTCAAAGGTGAATATGAGGCTTAAGCCTTGTTTTAGGTCGTCTATCAAGGCGCTGCTATCTCTAAGGCTGAATTACATCATATGAGTTTTACTGATGGTTTTACCCTGGCGAGGGCATTGAAGCACAAAAATAAAACAAAAAAAATATCTTATCGCGATCGTTAAAATCACACATTGTCATGACTAAGTCCTAAATATACTTTCATCATATCTCAAGCAGGAAAATCGGTTGTGTTTATACAATGTGATTAAAATTAACAAAGTGACTGCTACTAAAAGTGCTGTGTCAGAATGTCGGGGGATTTCCTGGCGATGGAACCGGATTTGTGGGGCTCGGAGGCTGCGCAACTTCCGGGGACTTCAACGCCATACTCGGTGCTGATGACCCACACTCACACGCCTTTGTCTACAACCACGGAAGCCAACGATATACGGTCATGGCTGATGGGAATCGTTTTGAAGGTTGTCATACTTTTTTTGTTTATTTGTTTGTTTCGACTCTTTATTGTGAAATTTCGCAATGGGCGGGTTTATTATCATATGACAATCTCTTACAACCAATCCTACTATGAAGTGTTTATATGCATGTGTCCCAATAACATGTGTATAAGTGTGTGTCAAGTTATTGAATTTGCTTGACAGAACTGAAATGCGATTCCGTTAATGTTATCGTAATTTAAAATGGTGACCCAGCCTGGAATCGAACACGGTACCTTACAATGTAAGATCAGGTGACCTAACCACTATGCCACCAGGACTTTTTAAAGTTGCTATACTATTATAATTCAACTGCTGAGTAAATTCAGAGAAGCTATTTAAAATATTTTATAATTTATTAGTATTTTATGCCAAGCGACCAAAGTACGACCTCAAACAGTGTATGTCCAGATTCCTAAGTTGAGTTTAATAAGGTCGATGGTAATGAAGGGTTTTTACAGATACAAAAACAGATAAACCTAAATAAGTAAGAAATTAAAAACGAAATAATCAAAACAAATCAATATAATCAATAGGTAGCTTATAGATGCTGGTTGCGTGTGGATTTTGATTTTGGAAAAAAAGGGGGTAGTGAACTGTATTTTGCAGTATTTTTGGTAAAAAATAGGATGGAATAGATAGGATCTCGCTCACCTTATTAAATGTCCTTTTGCAGCTTCGTAATCAAACTTCTCAAGTCGCACAATCACAGCGGCAGCGGTAACTTATTGTCAAATATATATATAATATTTCACGAGCACTAATTGTTTTCATTCGCGGGTTTTCAAAGCGAATTATAGCGCGTATGCTCGGCTGTCGTCTCAGACATAGAGAGCGATATAGTCAGACAATCAATCCATGAATATTTATATAAAACTATTATTTAAATGGATGCAATGGTTTTTAAATGGTGGCCTATTAGCATCTCCTTAATGGTTATTTTTATATTTAACGTCTTCTAGCTGTTTAATAGTGGTAGCGAATAGATTATAAAATTTAACGCTAAGGTATAAGTAGCTTTTCTGTAAGTTTGCCAGTTTTTTTTTGTGTATGCGTATAAGAAAGCGTCTGCGGGCTAGGTGAGAGTAAATTCTGTTGGATATGTTTGTTCCTGAGGCATTGTTATTTTGTTTGTTCCTGGTTAGGTGGTGAACGGTTTCAAGCAGCTTGGGCCACAAGATCCATTTTGTTCTCGAATCGGCTCAACTAACGATTCAGCTCCTATTCAGCAGCCTCCTCGAGTGGAAGGCTACCCTGGGTAAGACTCCCGTGTCTCAGGCCTCAGAGCTGGTGGACCGGTTTCTCCCAGCGGGATTGGACGGTTAGAGTAGATAGACGGCGCCACTGGACGGTTTGCGCACCGGTCAGCGAAGCCAATCGGCTGTGCATTCTGACTAGTTTCTGAAGGGGTCTGGAGACTATGGAAATATACTGTTTCCTAAGCAGCGGGAGTGGATGTTGACCTGTTGTCATGCCACCCTTGAAATGACCTTTGAAATGACGTTCTGATCCCGTGTGGCACTACGGGCAAAGAACGCCCAGGTCTGCAATAAATTTAAATTGAATTACCGCAATACAACAGGTTGAGGCCGCGTAAAGGACTTCGGACCCACAACCAGTCGGGAGGACCGAGGTATGCTGAAGGTTAACTCCAGACGGAGATATCCTACTAAAACTGGTAGCTAGGGGCGAGGCTGCCCGATGTTTACCTTTCCCAGTCCCTCTCCGCAAGGCGTTGCCCTCTAGCGGGCTTGTTGGCGAGCTAGACAGTAGATTGTCTTGTCTCTAAGTCTTCTACGTTCATCCCACGGCTGAAAGAACGATCACATATCGTTATACCAGCCTAGGGTGACGGGTTCGCCCGTTGTAGTCGACACCGCTCTACTGTATATGCAACTAGATATATGGTGACCGGAGTTATACATATTAAATTGTGTCGATGACTATGGGCGAACTACTTTGTTAAATTAAAAAATAAAATTTAACCCGTCACTCCAGGGAGTTATAAAGACATTATACCATTCGTTCTCCCATAGAGTAAAAATAATGAGTTAATGGACTAAACAATCCACAATCAAGCTACGCCAGCAGCCCGTAAGAGTCAATCTCCTTACTGCGATACAGTGAGAAGTGAACAAGTGAGCCAACCTCGCGCCCTTACTACTACCAGATTTCGACGGATTTCTCCATCGTTCAGTCTGGCCTCAGATTCGAGATCGCTTGCACAGCTCTTTATATAACAGCAGCTCTTTATATACCAGTATATAACAATATACCTTCTTTTGTTAAAATCTATTTCTTTTATTTGCAGAGAGCCACCGAGGGCTTTGGTAATGGTGGGTTCACATCGGCCTTCGTGGCCGCTCTCTCTGTTGTCATCGTCAGCGAACTCGGAGACAAGACTTTCTTCATTGCGGCGATAATGGCCATGAGGCACCCTCGCGCTCTCGTCTTCTCGGGTGCCATCACTGCATTGTTTTTCATGACCGCTTTGTCAGCTGCTTTCGGCTGGATCGCCACCGTCATTCCCAGGTTTGTAAATTACTTAAAGCCCAACCAAATAATGTTAAACAATTTTTTGTGGAAGGTGTGAGTTCCATCTGTTGTTTAAATTTGAAAGGTAGTGGGCCCTGTTGCAGTCAGGCCACTAAAACCCATACGTTTAGGGTCGGTGAAACTCACAGATCAACACACATCCGGCGGCCTCAACGCAGAAGTGCTAACCCGGGTAGGATTCTGTCCAGCGGGACAGTTTTCCATAGGAGTCAACCTTCAGGCGCTCCTGGACGGTTTGCGCACCATGCAGCGTCAGCCAATCGATTGTGCATTCTGACCGACAGCTGGGAGAGTCTGGAAACAGTACTGTCTTCTATAGAGCGGGGTATTTGTTAACCTTACGGCAACTGCTCTTGAAACGACAATTCAGCTACCCGATCCCGGGTGAAGAGTCGGGCAAAGGATGCCGTGGTCCGCGATAGATTCGGTAGACACCGTATCACCGCTACGTATGGGAGAGAACCGCGCAAGCGACCTCGATCCTGTAACCAGTCGGGAGGTAGGTGGTATCCTGAAGGTTAATTCCAAGAGATATCCTTTCAAACTGGTAGTCGGGGGGCAAGGCTGCCCGCTGAGTACCTTTCCCGGTGCCTTGCCGTAAGGCGTTGGCCTTTGACAAGCAAGTGGTGTAACTAGAAAGTGGACTGTTTTCGTCCCTTCTAAGCTCTAACAGCCCTATTCACAGTCGATACTTAAGTACACCTTAAGGGAACACTCACTCGAGTGACACTCAAGTACCATCCTCAAAATTGCTATTCATAGTTGTTACTTAAGGGCTCCCTTCAGTGAGTATGCACTTAAGGGACCCTCAAGCAATTGGATTCATTTCTAATTCGAAACTAATACATTCCTATTACATGGTCTATAGAGTTTTTGTTGTCTTTGAAAAAAATGTTTGTGCTCTATGGTTGAAAAAAAACCCGTCGGTGCATCAGCTGTTGTCACTGACGTTCGCTCGACGTCGGAGTATTTTTCTTGTCGGTTTCTTGATCGATTTCCTCGATGCGCTCTTTCGTCTTTTTCGTTTTGCCTTTTCCTAGTTCGCTTCCTTTTGCTCCGAATTTCGATGCAGAATTTCTTCACCTAGGAATTAGTAAAAAATATGGGTAGAAATAATAGCTATCGTTGGCATTGTATGGCTAATTGCCGGTGGCAAAGAATTTCAAGCACTAACTGCATCAGGCAGAATTGGAAATCCGCGGTTTTCGTTAAAACCCAACGGAATCAAAAAACATTTCAATGGCGAGGCGGAAATGTTTTTTAAACTCTCCAGGGGAGTAGAAGTCAAGAAGATTGTTGAAATCCATTATGTAACGACGCGTGCGACGCGGTAAACACAGTTTATAAAATCGGCCAAATCATTATAAACCATAGAGTTTTAGAAATCATGGTTTTAATTCACAAAAAACACGCATTAATTAGTGGAATACTCAACGCGCACTCGCCAAAGTGAACTCGAGACCACACTTCAATTTGACAGTTCGAAACGTAAGAAATGTCGGCCATTTTAGCTTCCTCGACACTGAAGTATTGTCTCTGAATACAAAAATGTATGGATGATGCCCCCCTTAAGGGCACACTCGAGTAGCCTACTTGAGTGCTTACTTAAGTATGGTTTCTGAATAGTAATCTGACAAAATAGGGCACACTTGAGTTGAAGGACCCCTTGAGTGTCGACTCTGAATATGACTGTAAGTCTTCTAAGCTCACCTCACAGGAGACAGAAGGATTTAATATCGTTAAAACTTCCTGAAGTTCCTGGATTCGCCCGTTGTAGTTGACAACTCTTGTTCTTGTATAAATATGAGACCTATATACGAGGGTAAGGTGAAAAGTTCTCGGCCCGACAATGAAAGACTGGGATTTTCACTCAAAAAATGATTTTATTTTTATATGATTATTTTTAATGATTATTATTATTATTATTTAGCACTAGTTTAATTAGTTTTAATTTAATTTAATTTAATTTACATAATTTTAACATTAAATATTGAGATACTTTCCATTTTTATAAATTGACAAAAATACGAAATTATATCATTCTAAAATTTTTCATTTCTATTAAGCAATTGATATTTTAAAAAGTGACAATCAATTTGCATTTTTATTAATTCTGATTATTCTAATGTTAATTTTGTTTTATTTATTATTTGGATTAGATTTAGTTTTATTTTATTTTATTTTTATTTTAAAAAGATTTGAATTTTCAATTTAATTTTTTGTAGACTATTTTAATAATTAGTTTTATTTGATTGTGTCTAGAAATATATGCATTGTTAATAAATAGTAATCATAATGCACAAAGACAATTGCTCAAGTCTGCCTTAGAACAGGCTCAGGCCTAGTTAGGCGACTTTCGGTCATAACCATGTCTCAGTCACAATAAGAATCAGTTTTCTGCTATTGCCTCATTTACATGCAGTGTGACATGGTAAAATGTACTAGTTAAATTTTGTAATACCTACTCTAAATAAAAATATAAAAATAAAATATATAATCTCCCTTGACTTCAACACACTCGGTCCAGCGTTTCTCCAACATCAGTATTCTTTTTTCGGAAGTGAGAGTCTGGAAGGCTGTGAAAATATTCATCTACGACCCTCTCAACTTCCTCATTGGACGCAAAGCGCTTCCCAGAAACAAATTTCTTCAAGTTTGGGAACAGATGGAAGTCTGAGGGTGCCAAATCAGGAGAATAGGGGGATAGCCGAGCAAATTGTACTCAAAATCCTGCAGTTTTCGCACGCACTTGTGCAGGTGCATTGTCCTGGGGAAAGTTGTTTGTTTTCTTCATCGAGCCAGGCTTCTCGCAAATTTTGGCATCTAACTGGTCAAGAAGGTTGGAGTAATATTCGCCCTAATGCAATCTGCCTTTTTCAAGGTAAGCAATTAACGGTGTATCTGTTTCAAAGCGCATACATAACTCCTGCATACATACAGGTACCTGAGGTACCTGCTCACTACGCCCGCCATAAGACATGTAAGTGCAAGGGAGCGCGCAATATTTTTATTTATTTTATTTATTTATTAATTTACAATAACTTCATATAATATGTCATATAAACACCATTTACATAATATGGTTGAGTTGGGAGAGATTGAGCACATCCTATGGTGAAAATGTTTATCCGCATTCCTAACTAGGTCAGAGACCCGTATCTAGGGATGCTGATTTTTGTTTAATTGTATCGACGAGCTGACTCTTTTGATATTATGAACTTAAGTTGCATTGCATAATACATAAGAATATATACATACGCATACATTGGACCCCTTTCAAGCAGGTACTTCTTTATAAGTATTTTGAATGAATTTAAGTTGTTTGCATTCTTATAACTCTCATTTAAATTATTATAAAATCTCGGCGCAAGGAAGTAAAATATGCGCTACTACAACCTACGTTTTATAACTCCGCATGCCAGAAGCGTTCGGATAGACTAGTCGAGATTCGTGCTTATGTCTTAGTTATGTCCACAAATTCAAGAATTCTTTAATTTTGCTAATACCACATAAAACCGATACAAACTCGTTCTCTGACGCACAAACTCACTTTGAGAACATATCTGCCGCAAGGTTACCGATGACCAACAGCGTTTAATGTGTTAATATTAAATTTCTCATTAGCTCAAAAACGCCAGCGCACAGTCGCACGATGCGTCGGCTAGTAATCGGCGACTGATAGTTACTCGACGTTACATCACCCAAACCGCGAATAATCGATGATGCTGCCAGATTAACAGTTTAATTTAGAAATAAAACTTAGCGCCATCTATCGATATCTATCTACACTATATAAAATCCCTTAGCATTTGTTATAAATAATTAAAATAAATTCGAAAAATCAAAGCAACTATAAATTGCGGAAGATTAATTAATTTTGTGACCGGAGAGACTCAGATAAACTACATGCATAGCTTTTAACAGAATTTGCTATGAAAATATAACCTCGCCTAAAAAGATTTTTTAAATATAATTCGTCTTTTGACCATTTTAAAATCATTAAAATAATACTATAAAGAGTTTATAATCATACCGAGGTGAAAAAAATATTATCAGGGTCATTTGGATTTTGTATTTTTTTAAAACCAGGAAATAGGAAGAGAAATATGTGTCTAATTTTTAAACAAGGACATTTTTCTATGTGTTTAACCCTGCAGTGGTCGCACAATGAAGGATTTATTAGCACATAATCGCAACATAAAAAAAACAAACAAATCACATCTGACCCCTGGCATAGATTTGTTTTTCTTTCTCTTTCATTGAGTTCGGAACAATTAACCTAATTAGAAGTATAATATGTCAGTTCTGCGACATTCGAATGCTAACCTACTGGGGCACAGAAGTAGGAACAACCATACTCAGTTTCCGAGTTTCATGCTCACTCACTTTCTCCTAATTTGATAAATTGCTCACCTTTCCAAAATTTTTCCTTTCCAAAGTTGGAACTTTTCAGTATACGCCGTGATGGCATGGAATGCCCCCCTTGGGATGTCTTCCTTGCCTTCCTTAGGAGGGGTGTCCCACACTTTGAAAATCATAGCTGTACTTGCTTGGGGAAGGTTTTCAACTCGCAAGATATCATTACATCTCTCAAGGATAACATTGCGGCTCTGGCTCCGCTTGCAGGGTTAAAGTTAATATTTTAAATAACTCGGTTATTAAAAAATATACATAGCAACAGGAGCAACAGTATGGCTCATGCTATTGGCCTTCAATGCCAGAATGATAGGACAACAATTGGGGACTTTTGCATTCCGCCTCCAATGCACTTGAAGGTAATGCTCTATGACGCCAGAGATGCTGAAATTTTATTTTAATGCCTTTCAGCATACACTTCCAGACCCCAGTAACCTCGCTTTTTGGAGCTATGCCGAGGATAGTTCATGTCCCCTTTGTAGCTATACCCCTTGCACAGCTAGACATATTCTAGCTGGCTGCAAGGTGGCCTTGGATCAAGGACGGTACACGTATCGCCATGCTGGTATTCGCGAGGTAATTAGCTTCTCAGTGGCTCATGATTCGGGAGGTTGATTCAGTCTCTAAGCAGTATAAATTCCCTGAAAGTCTCGGATGCACAACCCTGCGTCCAGATATAACTCTTTACTCTCTATCTCGGAAGATGGCCCTCATCGTAGAATTAACTGTTCCATGGGAATCAAAAATCCCAAAAGACCACGAGTACAAATTAAATAAATACCATGATCTCGCAAATGCCGTCACCCGGAACGGCTTCACTGTTCACCTTCACGCGGCGGAAGTTGGCGCTCGTGGCCTGCCAGCCAAATCTCTGTTTCACCTCTTTAAAGATCTCGGTCTTTCCAGAAAAATAATCGACTCTTTCCTAGAAAAATTATCTAAAACCGCGATTTCCGCATCTCAAATTCTATGGCTTTGAAGTGGGAGTGAATGGGTGGTAAGGTAAACGCTGACATGTGGCAAGGCAGCTGTCCTAAACCTACCACAGCCGATCGTTAGTCCGGAATCCACCGCTCACCCTCCAGAAGTGTAATAATAATATTATGATGGGCCCGACTCCGGTCGGTGAATTCCATGGCAGCTCCGTTTGTATTTTTTTTAAATTTTATTTATATTCCAGGGCCTACACATATTACGCAAGTGCAGCGCTGTTTGCGATATTCGGCATTAAGATGCTTCGCGACGGCTGGAAGATGGACCCTAATGAAGGCCTGGAAGAGCTGGACGAGGTGCAGGCTGATCTCCGGCGCAAGGACGATATGTATGAAAAAGAGTCTGCTCAGCTCAATGTGGAAGAAGGCAATGCAACTGCTCTCGTGAGTTTATTATTTGTGATAGTCTCTTGCTTGCACAGTAATTCATTTTCATACCAGTAAGTGCATACTGTTCAGAAAGCTTGGCAGCTAACAGGTGGGATTGGATCCTCTGGGGGAACACCTGGGGCGCTTCTGAGCGGCTTGGGCATCGTGCAGCGTTAGCCAATTGACTGTGGATTCTGGCATTAGCCGGGGGGTCCGGAAACAGTCTGACACGTTTTCCTAAGCAGTGGGGGTGGTTTTTTTTATATTTGTTGTGTGGGGCTTTTCTAAGGTCTTTATGAGCCTTGTAACACTGCGACCATTGCTGATCTATTGTGTTCGCCACCTACTATAGTTCTGCGCTAAGCCTCATGTCATTTAAGAACCGCAACAAGCTTTTGGCGCCAGATTGTTTTACCTCCTCAGGTTAGAGGCAATGACCACCCAAGTGGGTGTATCTTTTACGCATCAGCGGGCCACACTCGAATATGACGTGCTGGGGAGTTTCCTCTGCCCCTTGGCAGAATCTGGACATTTTTGTATCTCGGAGCTTGAGGTTGAACATGTGTTTGTTCAGGCCACAATGCCCCGTGAGCGCCCTCACCAGTATTCGTAGATTGTTTCTATTTAGCGATAAGGCCTCACGGGCCGTCTTAGGGTCGTAGGCCTTAATTAGCGCTTTGGATTGATTCAACCCTGGCGTGTTGTTCCAGTGGTTGACGGATTGTTCTAAACATATTTGTTTGAGAATTAGGTTTGCAAGGCTTTTTGGCACGCCACAGCAAGGTTCAGGGCCGTATAACTTTCCCTTTGCTCCCGTCTTAGCAGGTGGGGGTGGTTATTGACCTGATGTCAGCTACCTTGAAACAATCCATTGGGCGTATCGCTCTTGTGCGATATTGGCGGGTAAAGGACCCCACAATCTGCGATAAATTCAAACTGAAGTACCGCTAACATCAATAGAGGCCGCGCAAGCGAGTTCGAATCCGTGACCAGATTGAAGGACACAAAAATCCCGCTGGGCTCACTTCCCAGTGCCTCACAGGTAAAGCGTTGGACTCTCAGGGGCTCGTCGGTTGAGCTAGACAGTGGACTGTCTTTGTATGCTAAGTATTCACGTTCACTCCATGGGATGACAGGTTCGTCATTAAATAAAATGTTCTGTTTATTCTTGAAGCTATTGACAGAGTCAGCACTTATCACTTCATTAATCATAATCATTTTTATTTTTCAGAAAAGTAGGTATCTACAACAATCTCAAATAAGTAGATACATAATATGGTGAAATCGTCAAGAAAAATACATATTAGGAACATAACTACTTACCTGCAGCGTAATAATATGTCACATTACATTACAATATAATGTGCCTCATAATAACAAATAACTTTTTTGTTTTCATTACTATAAAATTTCGAGTAATCAACACCTACTAACACTGTAGGTGTTTACCTACAGTGTTACAAATCTTTCAGTAATATTATTACAAATCATCCACTATTATAATGCTGATATGAGTCTCATTTTGCGTTTTCGAAACATTTTATTTGAGATTACGACTTAAACAACCCCCAAATTGAATTGTCAAATGAGACATAACATATTCAATGACGTTAACAAAGATTAGGTATGGTAGAAATAGTCTTAAAAATGGAAACTTGAAAAGACAGTAAATAAATGTCTTAACCCCTTGAGCAGCAAACGGGACAATTGTCCCACAATTGAAATTACCGTAGAGCGGCAAAGGGGACATCTGTCCCAGCCGAGATCGGCGCCGATGTTTTCCTTATTTATTCTTGATATCTCACATAAATCATACGGCCTGTGGTATGTGCGAAGAGAGGAGAAGATTCTCTGTCGTTAACTCGTTGGTTCATTATTTTTCATATAGGCGCCATTTTTTAGTCTATGGTTGAAGATCGCCATTCGACGCGGCTGGTGCTGTCGGCTGATTTTCAACACCAAATAATTTTTTTATTTTTGTATGGGTATAAGTAAAACGATGTCATAGGTTGAATGAAGCATATTATAATTATTATAAAAGTATTCACAATTTCTTGCATAGGATGATTTATTTCCAGTAAAAACATAGAAATGTTGGACAGGGCAGTTTTTTTTCTGTACCACAACTTTGAGAGATAATTCTGAATAATGCTTATTGCTTTACAAAACGACGTTACACTTATCTAATAGCAAATTTCAACAGGAACACAAAACTTCTTTATACGATCCATATAGTAGTTTCGGAGTAATCGTCGTTTTCCTGAAACGCTATATTTTTGTTGTGATGTAATCTTCTTCTTCGCGTTCTCTAAGAGAAACTACAATTCAAACGTCAGCGCTCGAGGGGTTAAATGTCAAATGAAATAAAATAGTAGAAAAGAAATAGTGGCAATAATGTCAAATTAAAAGACAAAACAACAATTCGGCAATGCTTTTCCACAGGGTTGGCAAAAACCCGGGTTTTATCAAAAAATATCTGCCCACTGGGTTATTTCGGGTTTTTTCAGAGTTAATGAGAATTTTAAATTAATATATTTTTATTTTATTTTATTACCATTTTATTGCGTTTTTTCTCCCAATCCAAATCTATTTACTACTGAATAAAGTTGTAACACTACCATGAAGGAAATTCCCCCGAAAATCGTTGTTGTCAGTTGTCGGGGAGATCCCCTTTATTTTCACAACAGGAGAAGAGTTAACACTAACAACCGCTAGTGGCGCTGTTTCGGCGCGAAAGTATTGAGTAGTAGTGCAAACGATTTTAGAACTAAATAGTGTAAATTGAAGTGTGTATAAGGGTCTTTGTCGGTTGAAGAGTATTGTAATAGTTTTGTAATAAATCAAGTTGAGTGTTCTACCGTGTTTTTGCATCTTCTGCTGCCTATCCACGTAACAATATTATCTTCTTATAAATCATGCCAAAAGTAGTCGGCATTACACTTGTCCGGCCAGTTCTGCATCAATTGAAAGACTTTTCAACATTTGGAATGGTCTGGAGTAAATTACGGAACAGACTGGGTGTGTCACAAATACATCCTTTTTTTTCTTTTTAATAAAATATAATATAAATGCTATATCCGTTCATTGATTTAAGTATTATAAACAAGTATTTTTTCAAAAACCCACATTCGTCAAAAACCCTCGGGTTTTTTCAGGTGGGTTTTTTTTTTGGGGTAAATCAAGCCAACTCTGCTTTTCCAGCATTCACTACTCGATTTGTTAACGAGTGTCACACAGTTGCTTGTTGGTGTTCATGGTATACATGTTCTCGAGGTTGGGCACACTATAATAACCGTGAAGTATTTTGTGCATTTCTATTACATCTCTTCACTGTCTACATTCCTCTAATGTTGTTAGACGAAGTTGTTTTAGTCGTACTTCATGCGGTTTAGTCCTCAGATTGTTCCTCTTCTCTGAACTCTTTCCAGGTTTTCGTACGAATTAGCCCTAAAATACCTGGTAGGAGTATTCTATGAGTGTAGGTGTGTATAGATGTGCGGGCGAAAATATGTGAAACCTTTGTTAAAATTGTGTTTTTTTTTTAATTTCAGATAAAACGAGGCTGGTGGCGAATAGTGGCGCAGGCGGCAACTCTGACGTTTCTCGCGGAGTGGGGGGATCGGTCGCAGTTGGCAACAGTGGTACTCGGGGCTAGGGAAGATGTACGCGGCGTTATAGTCGGTGGTACTTTGGGTCATGCGGCCTGCACGGGTCTCGCCGTCATGGGCGGCAGAATGGTCGCACAGCGGATATCAGTTAGAACAGGTGCATATTATATTTATTTAATTATTTACGCGTTTGCGCATAATCATGAATTAAAAATATTGCAAAACGCTTGGTTTTCGCATTACTATCAATGAGAATTGTGGACCATCTTGTGGATCATTCTTAAATAATAATAATAATAGTAATAATAAAACTCTTTATTCTTAAGAAAAGGCGAGCTTATTGCCTGCAGGCAATATTTCAGAGCTAACCTATACTATTGTAAGAACATTATTTGCGAGTAGACTACATAACTTAACCTATAGAAAGAAGTATATACTTTACTCTTTGTGGGCACAGATTTGCCACATCAAAATAATCTAACACCTATAAGGACGCTAAAGTTTTAAAAGGAGGGGAATGGGAGGGGAAAGGGAATTTATCTGGAGGATTTCAAATGCTCTCTGAGTCTGTTTTTAAAAGTTGTTATGCTTGGCGCGGTTCTCACATTTTTCGGCAAAGCATTGCAAAGACGGGCTCCATGCACGGTGAAAGAGAATGAGAAGAAGTCACCGCTGTGACTAGGGATAGAGAGTAGCAGGTTGTCTTTTGATCTCAGAGGGCGTCCATGAGCCGATAGTGCAGTAAATCTGCCGGTAAGATAATTGGGAGCGACGCCATCCAAGATCTCGAAAAGCATACAGAGAACTCGCATGGTTCTTTTCTCCCGGGTCGACAGCCAGTGAAGCTTCTCTCTGTACTCTGTGACGTGGTCAAATTTTCTGAGGCCATGGATATACCGAATGCAAACATTTTGGAGACGCTCAACTTTGGTGGATAACTCCTCTGTGAGTTCGAGAAATGCGACATCTCCATAATCCAGAAGGGGGAGGAGAGCAGACTGACAAATCGTAATCTTGCTCTCCTCCGGGAGGATATTTTTCAGCCTATTCAGCGAATAGGCTGCGCCAGCACCATTTCAATTTGGCCAGCGCCATTTCACGTTCATTGGCCCTAGAATGTATAACAATCTTCCCGAAGCAATTAAAAGTAGTGAGAACACATCCACTTTTAAAAAATCTCTAACCGATTGGTTGTTGGAGGTGGGTAGGGACGGTTTAGGGAATATGCTGAGTGTTGTATTTTGAATGATAGTATTTAGTACTTAGTATTTAGTTTTTCCATGATAATTTTAAATGACTATTATAGGTATGTGAGTGTTATATCAATATGTAATTGATTTATATATGTATATTATTTTAGTTTTTATTTTTATTTATTTTGGTTTTATTATTATTTTCGTATAAATATATGTATGTGTATGTGTGTATATATGGATATATATTTTATTTATAGATGTATATAATAATAAATAAATACAAACGGAGCTGCCATGGAATTCACCGACCGGAGTCGGGCCCATCATAATACTATTTTTTTACACTTCTGGGGGTGAGCAGTGGATTCCGGACTTACGAACCGGCTGTGGTAGGTTTAGGACAGCTGTCTTGCCACATGTGAGCGTTCACCTTGCCACCCATTCACTCCCCCTTTGAAGCCATAGAATTTGAGATGCGCAAATCGCAGTTTTAGATAATCCATATCAATATCTATCCATATTTGTATATGCGTAAATATTTGTCGTTTTATATTTGTCAATTTAAAAATAAGTACTAACTATAGTTTAAGTTGACAGTGCACACTTAATATCGTCATTAAAAGTCTGCCTTAGAACAGGCCTAGGCCTAGTTAGGCGACTGTCAATCATTAAAAATAATGTCGCATCAATTTCTTGCTAACATCTTAATCAAATATGACATTATTTTTTTACTAGATGTGTTACTAAAAAATAAATAAATAAATAAATGAAATCGGCCGAAGAGTTTGCATCGCATTTCTCCCATGGTCCACAACATGGTTGATGAAAAAATACTAGTCCAAGAAAAAGTTGATGCATCACACACATTTATAGTGCAAATTGACGACACTGTGACGAATACAATGTGGTCAGTGGAATCGTACAAGGATCAGTGTTGGACCCTACGCCGGTCAACCTATTCATCGCGGATCTGAAAGAAGGCATAACATCAAGTGTGAGTCTTTGCAGATGACACTAAATTGTTTGCAAATCCTACAATAGCAAATCTTAGTAAAGAACTAGATCAAATTCTTGAATGGTCCACGACGTGGTTGATGAAGCTAAAAACCGACAAATCCACAGTCCTTTACGTCAGCAAAAACAACCCTAAATATCAGTACAATCTAGGGCCAAGGCCGTTACAAAATAACAGCAAAAGGATCTGGGCATAACGATAGTGAGCAATCTGAAGTGGGGTGATCATATTGCAAAGTTCGTGGAAAAAACCAACTCAGTTACGTACCTCATCCTCAAATCATTCGACTATTATCACACCAGCCTTATTGTTAGTTAGTTAGTTAGTTAGTTTGTCTGGGCTTTTTCCCGCACTTGGCCTCTTGATTGGGCCGTTGTGCGTGGCTCATGTTTCTATTTATGTTACTCCAGCCAACCCAGGCTGTCCCAGAAGGTTAGCAGCCTGTTTGGGTTGCTACAGGCCTCCGGGACAGATGCTGGAGATTGTAGTATTCTTGCCCGTTGCTCTGCCACGCTCCTGCATTCCATGAGCACATGCTGTGGCGTTTCTTCTTCCTCCATGCATCCTCTGCATAGAGGGCTGTCTGTCACACCTATGGTAAACAGGTGTTTGTTTAGGGGACAGTGGCCTGTCATAGTACCTATGACTTTACGGATTTTGTCCCTTTTTAGTCTGGTGAGGTTGCGGGCAAGTTTTTTGGACGCTTCCGGAACCGCGTTCTTTGTTTGCCTGCATCCTGCGTTTTTTTCCATTCTGTGTTCTCTTTCCAGCCTTATTGTTGTCATTATATGGAACCTACGTCAGAGCAATATTATAGTTCGGATTCCAGACCTGCAATCCTTATTTTGTGAAAGACGAGGCTCTACTCGTGAAAGTCAAGCGCAGAGAGGGCAAGATGCCAATGGGTCTTAAAAAGCTAAAATATTCAGAAAGACTCCGCAGATTGCAACTGCCCACACTCAAGTATCGACAGATCAGGGGTGACCTCATTGAGACGTGTAAGATCCTCAACGGATGTTATAATTTATAACCGTAAAGTTATAATCTCACCGTGTTTTTAAGAAACACGGCAGAATCACCAAAACAAAAAAAAAAATACTATAAGGACGCCACCTGTCTTTTAAAGGTAAAGACGGAAACTACTTTTAAAAAAAAATATATACCAAAAAGAAATTTTGAAAAAAAACGATCTCAGGTGTGGGCTTAATATTGATGGGCATTGGATTTGGCCCACAGAAAATCCTTTTCCCTCAGACGCACAAAAGACTAAAGAAAAAACAGCCGTGTATGTGAAAAGTTCGCGTTTAATTCATCCAAAACGGCACATGGCAAATTTCCCGTCGTGTCGATTTAATTTCACGACGCGCAGACCGCCAACATGCAACCGCTCAACAATTGAGGGTTATTCCTAATTCCTCTTCCACGTGAAGACAAAAATCCCGGTGCAATTGAAAGGTGAGGTGAAATCCTCACATTCGGTGACGATTGACATCACATTAGCAGCAATATCGTACGAAAAAACAGAGGTGCCCCAAACAGATTAAATACGAATACTTCACATAAAAATTCCGCCTCCCGGTAACATTACTGCAATAAACCAGGTTCACGGAGATTTCCACGCCTCGCGACGAATTCTAAACGACCGTGCTGGCTACATGTTCAAGCGTAAAAAGGCGAATTTTCGCGATGACCGCCGAGTCACCGCGTTCAGACGGGCATTAACGCCGTTTAAGTAAGAAGATTAAAAAAAAACAAAACCGCAGCCTCGACCAATCACAAGAGAGTTAGGGGCGTCATCGGCTGTCAAACTAAATCTTCTACCGGATTTCGCGACAACACTTTGTAGCTGTCAAAGTATAGGAGGAATGCACGAAAAAATAGCAAAAACCAGCAGGAAACCAGAAAAAACACAGGGAAAATACGAAAAACAGGTTCGGCAAAACATAACCTGCAACCAGGCGCGAAAACAAAACAACAAAATATGCAGTTTTTGTTACAAATTGCCCTGAGTTGTCTTCAGTCTTTAAGCCGAACTACATGCATCATATGCGAGGATATGACATGAACTGGGGAAATCATGATTCAACACCACTCCCAGGAAACACTTCCTAGTCAACCTGACTGTAGACCAGTGGAACAGTTTACCTGCTGAAGTGCTTGATGCAAACAGTGTCAACATATTAAATTGTATTTTTAAAATACTGTTAACAAACTTCAGATGTATCAGTGTTACATTCAGACAAATCCAATTATGCTGCCTTTCTGTAAAAAAAACAATAATAATAATAAATATGTTGCTCAGCTTTAACGAATGCGCGAATGTGCGATTTGTAGTCATCGCATGAAGCAAGCGCAACTATTGCAACTCCGTGGGTCTTGAGTTTCATCAGGATTTCTGTTGTTTAGCGGGGGGAATAAAAATTAGTGAATTGATCAATAATACAAAATTCCACTTCCTTCTATCATCCTTTCCATTCGATGTCATTAATATCATCAAATCATCTTAATCCTACTTACCAAATGTATTTGCGTTGATTATAACCAAATGTCAATATTTTCTCTATTGTACTGCACGGTGTACGGATGCCATGTGCAAGAAGGTGGAAGCGTTCAAAATGTGGATCTATAGGAGGATGTTAAGGATTTCCTGGAGAGATAAAGTGGAAAATGTAATAGTTTTGCAACGCGCTGGTAAATCGTTGGAGGTTCTCAAAACCATTAAAAGAAGGAAGTCGGAGTATCATTGGAGACCTATTACAACTGATCGTCCAAGAAATGATACAAGGCAAGAGGAAATCGGAAAGAAGAACATCCTAGCTTAAAAACCTGCGCCAATGGTTTGGGCCAGGACTCCATCCTTGTTCAGAGCAACTGTGTCGACGATATAAGTCGCCTTAATTATCGCCAACCTTCGGTAGAAGATGGCACCCCTAGAAGAAGAGGACCAAATGTATTAGATTAGAAGCAGTTAAGCAACAAAAAGATATTGGTATAACAATTACTGATGATCTCAAATAGGAGAAACACATAATTGCGATTGCTAAAAGAGCCAACTCTACTCTTTATCTAACAACGAAGGCTTTCCAACATCTGTCAACAGAGGTTTTTTTATCAAGATCTACAAGGCATATATGAGACCTATTCTTGAGTATGGTTATCAGCTCTGGAACCCCTTTTTATGCCATGTAGATGGAAAGAGTGCAGCGATGGGAAACCAAAATGCATATGGGCCTGAAGAATAGGAAATATGAAGATCTCTTAGAATTACTTGGAATGACTACTTTCAAACAATAAAGACAAAGGGGGGACCTGATTGAGTCATATAAAATTCTAACCCATTATTACGAAGTACATGGGTTAGAGAATATTTACAAATTCAACGTCAACAAAAATCTTTGAGATCACAACAAAAAACTCAACTGCACAAAATTCAACTCTAATCCTCTTAACCCTTCAGGCCTCGCAACTCGCGGTTAACCTTCAGTTTGACTGCGATATCGCAGTCGCGGGGCCTGAAGGGTTAAGAACGGTCTGCAAAATAGAGTGGTAGACATGTGGAATAAATTACCATTTGAAGGGATTAGTGCACGCTCTGTCAATCAATTTAAAAACAGACTCGATTTAAACCTAAAAACTTGTTAATATTGTTTATATTGCCTATTGTTTATATATTGCTAATATTGTTTAGCTTTGCAATATCTGATCTAGTTGTATCAGCAAAGCTGCCTGGAATAACTAAATAATAACATAAAATTAGCTGTTTAAAAAAAGCAGCATCTATAGTGCGTCACCATAGTGCCATCTACTCGTTGCGTTTCATAGTAAAATCCTAGCTGCCAAATCGTAGTATGGATTTGAGCATCTTGCGGTGTCGACTACAACGGGCGAGCCCGTCACCACAGGACGTTTTAACGATTAGTCGTTCTGTCGCCCTGCAGTGAACGTAGAAGACTTTGGACAGTACAATACTACGTCCAGCTACGTCACAACCCGTGAGAGTCCAACGCCTTACCGCGAGTGAGCCAGGAATAAACCCGGCGGGCTCGAGATACTCGCGCCCTCACTTCCAATTGTGACCAGATTTCTCCGGTCTCTCGATTGGTTCCGAGTTCGAGGTCGCTTGCGCGGTCCTCTCCCTTACGAAGCGGTGAAACGGTGTGCGCCGAATCTATCGCGGACCAAGGCGTCCTTTGCCCGACTCTGAACCGGGATCGGATGGCCAATGGTCATTTCAAGAGCAATCGCCGTAAGGTAGGCAACCACCCCCGCTCTATAGGAAACAATACAGTTCCCAGACTCCCCCGACTGTTAGTCGGAGAGCACAGTCGATTGGCTTGCGCCGCTCGGTGCGCAGACCGTCCAGGAGTGCCAGAGGTTTGATTCCCAGGGGAGACTGGTTGACCCAGTGTCCTACCCAGGTTCGCACCCCATGCGTGGAGGCCATCGGATGGGTGTTGGCCCGTGAGTGTGACCGACCCTGAACACATGGGTCATCGTGGCCACCTCATCATGGGCCCGTTAGCTATGGATTTGAGCAGTCTAAAATGCTATATAATCAATGATGAATGAATGAATGAATGAATGAAAATCTCTTTATTGCACAATAAAAATAAGGTGCAATGGCCGACTTATTGCTACATTACAATATCTTCCAGTCAACCAACATGCTGGTGTGAAAAGAAGAGTAGGCAACAAAATTATAGCTTAAAATTAAATGTTAAATTATAGCATATAATATACATTGTGTGTGTATCTAAAGTAAAAAGTAAATAAATAATAAATTTTTGAGTTGGGCATTAGTTAGTTAGTTAGTTGTACTGGGCGTTCCTCCGCAAGTCGACATCCAGTGTGCCTATTTTGCGTGTAACGGGGGTAGCGCTATTCCACCCACCCCAGCTCCTCGACGAAAGCCAGCAGGGCTTTCAGGTTTCCTGCTGCCTCGCGCAGGGTGCCTGGAGTCCCAAGGTGTTTTGTCCTGTATACTTCTACCTGTTTACAATCTAGCAGAATGTGTTTTGTGGTTTCTTCCGCCTCCATGCTGAGTTGGGCATATTTATACATATACATATTTTGATATATTAACAAATAAATAAATAAATAAATAAATAAGTAAATAAATAAACTGCCGAAATAAGGTAAGGAAAGGGAGGGGATAACGAAAAGGTTAAAATTTATGGTTCATATTTATTGTGAAAGGAAGTGCTTTTTCAATGATTGCTTAAAGGTGAACAGCGAGCTAGCAACTCTAATAGTTGAAGGAAGCTGATTCCACAGTCGAGCTGTATGTACGGAGAAATGGTAGGAAAAAAAAGTGGTATTGTGTTTTGGGATACGTAGGATATTATTCTGACTCGAACGAAGTGAGAGACCATGACTTTCTAACCTCGTTGAGGTAGGAGGGAGATGTAGGATTGATCTTATGAACAAAATAAGAAAAACCCACTTGATGAAACTAATATATGCTTTTCCTTTCTTTTCAGTGACGCTCATCGGAGGGGTGGTATTCCTCCTGTTTGCATTAAGTGCTCTCTTCATTGATCCAGGGGATTAGATTATATAGCAAATTAATGGATCGCTGATACTGTAATTTAAATTAATTTAAAATGTAAAAACTACGTTAGAAATTAGAGTCACAATATGTTATATAACGATTTGTATACCTATCTTAGATCTTGCCATGTTAAATAACGCTATAACCATTTGTGCTAAAGCTTCAGTCAAGCTTTTGCTTCGTTAAAAATACCAGTTATCCGTCCAATCACAGAATACTCAATTTGGCTTTATTCCTGGCTATTTCCAGACTTTCGATCCCAGCCCGGCCTTTGTAATTGAGGACCGTTTTGTAAAAATGATACATCAGGTTTATTTTCAAAAATTAGAGTTTCTAATGGTTTCATGTACTTCTCTCGTAGTCGGAGACATCAATGAACAGAAATTTTTAGAAAACGATACAAAAACCTTTTTTTAGCAGGCGCAAAATTGAGTTTTTTCAAAATGATACCTACATCATTAATATTGATTCTGTGTATTGTGAGTTTTTTAAATTACATTAGCATAGATGTTAATACACAGACATATTAAGAGATAATAATAAGGAGACTACCAGGATGCTGAAGTAATTCGTTTTATGTAAACGTCGAGGAACCAATTATTATAAAATTTTCAATTTTGAAATTACCATGAAAGATTTCGTCAAAGCGATACATCTACTGCAAAAGCATCGTTTTGATAAACAAGATTTTGTATTTCAGTATGCGTTTAGATTTATTGATATCTGATAAGAACTTACAATCATTTGCTTAATTGAACCCTTAGAAGGCCAGCCATTAGAAAGAAATTCACAACGGCATGTTTTCAACCCTGGAAAATTCGTCTATAGGGAGTGTTAGTGCAGGATGGCGGTGTCGACTACAATGGGCGAACCTGTCACCCCAGGCTGGTATATTCATATTCATATTCATTTTATTGGTATACTGGTATACAAGTCAGATTAGCGAACATTCATACATATTAGCAAACAAACATATATATTTCTATCGTAAAGAAAAGATAAAATAAACAAAACAAAATGAAGAAAAAAAAACACAAGAATAATGTAAAAAGAAGAAAATACAAGACAAAATGCAAAAGAGATCATTAAATACTTTAGCCACCAAAGCATTTTAGACTTCACTCAAGTAATTTCTTCCAGTGAGTAAAACGCCTTATCTGTAAGTTATCTTATAAGGCGTCTCTTAAACACGTCAAGAGATTGCGCCTGCCTAATGTGCTCGCTGAGTTTGTTGTAAACCGCTGGGCCGGGATATAGGCTAGATAACAATATAGATCGTTCTTTCAGCCGTGGGATGAGCGTAGAAGACTTAGGGACAAGACAATCTACTGTTTAGTTCACCAGCAACCTGTTAGAGTCCAACGCCTTACGGCGAGGCACCGGGTAAGGTACCCAGCGGGCAGCCTCACTCCCTAACTACCAGTTTTGGCAGGATATCTTGGTCTGGAATTAACCTTCAGGATACCTCCGTCCTCTTGACTGGTTACGGGTCCGAAGTCGCTTGCGCAACCTCTACCTGTTGTATTACAGCGGTAATTCAGTTTGAATTTATCGGCGACCTGGGCATTCTTTGCCCGTAGTGCCACACGGGGTCGAGTGGCCCAAGGTCATTTCAAGAGTGGCATGACAACAAGTCAACATCCACCCCCGCTGCTTAGGAAACAGTATATTTCCATAGTCTCCAGACCCCTTCAGAAATTAGTCAGAATGCACAGCCGATTGGCATCGCCGACCGGCGCGCAAACCGTCCAGTGGCGCCGGGATGCAATCTCGCCGGGAGAAACCGGTCCATTAGCTCTGAGGCCTGAGACACGGGAGTATTACCCGGGGTAGCCTTCCACTCGAGGAGGCTTCTGAATAAGAGCTGAATCGTGAGTTGAGCCGATCCGAGAACAAAATGGATCTTGTGGCCCAAGCTGCATGAAACTGTTCACCACCGGGGGGTGTTAGTACAAGCATACTAATATATAATGGTGGCTTGTTCAATGAAGTCGACTTTTACCGCATAGAACTGCATAATTGCATAAATACGGAGATCGGTCGCCCGCAAATCGTTACAACAGAAAAACCACCGATCGGTGGTATTGGCATCCAAGCTGTTAAATGTAATTCTTGGGAAAAGTTTTAAGAATAAACAATGTCATCCTGTAAAATAACATTTTTGCTGATGTATTATGCAGAGAAAATGGTCCTCAATTGAGGTTATTAATTCCAAAACTTGCTTGCTCTATCAAGTTGGTAAACAAAGTCTCAAAGTGTAATTTATTAATTTCTCTATAGGTAAAACATGTACTAATCACAGAATTATTAGAAGTAAAATGTCTTAGTCTACGCATATTTTGCGGGACGGCTCTAAAGGCAAAAAGCATTTTCCTGCAAAACCTTTCTCAATAATCGAGAAAGCTTCTGATTGGATTCTGGAGGTCGATTCAATCTCTAAGCAGTATAAATTCCCTGAAAGTCTCGGATGCACAGCCCTTCGTCCAGATATCACTCTTTACTCTCCATCTCGGCCCTTATTGTAGAATTAACTGTTCCATGGGAATCAAATATCCAAAAGACCATGAGTACTAACTAAATAATTATCATGATCACGCAAATGCCGTGACCCAGAACAGCTTCACTGTTCACTTTAACGCAGTGGAAACGCCTTTAGTTAGCGTTACGCACGGGTGGAGGTTGTCAAATTTTTCGATATTTTGAATATCTGCATCTGCGGAATAGCGGCCATATGTGAATTTCGTTCAACGGCAGCATAGTCACCGCAGGCGTTGCTTATACAATGTCTTCTTCATCTTCTTCTTAGGGTGCCTCTCCAACTAGTGAAGGTTGGCAATCAGCTCTGCATACTTCTTTTTATCCTTCGCCAGGCAGGCGACACTCGTAATCCCGGTCCATTCTCGAACGTTCCGCAACCAAGATTTTCATCTAAGGCCAGTCTCCTCTTCTCTGCATATTTTGCCATCATAATGAGTTGCAGGAGTTAGTACCTGTCGAGCATTAAGCACATGAACCAGGTATGCAGCTTTGCGCTGTTTGATGGTCTGCTCAGAACTTTCTCATTGGTGACTTTCTGAGTCCAAGATATCGACATTATGCATCTGTGACATGTGACATCATCGTAATACGATATATAGTAATCGTATTACGATTTGTGGTAGCCCTTAGGACTCGTGACATCGGTCGCTTCAATTTCAATTTTCTTCTAAGAGATGCTTCTGTCTGTATACTCTGGCGATGGTAGATTTCACCGCATCGTTCCAAACCAGTCTAAAATTGATGATCTCGCTATTTAGTCAGCATCCTGCTTCTAGCGGGTATCAAGAAGCCAGCTGCCACATAATCTTTCCAAGATGGGCTTTAGTGGGATTTATCTATTAAGAGGCCAGCTCCATGCCCTAAACCATTGGCTCTCCGAGGTGTGCCAGGTTATTAGCCATCTGACTTTCGGCGTTAAGTCGCAGCAGTATAGTATACTATATATTGCCAGGCGCAACAATCTGCAAAAATTCAAAATGAATCTATTATCTGAATCCGCTATTATCAGGTAGAGGCCGCGCAAGCAACTTCGAATCAGTGATCAGACTAGAGGACGGAAAAATCTGGTAGGGAGAGCGCGAGGTCGAACCACTAATCTTACTTTCCAGTGCCTCGCAGTACTCTCACGGGTATTTTGGTGTAGTTAGACGGTGGACTGTGTTGTCTCTGTGTTCACCCCATGTTTGAAAGAATGATCTAACATCATTATAACATCCTGGAATGGCAGGCTCACACGTAGTAGTTGACAACTTTGTATACTATATATAATTGTTTTATAATTTCTCAAATATCCAATTTTGATTATTGTTTTGAATAAATAAAAACTCATCCTGTATATCGGATACAGGTGAGTTTTTAATTAGTGACATCTTGTAGTAAGTGAATCAGTGCGACAAATTAAGAAACTTTTAATTAAAAGAAATGGAAAAAAAAACATTTTTTTCTCAATTTTCATTTTTTTCTATTGAAGAAAAGTTTGAGAAGCGTTAGCGCGCTGCGCCATCTAGCGGTAGGTAAAATATCGCTAATAAAAAATATTAGCGACATTTTACAACCTACAGTGCATTGGGTAGCTTTTTTTACTATTTTTCAACAAAAAAAAAATATTCTTGCTTAGTTTGTTGTACTGATTAACTCACTATAAGGTGTCACTAAATTAAAACTCACCCTGTATATTCAATATTATGATATTTAATTAAATACCAGAATATTTTCGAACCCTGATAATAGCTCTAGAACTGGTATTCTAATTCGAAAGATTTCACAGATAATCTGCAATACTTTCTTTATAATCTCATCAATCTCTCCAGAATTGACCTAAAGTTTAAAAAATATGTAATGATTATTATAAGAATTTAATTTACCAATTTGTGATTGTACGACATTTAATTTTGTATTATTTGGCTAATAAAAATTATGTAAGTAAGTAACTAGTAAGAGATAATCTTTTTTTAATTTTAGTTGTCACAAATTGAGAGTATTTTTGTATTTTTTTTTATTTTTGTTACCCAATCCACTACGTTTGCGTTGATTGATTGTAGCGGATAGACAAATCTCCCAGTGTGTGTGTAGTCGGGTTTTTTATGATGATCTCTCAAAAATTGTCAGCCTGTGGGTAGTAACACGTAGCAGGCTGGCTGCAAGTGTAGGGTTTTCCAATAAGGGCGGGTTAATGTTGACAGTCTGTGCAATAAAAGAAGTTGTGTATGCAAAGCCTATGTATGCCATTATGTATGGAATATGACATTGGCCGAATAGATCCGGCTGAATTTGAGCAAAGGCATAGTAAAATAAGCACAGTATAACATCTCCATAGTACGCACCGATTTTGCACTCATGCACTTGCCTGTTGTCCGAGGTAATAAGCCCTTGCTAAGTTGGCCACGAAGGCCCATTCTGTTCAGGGTTGGTCACACTCACGGGTCAACACCTATCCGACGGCCTCCACGCATGAAGTGCGAGCCTGGGTAGGACTCTGGCCTTATGGTTAGTTTCCCCTGGGAATCAACCTTCTGGCGCTCCTGGACGGTCTGCGCACCGTGCGGCGTAAGCCAATCGACTGTGCACTCTGACTAACAGTCGTGGGAGTCTGGAAGCAGTACTGTTTCCTATAGAGCGGGGGTCGTTGCGGACCTTACGGCGACTGCTCTTGAAATGACCATCGGCCATCCGATCCTGGGTGAAAGCCGGGCAAAGGACGCTGTGGTCCGCGATAGATTCGGTAAACACCGTTTCACCGCTTCGTGAGAGGACCGCGCAAGCGACCTCTAAGTCGTAAACAATCGAGAGACCGGAGTAGTCTGGTCACAATTGGAAGTAAGGGCGTGAGTGTCGGCCCGCCGGGTAACATTCCTGGCTATCTCGCGGTTAAAGCGTTGGCCTCTTACGGCCTTGTGGCGTAGCTAGACGGTGGACTGTTTTGTCCTCAAGTCTTCTACACTCACTCCAGGGAGATAGAACGACTAATTGAGGTGACGGGCTCGCCCGCTGTAGTCGACAACCCAAGTTGTCCCTACGCTACCACTACATACATTTTCGGGCGCCTCGCTGCTAGCCAGTCAGGGCTGTCGCGCGACAGCTAAGTATACACAAGTGGAATGCTTTCTGTACAGGCTGTAATGCAACCTATCAGAAATTACATTTACGAGTATTTACATTTACATTGCGAAATTACATTTACGAGGTAACGTTTATTGTTCATTTGTGTAGATAAGTATGTGTCTAGGTAAGTAGGTGCATAGGTAGGTAGGTAGGTAGATGCGTTTTTGTTAAGTACCTACTTTAACTGACTAAAATGAAGGTATTTTGAACACATGCAACAAGTGATGAATGCTGTCACAAATTCAGCACTAACTCATATATTCTGTTACAGTACAATTTTGGGAACCGACTCTCGATCTATAAACCAAAAATACATAAACGTACATAATTATAAAGAATTGCATTTCTGATTTAATGGGATCACAACTTGACAATTGTGTATTTGTTGTGGCAACCCTGGTGGCTCGGCGAAGCATAGGTACTACGAAAATGGGTTCGAGATGTCTTACTGATGTTATTTTTCTATTGCAAAGGCCTGGGTTATGTTGACTGAGGGCATCGGTCGATTGTGGCTTATTGGCATAGACCTGCTGCTTCAGAAAACCCCACAAGAAAAAGTCTAGCAGGGTCAAATCGCACGATCTTAGTAGCCAGCTCACGGCACCTCCGCGAGATAACCATCCACTAATGATCACTTATTTCAATATAAAAGTTTTAAAGTGCTGCTCAATCGTGTAACTTGACATGGGGCTTTGGTATTAGTGACTGAATAGTAAACAACAGATTTGACAGACGCCGCAAAAGCAACATGGCCACCACAGACCGTCAACATCGATTCACCCTTATTTAAAAACCTTTTTCCTGTTTTAAACTAGTTTCAGAGAAAGCATATTAGAATATACGTACTATTAGTGTAAGCTGGTTTTTTTATTTATTTGGAAAATCCTCCAGCAAATTAGTTATTGTTTTTATGAAAGTAGGTATATTTGGCTGTGAGAGCTCATCTTAAAAAATCTGATTAACAAGTCTCAAAAATTACTGATCATTGTCCTCCGATTCTGTGTAAAATAATTTAGTTAGATTATGAGTTAAGTAGCGGATTGTTGTGATTGATTGTTGGTACTGCACTGGAGATAAATAAATATTTTTATTCAAAAGTGTTTTTCATTTGAAACTAATTTTTGAAAGCGATGAGAAGAGATTATACGAATAAGTAGGCCTGTTTGACTGTAGTACACGGAAGAGTAGGGTGAGTATTTGAAAATCCCGACATCGTCTAATGGGAAGCCACTCTATTTGCCTGCGAAAGGTCGATATGTGATCAAACTTCTTCAGGGAATAAACAAAACGAATATACGCGTTTTGAATCCTTTCTAGCTCTAAAGGCTAAAAACATTTAACTACAAAACCTTTCTCAATAATTGAGAAAGCTTAAGATTGGATTCTGGAGGTTGATTCGGTCTCTAAGCAGTATAAATTCCCTGAAAGTCTCGGATGCACAGCCCTCCGTCCAGATATAACTGAACTTTACTCTCTATCTCGGAAGGTGGCCCTTATTGTAGAATTAACTGTTCCATGGGAATCAAATATCCCAAAAGACCACGAGTACAAATTAAATAAATACCATGATCTCGCAAACGCCGTCACCCGGATCGGCTTCACTGTTCACCTTCACGCGGTGGAAGTTGGCGTTCGTGGCCTGCCAGCTAAATGATCATTAGACGAAGGCATTTTAAAAGCAAATTTAAAAGATCATTAGACGAAGGCATATTTCCGCATGAATGGAAGATGGCCCACATCACTCCGGTTTACAAATCCGATCCTAAACATGACATTGAAAACTATCGGCCTATCTCCAAACTGTGCATCTTCAGTAAAATTCTAGAGAAATTGGTATATGCTCAGTTACATGCAGCAGTGAAAACATATATCAGTGACTCCCAACACGGCTTCCAATCAGGACGATCAATCACATCCAACCTGATTCTGTTCACTGAGACCTTGCTGACAAATATGGATAAACGTTACCAGACAGACGCCATCTACACAGACTTGTGAGAGTGGCCACCCTTCACTAGACCTCCAATTGATTGTGAGCGAAGGGTGGTTCTCATCAAGTTGTTTTCTCCGTTATTGAAAGTCGTTGCAGTTGAAGTTGAAGTGTTTATTCAGAAGGTCTGTAGTAGGTTGCCAGTTCGTAACGCTTTGGTCGGTATTTCGCCGGTGTGTAGGTAGTGTGGGCGCGAGGTGAAGTCGTGGTTGTGTGTCCGAAGTGTGAAGCGCCGCGATAGATTCGAAGATAATGATGATCGCGTATACTATCGTATACTATGCTTAGGTTGGTTGACTCGAAGTGAAGTGTAGAGCGCGAGTACTTGTTAATGCGCGGTTACTGTCCTCCAGGGAATGATGTGTAGCCGCGATAACTGTCCACTAAGGGAATGATATTGATCGAACGAAATGTACTGCGTTTTATATGGTATGCAGTGACGCAATAGTTATAAGTGGGGTGAGAAATGAGCGTGTTAATTCATATCGATCAGGAGAAATGACATTAGTCATCGTTTGACTGTGCATAGAATGCCGAATTTAGTTGGAAATCAATTGCAGCTAGCTCGTGTATATTCGAGCGAATTTGCGGTTTCGATTCTGTAGAAATTACTTTTTTGTTGTGGGTATGTTGGACTGAGGCTCCAACAGACTTTAGTAAGGCCTTCGATAAAGTAAACCATCCTACTCTAATATCGAAATTATTAAAGATAGGTAGGTATACATGGCGACTTACTGAGGTGGTTGAAATCATATATCAGTAAAAGAAGTCAAATTGTAGTGGCAGCAGGCTTCAAGTCAAACAGAGAATTAGTAACCTCTGGTGTACCGCAAGGTAGTATTCTTGGGCCTTTATTATACACATTAGGTAGGTATATATAAATGATATCGACGAATGTTTTAAGCATTCTAAAATCCTTCTATTCGCGGACGATATGAAATCCTTTATGCGCATTAACTCGATACACGATTGTCACAATCGCTTTTCTACCTATTGCAAACTGAACCACCTACAGCTCAACGTACACAAATGCCACTTGGTTCGATCATTGATTTTATATAAAATCAATGGTTCGATTTACCAGGAAAAGAGATATGATTAAACACCAATACCAACTCTTTAATATTGACATCTATTCTAAATCCGTAACCAAAGACCTAGGTATTCTATTGGACGACAAACTGCAGTTTATTGATCATATCGACATAATAACGAATAAAGCATTTGGAATGTTGGGTTTCATTCTAAGGACTTCTAAATCACTTTTTAATTTACACACTATTAAAACGCTTTACTATGCCTACGTCCGCCCGCATCTAGAATACTGCTCGCAAGTGTGGAACCCCTCAATGCCATCCATAATAACAGAATCGAGCGCATCCAGAGTAAATTCTTGAAATATTTAGACTATTTTATATACATTTTATATGAAATATTTAGACTATTTTATATATATATAGATTTTACTTCACACTTGACAATTCTTACGGCATCAACGTTCACCACTCTTACAACTTTACTTCTTTGGCTGATCGAAGGATGTACCATGATCTAGTCTTCCTACATAAAATCTTAAACAACAAATTAAACTGCATGGACTTGGTCCAGCGAATACATTTCCGGACCCCATCAAGAACGACAAGACAGTCCTCATTATTTCACATTAACCGTTGCAATAACAACTACCGTAAAAACTCTTTCTTAAACCGTGTGTATAGGGTTTACGATGATCGATACGCATCAATAGATATCTTCGCTGAATCGAACATTGGATTCAGAAATTTGTTAAAGAGGGCGATATTTAACACTTAATATTTAAAATTTAATGATTATTATTATTTAAAATGTATTACTTATTATCTACTGTTTGCACTTGTACTTATTCATACCAACGTACCTGTCTCAACTTCAAATATCGTACTGGTAAATTTGTTAAATACGTTTACACCCATCAACATAATGTATTTATTTTTTTTCCTATGTTCCTCCTTCCCTTCCTGGTCCCTGCCTTCCTATCCTCTTTCTTTTCTCGTTTTTTATCATTTAGATAATCTTGATGTTATCATTTAGTGGAAAATTGTCTCTGGTGTAATTTGTATCTATCTTGTTTGGCTACTTACTTTTATACACTGTTATTTTCCTGAATAAAAGAAAATAAAAATTAAAAAAAATATGTTCAGCTCAAAATTATAAAAGCGTGTTAAAATAGGCGAGGCCCTTGAGCCTATGCTCTGATCGGGTTGGTGGAAATGATGTGGGTTTTTGACTGCCCCGAATCTTACTCTAACTGATGCTTCAATTTCCTTGTTGGTGTGTCAATAAACTAAGCCTATTAAAAATAATTGACGTCAAAATCACAGGTTGTTCACCCAATGCCTCATTAAACGCACCAATTTAGTCAAATGGGAATGCCAGAAAATTATCAGACAAATCAACAAGGATGTCCTTATACTAGTCGAAGGGCAGCGACAAAAAGGTGAATGAGTTTTGTAAAAGCTGATACTTTCAGATCAGACAGTATTTTAGCAACAGAATGCTGGGGTAGTCAGTAGGCCAGACTCCGGGACACCTGGCGCTGGCGTACTAGGAAAGGTGTATTTTAATTGGTACCCCCCAAAGGGTTTTGGAAAAGCTGAAAATTCATCAGTAGACAGTGGATGCTATAAAGAACTCGAAACATACGGTCAGACTGCTTAACAATAGAATGCTTGGCATCATTATTACTCCATAAATGTCACAACAGTGAAGTTGATTATATTGCGTAGCACATTAGATCGATGTGTAATAGTTACTGACAAATATATTCCGGCCTATTTGCAGGGACAGCACAGCAAAAGTATGGCTCACGCTATTGGCCTTCAATGCCAGAATGATTGGACAACAATTGGAGACTTTTGCATTCCTCCTCCAATGCACTGGAAAGTAATGTTGTATGACTGGACGCCAGAGATGCTGAAATTTTATTTAAATGCCTTCCAGCATAAGCTTCCAGACCCCAGTAACCTCGCTCGTTGGAGCTTTGCCGAGGATAGTTCATGCCCCCTTTGTAGCAATACCCCTTGCACAGCCAGGCATATTCTAGCTGGCTGCAAGGTGGCCTTAGATCAAGGACGCTACACTTACCGCCACGACAAAGTCCTTGCTGTTATTCGCGAGGTAATTAGCCTCTCAGTGGCTCGCGCCAACAAGGGTTCCACAGTATCCTCCAAACCCCCAATACAGTTTGTGGGGGATGGATCTAAAGGCAAAAAACATTTCACTGCAAAACCTTTCTCAATAATCGAGGAAGCTTCAGATTCGATTATGGAGGTCGATTCGGTCTCTAAGCAGTATAAATTCCCTGAAAGTCTCGAATGCACAGTCCTGCGTCCAGATATAACTCTCTATCTCGGAAGATGGCCCTTACCATAGAATTAACTGTTCCATGGGAATCAAATATCCCAAAAGACCACGAGTACAAATTGAATAAATACCATGATCTCGCAAATGCCATCACCTGGAACGGCTTCACTGTTCACCTTCACGCGATGGAAGTTGGCGTTCGTGGCCTGCCAGCTAAATCTTTGTTTCACATTTTGATCTTGGTCTCTCCAGGAAAATAATCAACTCCTTTCTAGAAAAATTATCTAAAACCGCAGTTTCCACATCTCAAATTCTATGGCTTCTAAGGGGGAGTGAATGGGTGGTAAGGTGAACGCTTACATGTGGCAAGACAGCTGTCATAAACCTACCACAGCCGGTTGTTAGTCCGGAATCCCCAGAAGTGTAATAATTGTATATGATGGGCCCGATTTCGGTCGGTGAATTCCATGGCAGATCCGTTTGTATTTTATTTATTGTAACATGTATGGAGTAATGCTGGTGTCACGCGTAATATTGTTAAGCAGTCTGACCATTTGTTTTGAGTTCTTTATTACATACAATGGGCTCGATTGCGTTCATCCGATCCTGGGTGAACAGCCGGGCAAAGGGCGCTGTGGTCCGCGACAGATTCGGTATACACCGTTTCACCGCTTCGTAAGGGAGAGGACCGCGCAAGCGACCTCGAACTCGTAACCAATTGAGAGACCGGAGTAATCTGGTCACAATTGGAAGTAAGGGCGTGAGTGTCGGCCCGCTGGGTAACATTCCTGGCTATCTCCCAGTTAAGGCGTTGGCCTCTTACGGGCTTGTGGCGTAGCTAGACGGTGGACTGTTTTGTCCCCAAGTCTTCTGCCCTTACTCCAGGGAGATAGAACGACTAATCGTTAAAACTTCCTGAGGTGACGGGCTCGTCCGCTGTAGTCGACAACCTGAGTTGTTATATAGAAGAATTCATGCTGGCACTAACAATAAGGGTGCAAGGTTCTGCTGATTTTCGACCAGAATTTGCTGAGACATTAGTAAATTATAAAAAAAACGAACCGTCAAAAAGAGGAAAGAGCATGTCACTATGTTCCACCTAAAGAAGTAAAATTGGATCAATTAGGACACTGGCTTATATGGACTTAAAAAAGGCTGCGCAAATTAAGGCTTACGGCCGTAAGACAAGGCCTCGGCCCGTGAGGCCTTGTCGCTAAATAGGAACAATCTACGAATACTGGTGAGGGCGCTCACGGGGCATTGTGGCCTGAACAAACACATGTTCAACCTTAAGCTCCGAGACACAAAAATGTGCAGGTTCTGCCAAGGGGCAGAGGAAACGAGTGTGGCCCGCTGATGCGTAAAAGATACACCCACTTGGGTGGTCATTACCTCCAACCTGAGGAGGTAAAACAATCTGGTGCCAAAAGCCTACTGCGGTTCTTAAATGACACGAGGCTTAGCGCAGAACTATAGTAGGTGGCGAACATAATAGATCAGCAATGGTTACAGTGTTACAAGGCTCATAAAGACCTTAGAAAAGCCCCACTCAACAAATAAAAAAAAAGTCCCTTAAAAAACGCCGACGCTTGCGGTGCGTGGCTCGTTCGAAATTTGGATTCGAAGGCTCAAAACGATTTGCGTTTGCAATTTGGTTTTTAAATCTAATGAGATGGCGCGCGATATTCAAATTTTCATTGGGTTGCGTCGCATATTTGCAATTTTCCGCAACTGCTCATCGGTTTTATTTATGTAAAGTAAGTCCCTGGCTACTTGCCGGGAAAGTCTTGGGATGACATAGCTGTTTTTTTAAAATAGTTCTAGAGCAACAGGCTGTTCGGCTTATTTCTGTTATCGCAGTTGACTCGTGGAATATTTCGCACGTTAATCTATGGATTTGGCGGAATGCTAAATTACCCCTAAGCCGAATCAGTTGCAAAATAGCTTACGTTATCACTGTCGCGTCCGCTTCATAAATGATGGAATGAACGTATAAATATTCACACGGCATAACCCGCATCAGAGCTGATAAAACTCCTTTAACCAGTCGTTTACCTTATCTCTTCGTCAATATTGGCTGTTGGTAATTAATTAAATTGACTGGATAATAGATCGACAGAAGGGCTTAAGCTGTGATTTATTATAGTAGTACCATAGTGTATTAGATAGGCCCATAGGGTAGTAGATTGCTCAATGCCGTACTACGTTTTAGCAGCTAGGATTTTGGATTTTAAAATGGGAATTGGAGAGTCCGTGTTATCCGAGTTTTTGACTATCCGAGGTACTCTCGGTCCACATTACCTCGGATAAGCGAGGTCCTACCCGATATCCCATCCCTCTCCTTTTCTATCTTTTTCCATATTATTATTGCTTGTAACTATCAAATTTGCGACCAAAATATAATGTATTTCGATAGTAATTTAATTTAATTTATCACATAAAGAAGTACTGAAGACACTACTGTAGAAAACAATTAATCGGCCAGTGAAACATTGTATCAAGATAATGCAAAGCGTTGTATATTTTCCGAAAAATACATACATTAAAAAATCATGAAATCATTGTGTAATTTGTTTTTTAAATGTATTATTTCGTTTATAATAAATGTTCCTAATTTATATATATAACACAAAGTCGGGTTTGTTCGAACACTTATAACTCGATAACGGATGTACCGATTTTCATGGTTTTTGATTTGTAGTATTTGTCTCCGTCCCGAATAGCAGAATAACTATTAAAAACAAAAATTGGAAATTTGACAAAAAAATTAAATAAAAGAAGAAACATTTTCCCATACAAATTCTAAATCCGTGTTTTTCTTATGGTCAATTGTACGTGGCATGTTAACGTGTCGGCAAATCATCCGCTTTATTTGTTCTTGGGCTTGATAAAAAAAAAACAAAAAATGTCGTATATCACAAAGTACTTCAATGAAGAGAATTAAACCGAGTGCATCCCATGCTGCACAATATGTAAATAGTTTAATTCAATCATGTCTTGCTGACACGCGATTGATATACTTATTTTTTGTACTTTTATATTTATTTTTGTGTTATTATCTTAATAAAGTAGTGAACTTAATATTTATTTTGTATTCATTGTATTACAGCTACGGGGTGATAGGATGGGGCGGTTGTTCTAAGACCATTCTTTAGGTACCCCTTAGATATTGCACAAAAGTCGATTTTAAAGATTCTCATGCGAAAGCCGTATCGATATCCTTCAGAAGATCTTTTCAAGAAGTATAATGTGTTGGATTCCAAGCAACTATATTTAAAAGCCACACTCTCCTATACTAAGTTTGACCAAATAAATATTTTTTCGCAAAGTACCATAAGAACGAGATATTCCAAAGATCGTAATATAATAGTACCCAGAAGGAATACTGCTTTTGGTCAGCGCTCTTATACATTCATAGCCCCAAGGTTTTTCAATGCTCTTCCTGGTGATATAAAATCGACGCAAAATAAGACCCACTTTAAAAGGCTACTTCAAATTGGCTTATAAAAGAGGGACCGACGACAAAAAATCACAAAAATATTGGACATTATATATTAATATACTAATTCGAACACATTAATATTTAGAATTTTATGTTATACTATATTTTATATCATATTAAATTTACTTTTTATTATTGTATTAAATATTATTATTTTTAATATATGTGTATGTGTATGTATGTATGTATATATGTGTATATATATTCTTTATCTTAGTTACATGTTTATTTTCCACTCCTAATTTTAAGTATTTAATCGTTTTTAAGGTAGTTGTTGCATGTTTATTCTTTTGTGATCAAATAATTATTTTGTTACAAAAATATTTTGTTTTTGTAATAATTACAGTATTGAACAAGCACGCACAAAATTAAACGTTCACCTTAGAACAGGTCCCGGCCTAGTTAGGTGGCGTTGTCATTTTCTGCTATTAATTCAATGTTTTTCTAAAACATGTTGTTCGCCAATGTTTTTCTAAAACATTGGCGAGAATAACATTAATTTTAACTGTTTTTTACTCTCAAAGCTGTACCTAACTGTTTCCATCTTAGATCAACATAAAGTTTTGTAAAAGCAGTAACAAAACGCATAATAAATAGGTTTCTTTTCCGAATCTATAAACGTTTGCATATATAAATAAATATTTTGTAATATTGTCAGTTTTCATTTTTTAGATAGCCTGCGACTCCCTGGGGTCTCTTCACGACCCCCCAGGGGGTCGCGACCCACTGGTTGAAAATCACTGATCTATATTTTCCCGAAATGCAAAATGCAAATACATAGCGATGTAGGCCCTTATGAATTTGTTAACAAATCGCTGTGACATCAACGAAAGAGTAACAAATTGCCGCCATGTAATAAATAAATGTCCATTTCCCAGCTGACACAGGTGCGACCGCTCTGGTTATTGTTTCATTATTGAATATTTTTACAATTGTTCTTCATCCGTCGCTTGCGATTTGCGAATAGGGCTCTTTCGGCAACAGTGTGCTGTTTTTAGCGCGGTCGGTAACACACCATAATGGCGATGGCGGCTGTTGTATCATGTGAGTACAGAGTTAAGGTATATTTATGGGATTCCCGGCGCGCCTGAATCGTAAAAAAAGTGGTAGAGAGCGACAATTGCGATTATATGAGAATTTTTACATTATTTTATTTTGTCTTATTTTTTTATTCCGATTTCAATTTTCCAGTGATAATTTTAGGTATTCGGTTATTTTTAATATAGTTTTAGCATTTTTATTCTTTTGCTCATAAATGATTTATTTATAACTTTTTTTTTTCATGACAATTATCTGTTGTTGATGACAATCAACTTTGACAACAATTAACTAGGACACTATTGATAACAAATAAAAATGTGATGACAATTAACTAAGACAACATTACTGCACGGGCATTTTTTTGTGGGTAAATCAGTACAACAAAGTAAGCAACTTTTAATTAAAAAAATAAAAAAAACTAAAAAATATACATAGGTATAAGTTATTTTTTAGATTTAAAAAAAAAATATTTTTTAATAATAAAAAGCTATGATCACATAGCGGTTGGTAAAATGTCACTGATATTGATTATTTACGACTTATTACCTACCGCTAGATGGCGCAGCGCGCTCAAACGTTTCTCAACCCTTTATTTAACAGTCAACTTCATCAAATTTTGAAATAAAATATATTTTTTTTCTAAAAAAACATATATTTTTGTTTTTTCCATTTTTTTAAATAAAAGTTGCTTACCACGGTGTACTGATTCACCCACAGAAAAAAATGTCCATGCATACTTTTTTACACAGCCCGTATATACTTTTTTTATTTTTTTTTATTTTATAAAATTATCCAATACAATACAATTGATTTTGCGTAGCAGATAAGATTAGAATTGTGTGGATTTTATCACCCCACTAGAATGTATACCTATCTGTTATGGGGTGATAGTATTTAAGACTTCACTTTAATCATAGTGACTACACTTCTTTTTTTTTTTTTTTTTTTTCGTTCATTCCGATCGCTCATTCATTCTTATAAATTTTAAGGTTAATATAAATATATAAATGTGTATATAAATAAAGATCTAATATTAAATAAAGAAAATGAAAATATTTAAGTTTATAGATAAGTAAAATAAATAAATATATAGATTAATATATAACTAAATTGACCAATAAATTAAGTAGCCTAAAAAGGTTTCTTACTGTGCACATATAAAATTGTGAATTTAATTAATTAATATAATATTATCATTTTTTTAAAAAAAATAATCAACCGAAACATATTTCTTATCAAGTATCAGGTGACAGATATGGACCGAAGTTTGATCCCTCAAATTATCGACCGATATCAGTACCCGATGTTTTAGCAAAAATTTTGGAAAAAATAGTAATTACACAACTCTATAATCATCTAGAAACCAATCACATGTCATCCGAAAACCAATACGATTTCAGATCCAAAATGGGAACAGAAGATGTAGTACAAAAAATCTCGGAGCATATCACTAGGTATGTAGACGCCAACAAAAAGTGTATTACTATTACTTCCCGACCCCGCGCAAGCCCCTGACACAGTATCCCATGAAATGCTCCTAATGAAACTTGGGAAATATGGTATTACAGGTATCGAACTAAACTGGTTTCGCAGCACATATACATATAATCTCTCTTTGTATAACTCCCTTATTTGTCAAAAAATCGGTTGTGTCACCCCAAGACTTCCCAGGTAAGTAGACAAGTCTCCCCCCCCCCCCCCCCCTGCGCCAACCCAACCTCTGCCCGGTCTCCCCTACATGAAAAAACACCTACCTATTACTTTTCCCTTTATTTTCCTTAGTTGTAAATCTTAGCATGAACAAAAATACAGTTAAAATTGATAAAGATAAATATAATTGCAAAGCGGCCATGAAAATCAGAAAGTAAAACCATTGATTTTATAGTGTATCAATGGTAAAACGAAACAAGCAGCGGTGCGATTGAATGTGTTTTACGTGTAAACACCTAAACACCTGTATTCTGCGGGTTTATTCTTGAAAATGATTACTTACTCGATTTGTCTATGTTCCAGTTGATATTACATGAGATTTAAAATACTAACATTTTAGAGCGGTCTCAATTGTTGGACCAGTGGGGTTTTTAAAATACCCGATTCAATTTCGATGGTGTTTAATTAGGGATACCTATGTACGTGAATCTCAAAAAGAATTGAGGTACTTATTCTGATCTTTTGTTCGGGATCGCAGTCAACCTTTATGTATGTATAACGTGTGGCCAAAAAAATATTAGCATATTTTCTGAGTTACTATAGTCAGTCATTTATTCATCCAAAATTGCAGATACAGTTGGATATGTCATAATAATATATGTTTAAAACATAAATAATCAAAATATGAACGAAACAATTAATTAAAAAAAACAAAGAAATCATTAGCCTAAAACTAATGTAAAAAGTAATCTATCAAAATAATACTAATAATAACCAAAGCCAGGCAAAATAAAAAATAAATTCTCAATAATCATTTATGTAAACGAGAATAATTGAAACAAATAAGCAAACATTATCAAATTATTCCTGCGAGTTTTACCTCGTAGGTATATTTTAACATGCGAATAATAGTGGTATCTTAAAGAAATTACATATTTTTTATAATAATTATATTTATTAAAGATACCTACCTATTGTGCCTGAGATAAATTATTGTGAACGCGCTACAAATTTTGATTAGGACAATTTCCAGACTGAAGTATTCCTGTGTATGTAATCCTCCACGATAACACAGATTACCCCAATACTGTGACGATATCGTCCAAACGCTTCATCCGATTGTGCTGAAATTTTCATGCAGGCATCATTTTGTCATGGCAAGAGTTAAAAAGATTGTGGTTAAAAATCGAATCAGAGGGCGCGCTAGTCATAATCTACAAATATTGGTTTAGAGACTTTAATTTTGGTACACAGGTGCCTAGTTGGGCCGAAATCCCATTGTGAAATTTTGGTTGGAATATCTCATATACAAGCGACACAAATAATATTTAAAGACCGTCATACATTAATTAAATTGTAAGGCCCTTAAAAGCGGCGATTACGATACGTGGATCTTTCGAAATTTGAATTCGATAGCTTTCGAATTCGATTTTGGCCTTTAGCCAAGGGCGACCCGCGTTTGCAATTTGATTTTCATTTTTTTCTATTTTTTTTAATTTTATTTTCATACATTTATTTATTTATTATTATTATTTTATTTATTATTACAGACGAATCCAGTTCGCCCTTGAATATTAAATCTAGAGTGTAAGTCTAAAAATAAATGGCTTACATAACTAAATTAATGCCAACATTGAACTAGAAAAAAACATAAAAATATAAAACTAAATAAAAGACAGATTATAATAAACATGAGATAGCAGGGAGTTGCCTTTTTAGCTGCCAAAGGGATATACAAAAGATTTCTATTTCTGTGGGTAACGAATTAAAAAGAGCTATTATAACCCTTCCGACTGGCCTGTCTACAAAAATAGTTGTACGATGGTACAGCACATTAAACAATAGATGCGATCTCCTCGCTGTGTAATTTACCGGTACGTACAATTCAAACTTACATAGTATCTTTGGCAAATAAATAGTTCCTTGAATTAATTTATATGCAAATATAATTAGGGAAATATATCGACGCGTTTCAAGAGTGTTTCCTACCATTCCAAACACAAAATCGGGCGGAAATAAGTATGGATAAATATTGTATTTTCTGTAATAAATATATCTTTAAAATTTTCCTTGAATACATATACATTCAAATGCATAAGCGCAACAGAAAATGAATTTACAAACAAGAAATGCCGTTGCATGCTTCTAAAGTTAGATACACATCTGTCTGAGGTTACATAGCGTATACATTAAACGCAAATGTTTTTCTTTCTATTGTTTAAATGTTTATATTTTGAACTGGCGACCAACGAGACAAGTTTTAGAAAATAGCTTTATAATACCCAGAAGGAAAACATTATTTGGACAAAAACATTACTCTTTCATTGCGCCGAGATTTTACAATTTGATCAATATGGAAATAAAAATGACTTTGACATTTAGGGAATTCAAAAATAAATTAAAGAATTGGTTATCGAATCATGACAGACTAACCATACATCAAATGTTAGAAATAAAACTTTAATAAAACTTAGGTGCACAAATTATTAACATATTTTTAAACATGTATGTTGAGTATATTTTAACATTGAAATAACTACCAAAAATTATTTGACTTTTGACAATGAATTGTACTTTTTTGACTAGGTATTTTTATATTAAATCCTATATTACTTAACATATATTAAATATTAATGACTGTTTCTTTCTTTTCTCACATATAACTAATTTATATTATTTAATCGCATTTTATATTATATTTTTGCCGATTATATAATGGAATTGCACTTTATTTATTATATCATTTTTATTTTTTTTATTATTACTCTTTTTTTGTTTTTTTTTTGTTTGAAGACCACATTTTAGGGCAATTTAGTGTTATTAACTTTTTACTAAAACTTGTACATTTGTAAGCAATCAAGCAAACTTGATTGTAAGGGGCTAGTCCCAGTTGGGTAACAGAAACAAATAATCAAAAGGTTTTGCCATTCAGTTCCTGCTATTTTTGTAAGCTAATCAATGTTTTATAGCAATTAATTCTTAAATAAATAAATAAATTAATAAAAAATAAGTATTCTGCCAAGCAAAGTGCAACCGAGCCCGCCTTGCTAGGCACCCCTGTGTTAGGCGATTTCACTTCGGGGTCCCACTAGAGTACCACGGTTGTGTCAAAGAAAAATTAAGATTACATTTTGAAATATTTTTTGTCCTTTTTTATAGTATTTTAAATATCTACTAGCACGAATTTCCTCTTTTGCCGTATAGAGGTGGCCATCGCATCGCATTCATACGAGCTCCGCCCGTTTCACTGGAAAATTGTTGTTCATAATGCAGGTAGGCAGATAGTTTCGTATTGAAAGGAATGAAATGATCGTTGATTATTAAAGACTTTCAGGGGTTCGCAGCCAGCAATTTTATAACAACGTAATCATACGGCTAACACTTTTTAAATAATAAAACTTTTACAATTACTAAATTAAACTAAAATTTAGATGCATAGGTGCATTTTATAATAGCAGCCGTAGAAATTAAGTAAATTGAATGAGATGACGCGCGTTCCATTCAAATTTTCATTGCGTTGCGTCGCATATTGACAGGATTTTTCGCCCACTGTTAATCGATTTTATTTATGAAACGAATATTCAGACGAAAAAAGTCCCTGGCTACTTGCCGGAAAAGCCTTGGGGTGACACATCCGATTTTTTCGAGGTAGTTTGCCATACAAATAGCGCGTGCGATGAGCTAATATTTAACCCTATAGGTATTCGAACATTTAATGGTTCTAAATTTCGTATTGACTCTGGAAGTTATTCAATAGTTTAAAGGCCAAATACTCCAATGATATTTGGGTTATAGTGAAACGGACTTTGGGGGAGGGGGTGGGGGGGGGGCTATGTAGGCTTTGCTTCGAGTGTCGTGATCATGTATATTGTAAATTGTATATTGATCATGTATATTGTATTGTACATATTGTTTTTAACATACAATAAACAACTGAAGTGGATTATAGCAATGTTGATTACGTTTTTCTTTTAAGTAGGTTGAGCATATTTAATGTGTACATAAATGACAACGTCTGATTAAACTGACACTGACATTAATTTTGCATAAACCTTATAGTATGATAATCTGATGACGTGAGTATATAGCTACATATCTACGAGATGCGTTAAAAAACTGATAATGAGTTACAAACACTTTCTAGCATACGAGTAAATGCTTGCAGGCACAGGCAATACATTCGCTTTGATGTGGATAAAAACTGTTTTTCTTTTATTTTACTTTTCTGGCAAGGAAAGTATTGTGGACGCACTTCTGTGTGTCTGTCTGTCTGTATTATTCTACGATAGCGCGCAAACGCTTCGTCCGATTGAACTGAAATTTGGCATGCAGGCATCATTTGGTCATGGTAAGAGTTGAAAAGATTGTGGTGAAATCGGTTCACCAGGGAACGGACAAGAAAACCTACTTACGTTTTAAACAAATAATGACCTTTAACCGCCCAAGGCTAGCCGTAAAACGAACCATATTGTAAAATATACATTTAGATACCATGGAAATATTACAAAAAATCTAGATATGCTGTCGGAGTGGGGGGTTTATGGATGATGGGGAGGGGAAGTGTGGGGGAAAGGAGGAAAGGACGGAAGGGGGGGGGGGCACAAAAGGGAATTGTCTGTTTGCCGGTAAAGTCTTGGGGTGACACAAACGCTCTTTTGTATGGGGCGAGTGTTTCAAGACTTGTAAGCGAATGGTTTCGTGTAGCTTGGGCCATAAGTTCCGCTGTAATTTTGAATCGGTCCAAATCAGGATTCAACTCCTATTCAGAAGTCTCCTCATGTGGAAGGCTACCCCGGGTAAGACTCTCACGCCTCAGGCCTCACGGCTGGTGGATCGGTTTCTCCTGCTGATCGGCGGTTTGCGCACCGTTTGGTGACGCCAATCGGTTGTGCACTAATTGTTGAAGGAGTCTGGAGACTATGGAAATATACTGTCTCCTAAGCAGCGGGAGTGAATGTTGACCTGTCGTTAACCACTCTTGAAATGACCATTAGGCTAACTGAATTCAGAGCCGGGCAAAAGATGATTTTGGTCCGCGATAGAATCAAACTGAATCACCGCATAGGGCAGGTAGAGGTCGCGCAAGCGATTTCGGACCCGTGACCAGTAGGGAGGTTGGAGGTATCCTGATAGAGAGATACCAGACGGAGGTATCCTGATAGAGATTCCAGACGGAGATATCCTTCCAAAACTAGTAGCCAGGGGCGAATCTGCTTGCTTACCGGAGTACCTTACCCGGAGCCTCACCGTAAAGCGTTGGCCTCTGTCGGGTTCGTGGCTTTGCTGGACGGTAGGTTTGTACCGTCCCAAAGTTGTATACGCTCACCTCACGGGAGAGAGAACGATCATTATCGTTAAAAGTTCCCGAGGTGACGGCTTCGCCCGTATTAGTCGACATCTCTACATTTCAAGACTTACGAGATACATTACTGGTCGATGCTACTTTGTGTGCTGAGTGTAGGCGCGGAAGAACTTCAACTAACGAAGACCCTCGGTCGGAACGCCCAGGGCTCTCTAGACGATTTTTTTAAAAATATATTTTAAAAATGCCTAATTTTGTAGTTTTATACCAGGGAGTCACGTCATTCATCAATCAATTAAGTCTAATTAACGTGACTCCCTGGTATAAACTACAACATTAGGCATTTTTGGTAAATATTTACAAAATATATTTGCATAATTCTTGCGGTTTCCGATCCCCTCCCAGCTCGCGACGCAATGCTTGACAAGCATGCTTGATCGTCTATAGAGCCCAGACGGCAGTCACAGAAGATATGGTCAAAAAAGTGGAAAAAAATGTTTTGGTGGATCGTTGTGTCACGGTTCGTTTTATTGCTGGAGAAGTAAAGATATCGATGGGTAGTGCGCACAATGTTTTAAATGATCGCTTAGGGATGGAAAAGGTATGCGCTCGCTGGGTACATAGAATGATTAAGGACGCGCAGAAAAAACTAAACTAAAGATTTCGCAACGCTCTTTGTATGTATTAGTTATATCCTGGTTCCATTGTTGTTTTTATATTTAAGAAAAATGTTATGTTTTCGTTGATTACGATTTTATAACGTAGGATAAAATATACCTTAGCCACATTTACTACCTACATGAAAAACATGTTTACCCCCCCCCCCCCCCCCTATCCAAAATAGCGCCAAGAGTAATAATAATTATTATGATAGCATCGAGGCATACTCAAGACCTTGGCAGAAAATATGGAAAATATTCACAGATAGTATCTTATCAAAATATGAACCAGCTGTATACATATTTATACAATGAAACAACGCAGAATGTATGTATATATGTAAAGATATTTTGAAATTTCTTGGCAATAATATTTTTAAAGCATTTACTATGTGGAATATCTAATGCCTGTCTACATTGTCATGTAAAAATGTAGCTAGATTATAATATAATCATAACAGATAGCAAAACGTAGTCAACCGCATGCATAATAACTGCGATCGTATGTATTCTTTATAAAGTTGTTACGTAGGATTTTATATATTTATATTCTGAAAATATCATAAAATCAGGAAAGTAAATATAGACATAATAGAGACAATATAGAAAAAAATTTTAACAAAAAGAAAAACCGACTCCAAATATTTTTTATAAGTGCAGCAGCCATGTTATGGTGATACTCAGAACTGGCTATCATAATTGAATTTTTTGAAGTCGATTAATACCTATATGGTATCTTGCCACTCCTCACTAGGCAGAGTCCTTTTCAAGTAGAATACCAAGATCTAAGTTAAAAATAAAGTTAATATCAACGTCACCACTAGTATTTATTGTAGTGCTTAATTAATTAAAAAATATAAAAACAACTTTAAATTAATTTATGAAAATCGACAACGAATTTAGTAATAATGTATAAATCTATACAAATATCATAAAGAGGTAAAGTTTGTGAGGTTGTAGGAAGTAATATCTGGATCTACTGAACCGTCTTTAAAAATTCTTTTACCAATAGAAATCCGAAAAATGAAAAGACTTTTTCGTGGTAGTCGGATTTGCATAGAAAGTCGGAGAAAAAACGGTCGAACGAAAAGGTTTCTAACTAACGCTGCCTTAACGATGAGAGATATATGATTAAGTTCTAGAGACAAGTTGTAGAGTTTGATAATGCCTATAAAAAAGTCAGCGACAGCATATGTCTAACTTTTATATTTAAGTCACAAAAAGTAGTTTTTTATATTAAAAAAATAATTTAAATCGTTAGGTCATGTTTATTGGTCATATTATCAACAATTATGAATTCTTATCAAAATAAGTAAATTTATCGTCTCAAGTGTTTGAAACAAAAGACTTTTCCCTTTTACTGCATATAATTTCCCTTTTACTGCATAAATGGTTAAAGAGATAAGACACTTACAAATAAGACACTCACAAGAAGACACTCACAAATAACGGTAATATAGTCAAATTGGCATGCAAATACATACATACATATGCAATAAAATATAACCCTTCTTTTGGCAGTCTGGAAATAAATCATAGCACTCAGTACTAACCGAAACACACTCATAATTTCATCACAAGTAAAAAGTTTTACGGCCCAACGAAGTGGGCACGGGTCAGCTAGTAAATAATAAAACTATGTCATAATAAAAATAATGTTGAAGTAGATGAATAATGTACGAACAAATAAGCAACTTTTGATATATTTTTTGGGAAAAACTCATACCTTTTTTTTATTAAAAAAAAAATGTTTTGATAAATATTATAGTACAAAAGTGTTAGGCGCGGCGCGCTTTCTAGCCGAAGGAAAAATATCGCTAGTATTGTTTATCGCGATATTTTACCTAATACTACATGGCGCAGCGCGCTCAACGTTTGTCAAACTTTTATTTAACAGTCAAGTTTCCAAATTTTCCAAAAAAAGTTTTCCAAAAAAAACATTTTTTTTCCCATTTTTTTAAAAATTTAAAGTTGTCATTTTTCTCGTACTGATTCACCTGTTTCAAGGATGTCACGAATGGAAAACTCAACCTGTATTTTAGTAATACCGTTATTTTAGTAATACTCGTAAAATATATTATTAACTTGTCTCCGTTTCTTGTCGACCATAGTCGAAAGTGACAGTTAGGTTTTTGTTTACATTACAATTGGTGTGAAAGATAAATTAAAATATTTTATAAAAAAAAAACAGTTAGTATCTTTGTTGAAATTTTATATTCGTTTTTTTCACAGACGTCTTTGCCCTGGTAATCGTCAGCGTGGTTAACATTTCTAGTGGGCAAGATACAGATTGCGATTTTTTTCAAAGTGTAAGTACGATTTTTTTGTTTATTTTTTTAAGCACACGCTAAATCTCGGCGGCACCGATGGAATATACGTACATTTTTCTTCGCTAAGGCATTGCCAATAATATCATATCCTGGACCACTCTCTCACGGCAGTACAGTACAGTCTCTAATAACGATTTGAAGAAATATCAGTATAATAGTGAGACCGAGAAACTTGTTTATTTTCTCTATTTTTTATTTGTTGTGTGGGGCTTTTCTAAAGTCTTTATGAGCCTCCTTGTAACACTGCGACTATTGCTGATCTATTGTGTTCGCCACCTACTATAGTTCTGCGCTGAGCCTCGTTTCATTTAAGAACCGCAACAGGCTTTTGGCGCCAGATTGTTTTACCTCCTCAGGTTGGAGGTAATGACCACCCAAATTGGTGTATCTTTTACGAATCAGCGGCCACACTATGAGGTGCAGAGGAGTTTTCTCTGCCCCTTGGCAGAACCTGCACATTTTTGTGTCTCGGAGCTTGAGGTTGTACATGTGTTTGTTAAAGCAACAATGCCCCGTGAGCGCCCTCACCAGTATGCGTATATTGTTCCTATTTAGCGATAAGGCCTCACGGGCCGTCTTAGGGTCGTAAGCCTTGGGTTGATTCAACCCAGGCGTGTTGTTCCAGTGGTTGACGGATTGTTCTAAACATATTTGTTTGAGCATTAGGTTTGCAAGGCTTTTTGGTACGCCACAGCAATGTTCACGGCCATATAACGTTCCCTTTGCTCCCGTCTTACCAAGTTCGTCGGCTATTTAATTTCGAGAAACGTGTTGCTTGGGGACGATTGAAACATTAATTAAAATGTTCCTGATATGCAACGTTTGGTTGCATATCAGTGACAACGATGGGGACGGACGGTTCCGGCATGTCCCACTCTCCCAGCTGCGCAATTCATCCTGCCACTACACCTCCTCCATCATTGGAACCCTCCCTCTTGAATCTTGAGTCTCTGTCCCTCTTATGGGATAAAACCCATCGGGTTTATGCAAATAAATATAAAAGAAATGAAGCTTTAGAAAAGTTGTTTGTATAAATATAAAATAAAAGAAGCTCTTAAAAATGTTGCTTGTTATTTAAAAAAATATATATACCTTCACTTATCGCCTTTGTCATGCATGTATCTTATTTTGTCAAAAATGGTTTGACCATTTCGAGCAAGCTTTCAAAACAAGCATGTTTCATACGAAAATAATTTTCATAATCTTCATATTTAGTGCCTCAATTCATTCACTAAGTTTACATGCGTATTAAAACCTTTTTTCAATAACCATTCTTTAGAGTTTAGCCCATCGTTTTCTTTTTAATCGTTTTTTTGCAGACAATTCAACAATTATTGCAATACACGTTGTTTTTATTGTAGTCTATAATAATATTAATATTAAAGAAGCAAGAAGTGTTATTTGATCGACGGTTGGAGATAGACTGCATGATGTCAAGTAGAGTTGTCAGCTACAACGGGCGAACCCGTCACCTCAGGAATTTTTTAACGATTAGTCTTTCTATCTTCCTTGAAGTGAGGGCAGAAGACTTGGACAAAACCGTCCACCGTCAAGCTCCGCCACATGCCCGTAAAAGGCCAACGCCTTAACTGCGAGATAACCAAGTGTGTTACCCAGCGGGCTTACACTCACGCCCTAGCTTCCAGTTGCGACCAGATTACTCCGCTCACTCGACTGGTTACGAGTTCGAGGTCGCTTGCGCGGTCTTCTCCCTTACAAAGCGGTGAAACGATGTAAACCGAATCTATCGCGGACCACGGCATCCTTTGCCCGGCTGTTCACCCAGGTTTGGGTAACCGATGGTCGTTTCAAGAGCAGTCGCCGTAAGGTACACAACCACCCCCGGTATATAAGAAACAGTACTGCTTCCAGACTCCCCCGACTGTTAGTCAGAGTGCACAATCGATTGGTTTACGCCGCACGGTCAGCAGACCGCCCAGGAGCGCCAGAAGGTTGGCTCCTAGGGGAAACTAGCCCTAAGGCCAGAGTCCTCCCCGGGCTCGCACTTCATGCGTGGAGGCCGCTGGATCGGTGTTGACCCGTGAGTGTGACCAACCCTGAACAGAATGGGTCTTCGTGGCCAACTCAGCAAGGGCCCATTAGCTCCCGGATAAATGTCAGTCTGGACTGATCGTGCTCCCGGACTGATGTCAGTCTGGACTGATCGTGTAACCTCTAACCACACTTCATCAGTATACCATCAGTCAGTTCATGATCAAGGTCACCGACTGAACTGATGCCAGATTGAACGTGTTAAGACTCGTCTTTCAGTTTGTTTAATACGAAATTATTTGACAACCTGCATTATGACCAAGTTTAACGGGGGGTTACACGTTCAGTCTGGCATCAATTCAGTCCGTGACCTCGGTCAGACTGACGGGAGACTGATCGTTTATCGCGTTGTTTGATGGACTGAACTGATGGATTTTCATACATTTTAATAATTTCTATCAGTCCATCAGTCAGTTCATGATAGGTTCAAGGTCGCGGACTGAACTGATACCAGACTGAATGTGTAACGCTCGTCTTACAGTGATACGGTCGGATGATTGCGATGCGATGGTAACCTCTATACGGCCAAAGATGGGATTTGCGTTTGTAGATTTTATGCTGCGGTATATATGATTGGTTGAAATATTTAAAATCAAAATTCAAATTCAAATTCAAAATTATTTAAATTCAAAATTATTTATTGAGTTCAAATTATGAGTACATTCAATTTACAAACGTCTTAACCTAACTAGGCTACCGCCTGTTCCAAGGTAGACAATTTATTTTAATTATCCTAAGATTTTAAAACGTTTTCCTCATTTTTTTTTGACACAACCGTGGCACTCTAGCGTGACTTTAGAAGTGAGCTCGCCTTAACACAGGGGTGCCTAGCAAGGCGGGCTCGGATGCACTTTGCTTAGCATTTATTTTATTTTATTTTTTATTCTCTTAAGGATAACTTACAGCCATTAATTTTGTAGTGAACAAAAATAGGAAGCTTAGAGCCATTTACAAGTTACCACTGATAATGACAATAATAATAACGTGAATTTAGAACTGATATTAAGCATAAAGAAGATATTAAACAAGAAGATACTAAATTGTACTGTAGAAAACATGTTGTCATAAACAAGACTGTAATAAAAGAAGAAAATGCTAAGCCTGGTCATCACAAAATCGCCCTACAACCTGCTTCCTTATAGTATATATATATATATATATTCGTGAAAAAGGGGTCAATATCAATGTCAGCATTCAGGGTGTTGAAGGTTTCGCATACCCTTATAAAATAAGAATTACGCCTGTATTTGGTTTTAAAGCCAGGTACAAGAAGGAGTGCCCTATTTCGAAGTGCCCGGCTAGGAGTGTGTAGAGATATTTTAGATAGTAGTTCAGGACAATCAATCGAGCCATTTAAAATTCGTAGTAAAAGTGAGATGTTAGTTATGTTTCTTCGCAACGCCAATGGCAGCAAATGATGGCGGATACAACGAGAATAGTAGTCTGGATCACGTTTACGACATTTATATTCTATGTAGTGCAGAAATTTTCTTTGGATGGCCTCTATTCTCGATGCATACACCTCGTAACAAGGGTTCCATAACTGGGATGCATATTCAAGTTGACTGCGGACGTAAGCACAATAGTGAATTTTTATGGTTTTTATGTTATTGAAGTGTTCCCTGGATCGTATAATAAATCCTAGGGCTTTAAACGCTTTCGCAACAATACTGTCGATGTGGGCATCAAATAGCAGTTTAGAGTCGAGTGTAACACCCAGATCCTTAATCTTAGTTACCCTACTCAAAGCAGAGCATATTAGAAAGATGAATATTTGCGTTTAATGTATGCGCTATGTAACCTGGGCTCAGACAGATGTATACCTATATATCTTTAGAAGCATTCAAAGGCATTTTCTTAATTGTACATTCATTTTCTTTTGTGCTCATGCATTTGGATGTATATGTAAATAAAAGAATAAATATATATATATTGCAAATGGTTACAACAGACTTCGCAAGTGGATAGGAAATAACCCATTCCCTTTTCGTTTCTCAGGTTCAATCTGGCACCACTTACTATGTGTACAGTCCGAATTATCCCAATTCTTATGGACGCAGTAAGACCTGCAGATGGCGCGCTACTTGCCCTTCAGGACAAATATGCCGCCTTACATGCCAATCCGTCAAACTGCCAGCAGTAAGTACCTAGATAATTGCATTATAATTTAATTTTAGTTACTGTTTATTGGCATTTTTCAACCTTGTTATTTATAACTGTGAGGGACCACCCCTCACAAGACTCCAAATTATTCGATGTGAGGTGGTGGTGTCAACTTACGAGTTATCTCCGTATTTAAAAGGCGGTTTTGATGAAGCAGAGGATATTTATTGATTGAATCGATTGAATATTGCCAGTTATAACGCTTGCCAAATTAACGAGTGCCCGGATTACTTTATCGAGACGCGAAGGTTGCGCGACGGCGCTTATGTAGGAGAGTGGATGAGGAATGTATGTGTGCTCCTAGTATCTTGTACTGGGCATGGCTCGAGTCTGTGGGATTACAGACTGATGCTTCGAGAGCTAACGGGGAGCTAACGGGCCCATGATGAGTTGGCCACGATGACCCATGTGTTCAGGGTCGGTCACACTCACGGGTCAACATCCATCCGACGGCCTCCTCGAACGGGGCGCGAACCTGGGTAGGACTCTGGCCGCGGTCAGTTTCCCCTGGGAATCAAACCCCTGGCGCTCCTGGACGGTCTGCGCACCGTGCGGAGCAAGCCAATCGATTGTGCACTCCGACTAACAGTCTGGGGAGTCTGGAAACTGTATTGTCTCCTATAGAGCGGGGGTGGTTGCGTACCTTACGGCGACTGCTCTTGAAATGACCATTGGCCATCCGATCCCGGTTCAGAGCCGGGCGAAGGACGCCTTGGTCCGCGATAGATTCGGTGTACACCGTTTCACCGCTTCGTAAGGGAGAAGACCGCGCAAGCGACCTCGAACTCGGAACCAATCGAGAGACCGGAGAAATCTGGTCACAATTGGAAGTAAGGGCGCGAGTTATCTCAAGCCGCCGGGAAGTAATTCCTGGCTTTCTCGCGGTAAGGAGTTGGTCTCTTACGGGTTGTGGCGTAGCTAGACGTCGGATTTGTTATGTCCAAAGTCTTCTACGCTCACTGGAGGTCGATAGAACGACTAATCGTTAAAACGTCCTATGGTGACGGGCTCGCCCGTTGTAGTTGACAACTCAATATGATGCTTCAAGACTCAGGGAAAATGAGGAAAGGAAACCAAGGAGCCGGGTCCGTTGAGCGACCTCGTAGAGGGGTACCGGATATGCCGACGCAACCTTGGGGGAAGGTGATCGATAGGGGACTGATAATTTGGTTGCTTTTTGGCCGGTGTATATAGGCCGTGCAATGATGCAATTTGAAATATTCTGAGTAAAAGTATTGTTTCATCGTGCTGATTCATAGCTGCACGAGTCAAAATAATAGCTGACTTGTGTCAGTGGATTTCACTGGAAATCTATGCATTTTTTGATCGTATATAGTGGACTTAAGCTCCGTTACATAACCTTGGTTTAACAGAAAAAGAGAAGATTGGATTCTTGAGAACATAACGATGATAGATTCTTATGAACTTGAGGACTATGATATTGAAGTTTAAACATATTTGTATTTGTTATATTATTACGTATTTAAATAATAGAAAAACGTAATTAGGACAACGCCAAAAAATATTACAATTTATTATTCTGAAAAATAAGATATTGCCTGAATAAAAAAAAGACTCGAGTTAGAAAATCCCAGCTTCAAATTATTCATAATCGCCCCAGAGTATCTCAAGTACAATTATTAGATTTTAAGACAGAAATGTAGCCTATAAAATATATTAAAAAGCTGTTTTGGACCTTTCTAGACTAATGGATGTACTGGAGACAGATTGCTGGTATCCAGAACGGGCGATGCAACTTTAACTGCCTCGGACAAGTACTGCGGCACTGGAACCCTTGATATTAGGAGCGTGGATAATCAAATATCTATAGGTAATTAAGAACATTTTATTGATGAACTATTCGGCCCTATTGAGAGCTATCGGGAGCTAATGGGCCCATGCTGAGTTGGCCACGAAGACCCATTCTGTTCAGGGTTGGTCACACTCACGGGTCAACACGAGTTCGAGCCCGGGCAGGACTCTGGCCTTAGGGCTAGTTCCCTTAGGAATCAACCTTCTGGCGCTCCTGAACGGTCTGCGCTCCGTGCGGCGTAAGCCAATCGATAGTGCACTCTGACTAACAGTCGGGGGAGTCTGGAAGCAGTCCTATGGCCTGTTAGCCACCAAATTTTTGACCCTATTACGTAGATTTATTTTATTTATTATTATTATTATTTTTGTATCGCTTTTGTTGGGTTTTTATTAGTTGTATTCTTTTTTAATTCGATTACATTCAAAATTATATTATAACTAGTAACATGTCTTTTTCCATCCATAATTATTTCAATTTGATTATTTCACTGTTTATTGCAATTCCTATTTATTGTTTACCTTTTTCGTGTTATTGAAATTCCTTTTTTATTTACTTTATTATATGTTTTATGAATTTCGGGAAGCTGAGCTTCGTGCTGAAGTCCAGAATTCCCCAATCGCTCAAGACAAAGGTGTATAATCAGTGTGTGTTACCTGCTATGACGTATGCTTGTGAGACATGGACACTGACTGCTGGGATGATCTACAAGCTTAAGGTGGTGCAGCGTAACATGGAGCGAGTCATGCTTGGCATATCGTTGCGCGATCGAGTCCGAAACGAGCTCATCAGACTGCGCACGAAGGTGGTCGACGTGGCTCAAAGAGTGGCCAAGCTGAAGTGGGCTTGGGCCGGCCATGTGGCCCGACAACACGACGAACGGTGGAGCAAGCGCGTTTTGGAGTGGAGACCCTGGCTAGGCAGAAGAAGTGTGGGCAGACCACCGGCCCGATGGTCAGATGACATCAAGGAGATAGCTGGACCAGTCTGGATGAGGGAAACGGACAACCGATCCGGGTGGAGAGTGATTGGAGAGGCGCATGCCCAACGGTGGGCGAATACGCGCTGATGATGATGATGAAGAAGAAGATGTTTTATGATAGGGTATTTTATAAATATTATTTGCAGACTGACAGACTGACAGACTCATTGACATATCAATGACATAGATTTTAAATTAATGATTAATTTGTTCATACCTTGTTTATTGCCTTAAGTTAATTCCTAATATTATTTGATACTCTTTTTTTTCTTTTAACTTATGTAGTTTGAAGTATGCACAAGCCACTTTTTTCTTGGTACGCTTGCCTTACTACCGGCCTAGGCCTAGTTAGGCGGCGTTGATCTAAGGAAGGATTGGGCTGTGGTACACTCTTTTTGCTACTATTTACAACGGAGCCTCTAATGATAATGTTATATATAATGTACTTACCGTAGTTTTAAAAAAAAATGCGCATTTCTTTAAATAAATAAAAAAAATAAAATACTGTAAGCAGGATTGTCATAGGTTAAAAGAAACCGGACAGTGCTTGGATTGACTTCGGGTGTTTGGGGAGAGGGGGGGGGGCAGGTGTATACGATAAATAAAGCATACATATATACCTACGGCTCACATCTGACAGATAGAGACGGCGCTATTGCTAAAAACATTACTTAGGGGCTCTCTAGACGATCAAGCATGCTTGATAAACTTCGCCTCGCGGGCAGAGAGGGGATCGTAAATCACAGGAAATATGCAAATATTTTTTTGTAATATTTACCAAAAATGCCTAATTTTGTAGTTTATACCATATACTCACGTTAATTGGTCGTATTTGATTGATGAATGACGTGACTCCCTAGTATAAAACTACACTGGGGTTACGATCCCCTCCCAGCACGCGACGCGATGCTTGACTAGCATGCTTGGTCGACTATAGATCCCTTTAGGCCATAACTCTGCGCTCAGCCGCGTGCTATATTTTTGGTATTTTATGTTTCATCAGTAAAGAATAAGAGCCGATGGACGAATGCTCTGTTAGTGTATGCGATTTGTATATCAATCAACAGGAAAAAATAATTCTATAAAATATGCCGCTTATTATATATTTATTTATTTTATCTTGGGGAAACACACAGCGTTACGTAAACTATGTCTAATTATCTTAATACAATGGGCACGATTGCGTTTCTTTGTGAACTAAAACTGATTTTAGTTTAAGCGAACGAGATAGAGCAACACGTTAGAATGGAATATGAAACGAACGATCGTCGATAAAAACTACCTATTGAACATATACTCGTCCGAATAAATTTGAACATATTTCGTGCGGTCTTAGATTTATGTGTTTATCTTTGGTGGGTGGTTTTAATGCGAAAAAGTGACAACCGTTCATTACACATTTCGCTCTGGCGTATTGCCCTGGCTCGATCATGCAAAATAATTTCCGATTTTAGTTCACGAAGAAACGCAATAAAGCCAAATGTTTAGCCGACCGTTAGTGTTTCCTACGTCTTACATTATTTTCTTACACGGTAATTACCCAAATTTAATAGAATTAAATAAATAACTATTGAACTATTACTAGAATAGGAAAGGAGAGGGATGGGATATAGGATAGTTTGTAGGCATTTATATTACGTTTATTGCTGTGTCTCATTTTCGTTGTGTTTGTTTACAAACTTTTCGTATATGTACATTAGGTATATAGCAATTCCCTAGTTGCCAGGTGAGTTATGAACAGCCTCAATGAATTTAGTTTGGAATTTAATCGACCTTAGTCACATATGAAATAGGTCGATTTCTTGAAATCGACCGTTGTGTCATCAAGTAGTACATAATAGAGTTTTGAGCAGTGGCGTATTTTTTATTTTTTATTTGTTGTGTGGGGCTTTTCTAAGGTCTTTATGAGCCTTATAACACTGCGACCATTGCTGATCTATTGTGTTCGCCACCTACTATAGCTGCGCTAAGCCTCGTGTCATTTAAGAACCGCAACAGGCTTTTGGCGCCAGATTGTTTTACCTCCTCAGATTGGAGGTAATGACCATCCAAGTGGATGTATCTTTTACGCATCAGCGGGCCACACTCGCACATGAGGTGCAGAGGAGTTTCCTCTGCCCCTTGGCAGAACCTGCACATTTTTGTGTCTCGGTGCTTGAGGTTGTACATGTGTTTGTTGAGGCCACAATGTCCCATGAGCGCCCTCACCAGTATGCGTAGATTGTTCTTATTTAGCGATAAGGCCTCACGGGTCTTCTTAGGGTCGTAGGCCTTAATTAGCGCTTTGGATTGATTCAACCCTGGCGTGTTGAGCAGTGGCGTAACTAGAAGAAATGGGACCAGGTGCAAAATTGAACAAAGGGCTCATCCCCCTACCTACACGTACATTCATTATGGTATAATGAAAATTATGTTTACCTAGCTACTTTATATATTTATATTGTAGATATATCATAAATCGGCGTATACATTGGAGGTATTGGCTCGAACATGTTTCGGATCAAGTTCCCAAGAACTTCAGCGGGAGAAATGCACGCAGCGTTAAGAAAAACCCCGGACAATGCAATGCTGAGGCAGAAATACACTCGTTATCGAAAGTTATGTAATAAAATTATTAAATTGACTAAGCAGCAATACTTTAAAAAACAAATAACTGACTCAGCCGGGGACCCACGAAAAATCTGGATAAATATAAAAGAAGCGGCGAATTATAAAAATAGAAAGGATGTAAATTTAAATAGTATTAAAATTGACAATCAAATTATTACAATGAAAGATAATCCTGAAAAGTTACTAAATTGTACAAATAGTCATTTTTGTAATGTTGGCTCCAAACTAGCAGAAAAGTTTCGTGGGATAAATAGTTCTGTAATTACTGACCAAAGTAAATCTGATACGTTACCTGTGTCCATGTACCTAACGCCTACAAATAGAGACGAAGTTAAGAAAGTAATAGGCAGCCTTAAAAATAGGTCAGCGGTGGGGGATGATGGGGTCGGGACATGCGTATTTAAACTAGCCGAAACCTATCTCAGCCAGCCTATTGCTTTTATTATTAATGTGAGTTTTAGAAGCGGAATTTTTCCTGACAAATTAAAAATTGCCAAAGTAATTCCCATACATAAAGGGGGAGATAAGCAGGACCTCAATAACTATCGACCTATATCCATTCTAAACACGATCTCCAAAATCTTCGAGAAAGTTGCAAAGGCGAGACTCTATAAATTTTTAATTGAAAATAAAATACTCTCAGACAATCAGTTCGGTTTTAGGGAGGGTTTAGGGACAACAGACGCTATAGCTGCCTTAACAGAATTTATAGTCGAAACGGTGGATAAAGGAGACAAGTGCCTAGGAGTTTTCCTTGACCTTGCAAAGGCCTTTGACTCCGTTCCTCATAATATATTATTATGCAAACTGAGCAGTGTAGGAATTAACTATACAAGTCTTAAATGGTTTGATAGTTACCTATCCAACAGGGTACAAAGTGTCACCATCCAGGGCCTCCAGAGTAAAAACCAGCATCTCACGTATGGTGTGCCACAGGGTAGCGTTTTGGGACCCATTTTATTCCTCGTCTACATAAATGACCTATGTATGTCAGTTACCAGTAGGTAAAATCATCACATATGCCGATGACACCGTTATACTATTCAAGGGTTCAAACTGGGATTACACATTTGAGAAAGCAAACGAGGGCATGGAAATTGTTAAAAATTGGCTAGGAAACTTTATGTTGACGCTTAATGTTGGCAAAACCAAATACATGCCATTTAGTATAACAACCAGAGGTCAACCCACTAGGTACTAATAAAACTATTGTAATACACGAATGCGATAGCATAGAGTCTTGTAACTGTCAGCCTCTACAAAGAGATATATCTTGGAAATATCTAGGCATCACTCTAGATTGCTTTCTCCGTTGGGATTCTCATATACATAACGTGGCTACGAAGGTGCGAATCCTTGGATATGTTTTCAAAGAACTGAGGAATATTCTGGATTCCAAAACACTAAAAACTGTTTATTATGCTTTATGTGAATCGCTTATTACTTACGGCATAATTGGATGGGGTGGATGTGGTAAAACCCTGCTAGAGCCATTGCAAGTTGCGCAGAAATTTATATTAAAAATTATTCTACGTAGACCATATCGCCATCCCACTAATGAACTGTATAAAGAAGCTAAAGTTCTTGATTGTAGGCAATTTTTTCTAAAAACTTCCCTCTTAAGGCTATTTTTGGACAATAACTCAAATTTAGGAATAATTCAGAACCGGCGACCAACGAGACAAGTTGTAGAAAATAGCTTAATAATACCCAGAAGGAAAACATCATTTGGTCAAAGACATTACTCTTTTATTGCGCCGAGATTTTACAATCTGATCAATATGGAAATAAAAATGAATTTGACATTTAGGGAATTCAAAAATAAATTAAAGAAATGGTTATCGAATCATGACAGACTAATCATACATCAAATGTTAGAAATAATAGTATAATAAAAGGTGCACAAATTATTAACATATTTTTAAACTTATATGTTAAGTATTTTTTAACATTGAAGTAACTACCAAAAAATATTTGACTTTGACAATGAATTATACTTTTAGACTAGGTATTTTTATATTAAATCTTATATTACTTAAAACATAATATTAAATATTAATGACTGTTTCTTTCTTTTCTCACATATAACTTTATTTATATTATTTAATCGAATTTTATATTATATTTATTGCCGATTTAATAATGGAATTGCATTTTATTTATTATATATTTTTAATATTTTTTTATTATTATTATTTTTTATTTTATTCTGAAGACCACATTTTAGGGCAATTTAGTGTCATTAGCTTTTTACTAAAACTTGTACATTTGTAGGCAACCAAGCAATCAAGCAAACTTGATTGTAATATTGGAGTCCTGTCCACCCTAGAACGGGCTAGTCCCAGTTGGGTGACAGAAACAAATAAGCAAAAGGTTAAGGTTTTGCCATTCGGTTCCTGTTATTTTTGTAAGCTAATCAATGTTTTATAGTAATCAATTCTTAAATAAATAAATAAATAAATAAATAAATACGAAGAGGGATCACATAGAAAGATTGTTGCGGGAGAATGTTCGAAACATTTGTTCCTATATTAACACGACCTTTACTGTAAAGTTAATTACTGAATTATATTTCTCCATCTTTGAATGTTGGCGAGAAATAAAATAATAATGCAAGTTTTTATTGCTTTATTTCGAGTAGAAGACTTATTTGAATAGTAAGACAAAAAAAATCATATCTAATTATATCATATCTAATTAATTAATTGAGTTAACTCCTTAATGTGTTGTAATAACTACATTTCAGGATGGTTTTCGTCTTGATTTGCACTGTGCAAAATCATCAAACACTTGTGAGACATCCATCTTTCCGGCTTCCTTAGCTTCCTAGCGAGTTGGATGGAATGTCAACCCTAGATAGAAGTTCCGTTTTGGGCCCCGAACTGCCGTGGGCCTTGGTGCGCCGCACCAGCTGCACCGGCTTAAATATGCTACTGGTTTTGAATATATTATCAGTCAATGGCGTAAGCAGGCTACTTTGAAGCCAAATTTTATCTGTCGTCTTTCCATCAGATGAGCCTCTTTTCTGACTGAGGTCTCTATCTTTTTTTTTTTATTCCAGGTCTTGTGACTACTTCAACCAGTACTGGTGGTAGTTTTAGCTGCACTCTAGTAAGCGAAATCAAAAGCGGCGGCGGCGGCAGTGGTAATTCCTGCGAATGTGGCTGGAAAAAATCGGTGAGTTTCAAGCCATTCCTCTGGGTTTATGGTTAATGGTGTGTTTCCAAAAAATACCGAAATTGGCACCTTTTTACATTTTAGTTGGTACAACCATCGTTTGTTTTTAAATATGAGATCCTGTGCCGGTGTTTTCTATTACAGCTTCTTGCAGTCTGGCTATACAGTTACCGTAAATGTGTACTGTTAAGAACTGCAAACAATGATGGAGAAGCTCATGATTAAATAACCGAACCTGGTAAATCGCTTATAGCCACTGCTTCTGTATTGCAACGTATAACCACAGATTTCACTGCAAACAGTCGCAAAGCTGCAGGAGTTGCGGCTGTAGACTCTTGGTCACTCACCGTACTTGTCAGACCTTGCGCCAATAGAGCTTTTTTTATTTTCAGAATTTATATAACTTTTTACAGAAAATAAAACAACTTTGAAGAGTCGATGAAAAACGCCTTCAAATCGTTCATTGGTTCCTGTCCACGAGAGTTGTACAGCAAGAGAATCAAGCAACTCACATCTGCATAGATAACAGGGATTAACATTTCTATAAATTAAATATATATTTTTCATACAAAGTTTTTGGCCTTAAATGTCCTTTATAGAACAGCAACTTCATAGGTAATGACCCAATATTATATAAAATAGAAATGTAAATGGTTCATGGAATAAATTAATTACATACATTAATAGAAAATACACATATTAATAATAATAATAGCCTTTATTAACAATCTTATAAAAACATGAAATTTGAGTGTAATATTACATTACATTACATTACATTACATTACATTTTCGTCGTGTCCAATTGACGGCTAAAGACCGCTCTTGGACGTGTCAAAATAATTGTGCTAGGTAGTAAGTCTCGTTACTACTCTTTACTGAACATACATAGGTAGTCATGAATTAACTACTAGATTGTCAATCTATAAATATAAATAATCAAAATAGAAGCCTAATATTTGAAGTAGTTAGTAATTTGAAAAGATACGTAGTAAAATTGTACATCGTAATATTCAAATTGTCAGTAAAATGTTAAATAATCAAATTAAATCTACGTTATGCATTTTAAACTAAAAGTACATATATAAGACCATATAAAATAATCAGACAATAAGGCTCTACTTTTTAAGTAATTTAAATGGGCACAATATTTGAAAAATCATGGCCCTCAAATTCGGCCAGATTATAGAAAGGGTGGCCTATCAGCATCTCCTTGATGTTTTTTTTGAATTTTATGTCCTCCAGCTGTTTAAATTTTGTAGGGAGTAGATTATAAAATTTAATGCTAAGATACAAGTAGCTTTTCTGTACTTTTGCTTCCGCGGGTATGATGCGAGTGAATGTCTGAATTAATTGCAGTTTCTGCGAGGTGCTGTCTAGCATACATTAAGCACTGGTATATGTACGCCGAATACATAGTCATTACCCTTGCCTTGCTGAAATATTCTTTGCATGATGTTATTTGACACCTGTATTAAAGATTGTCTTGCTGATCCGCAAAGGCCTCCCCTAAAGCTTGCCACACTTTCCGATTATGGGTCATCCTCATCCAAGTAACTCCTGCAGTTTTTCGAATATCGTCTTCCCATCTACGACGTTGCCTCCATTTTGATGATTTGATGATTAAGATGACCGCAAGCTAAATAACAGATATTTCCAACGCCCGCTCCTTAAAGCATTTATTTGCCCAATATCTATGATACGACTCCAGAGAATGTTTCGGCAACATTACCCACACGCCGAAATGTAGGTGGCGCTGAAGGCCAAACTAATAGAACTTTATTTGGCCATCTATAATAACATTGATAATGAATGCTATTTTTAACACGCTTTTATTAGGTCGACCTGTATGTAACTATGTAATGGAATCTAAGGTAACTAATTTAACCATCTTCCAAGGATGGTAGCGTCATAAAAATTGGCAGCTGAATGGAGTTCTGATGACAATACAATAATATGGTACTGTCGAACTGATCTGATGATGGAGTCGGAAGATATGAACTGGAAATTCATGATGGAACATCGTATCATAGCTGTGTTTGGACTTGTTAGAAAAGTCTTGGAATGAACTTTGACCACGATTAGGTTTCAAGGTCTGATGATGCGATTTTTACGTGCATTTATAAAAGCGTGTTTTTAGTGTTTTTTTATTTCTTTGTGTTTTGTGTTGTTAGAAAATACACATACATATATAGAAAATCCTTAACTTTGGTTCATTTGCCTCTATTGTTATTATATTTTAGACCAGGATAGTAGGTGGTCAGGAGACTGGGGTGAACGAGTTCCCAATGATGGCGGGACTTGTGGACGCCTCTATGGGCTACATTTACTGCGGTGCTACAATCATCAGCCAAAGATATGTGGTGACGGCGGCGCACTGCCTCGACTTCCAGAAGATAGCCAACGTTGGAGTACTGTATGGAGAACACAACCATGCGACAAGTGAGACTAATTAGTACCAATTTACTTCGTTAGATTTGGCGCCTCTGCCAAAATCGATTGAATTGTTTGAATCGTATATCGCACACAAGATCAATATCTTTATACCTTCCAAGGATGACGGGTTCGCCCGCTGTAATTTACAACACGCCACTGACTGACTCGCTCTAGACTGGGCAGCTATCGCTTCCTGTGCAGCTTGGGCCATATGACCTGATCGTTATCTGACTTGGTCGGTTCAAGTCACGGTTCAACCTAATCCGGTGGCCTTCTCGAAGAGAGTCGAACCTAGTAAGGACTCTGTTAGGAGTAACAGAGAGACAGGAGTGTCACGGCAGGTGGATCAGATCCACTGAAGGGTGACCATATGGGGCGCTGCCGGGCGGTTTGCGCATCATGTGGCGTCAGCCAATCGACCGTGCACTCCGGCTCATAACCGAAACGGGGGACTAGCTGTTGACCTGACGTCACCTATCCTTAGAAACGATACTTTGGCCACCCGGTCTCGATTGAGCTTGACGGGCGAAGAGCGCCACGGATCCGCAGCAAATTAGATCTGAATTACCGCTTACGTCAGATCAAGGACGTATCCAGGGGGGGGGGGGGGGGACACAGGGGACGCGTCTTCCCCCCACCCCCGATTTTTTTTGAGTAAAATATAAAGTCGAGAAAAAACTGGGAATCAGGTAGAATCCGCGACTTAAGTATCTAGTGTCAGGCACGTATCCAGGAGGGTGGGGGTAGTTGGGATTTAACCCCCGGAAATTCGGTGTATTTCAGTTTAATTGTACTTTGTTCCAATTAATTCGCACGCTGCTGTACTTAGCGATTTCCCAAATCAGGAAAAATTTGTCGATTGAATATACTACTGATGCCAAGTGGAGTGTTACTTCATCTGTGAATGAGTATGTTTCATTTCTTACGTCGAGCACCATTGTTAGTTCTGGGAACATGGAAATATATGAACCTTAACTCCAGCTCTGCGTTGGTAAAACTGCAAGATGCGTTGGTAAAGAAGCTCTCCAAGAACGAGCTTAACCGCATCAAGTAAGCAAGGTTTGAGCCCTACTCCTTTTGTATGAGTTTTCTTGTTTTAGTCGATTCGAAGAGCGACGCGGTAGGAAGCTTTTGGATCCACGCGCCAGCTTCTAACAGCTTCTTTACGCTTCTTACTACTACAATTCTTCTTACTACTATAATTCTTCTTACTACTATAATTCTTACGCTAATTATTTAGTATAATTCTTTAACTAATCCTTAATAATTAGTGATTAGGTAGGTACTTACATAAATCCGATAAAAATGAATTTTTAAATATTTTATTTTGTAACTGGACAATAATCCAATCCTTGTATTTATCTTTGCCCCTTAGAAAATCCAGTTTTACCCCTTTGAGGGTAGTAATCTCCAATTTCAATTTCAATTTCAATTTATTTCTGCTCCAGTAGGTAGGCTTTCCTACACTTGGATGCGTCTTTGCCACTAAAATTTTAAATAATGTAATTAATTAAAGAATATTAACTATCATGATATAGTTGTGGCAATATAAATTAATTTTAGTAAATTATAATTGGTTTGAAAACCATTGATAAATAGAAAATGATCTAATAATCAAAATTGCTGATCAAAAAAAGAGCTCAATGTCTGTAGTCATAATTATCAAGGCAATAATATGATGGTCAAGAAAATAGATAAGGGTATATTAAAAATATCTAAATTTAAGTTAATTGTCAAATCTAGCAATATAGCCGTCGTCGATAAAAATAAAAATAAAAATTACGCTCTTTGGCAAAGTTGATTATCATGAATTTTCCGTTATTTTACATTAGGATGCTCTTGGAATAAGAATTCAGCATTATCCAAATCTCTTAAGTCATATACAGGATTCTTGACTAGGCCATTAAATAAGACTTTTTTAAATTGGTTCTCTCCAAGACTTCTGATATGTGTTGGGACCTTGTTATAAATAACACAGGCTTTGATGAAGGAAACTGTTGCGCACTTTACTAAGCCTGTGCCGATTTAGATGTAGATCAAATTTATTTCTTGTATTGTGTTGATGGAATCCAGGTTGGGAATCGCTTGTCTAGCTAGATGAATTGTCTATATTACTCTAAATGACAGATTTATGTTTTGTTTTCTGTATATGAAATAATTTTGTATATTATAATTTGTAGATAGCGAAACTGCGGCGACTAACTTGGTAAAGGCGGAAAACTTCATCATCCATAATAACTTCAACAGGAATCGGTTCGTATATCAAGGCTATATTACTCTGGAATGCTTTAGCGAATAATGTCAGAACAGCCCTCAGCATGGCCATGTTTCTTGGCCAGGCTTAAGGAGCACGCAAAATTTAAACCATAACAAGCTTTCCTTCCTTTGTCTTCATCATTTGGGCGCTAATGATAATGATAATGGGCCCTTGCTGAGTTGGCCACGAAGACCCATTTTGTTCAGGGTTGGTTACACTCACGGGTCAACACCCATCCGGCGGCCTCCACGCATGAAGTGAAAACCCGGGTAGGACTCTGGTCTTAGGGCTAGTTTCCCCTAGGAGCCAACCTTCTGGCGCTCCTCCAATCGTTAAAACTTCCTGAGGTGACGGGTTCGCCCGTTGTGTTTGACAGCTCTATTTGTCTTCATCATTTATTTCATTCATGTTTCATCCTATTCATCATCATGCTTAAAATCAACATGTATGCTCATAACTTCTTAAAATATTTTGAAGATACATAGCATCGTATCTACCCATTTATTCTAATACATATTATTTACGGTTAATTGTTTTGTTGTAAACTGTTATCATATAGTCTTTGATTTAATAAATTGGTAAGTTTAAAGTTAGGTATATATTGTATATCATATACATATACAATTGTATGGTTGTATTGGAAATAAATACTTTTTATCTTTATCTTTATTCCATTATTCATTTCATATTCATTATCATTTCATCATATCACTATTAATTATTTGCGGTTTATTTCATCATTTTATTTTTTATATTACGTAGTAAAAACTTGAGACATACGGTTAGCTGATAAATTTGCCTCCAGGCAAAAGGCTCGCATTTTTTGTTGAAAATATATAGTTGTATTATTAATAATAATGATAATATTATATTATGCTCAATTACTTATTACAGCGAAACTTTCGCGAAGTCTGCGCCACGCCTATATTAATTCAGATAGGAAATAGTTGTCCTCGGTTTTTAGTGACGGGAGGGGGAGGAGGGGGGGGGGGGGGTAAGGTAGAAGCCATGGATAACCATAGAACCATAGATAACCCTAATCCGTAGTACAAGCAACGTGGTTACGTGCAGCTTGGGTAGTATTTGACCAAAAATCTTATGTCGTCTGGCCTAGGTCATCTCAGCTAGGAGTTTACTATGAGACGCAACGTGTAGATGGCACTCGTAGTTCGTAGGAAAACTTGATTAAACTTCTCTTATATTTTTAGTAGCCCAATAGTAAATAGTAGGCAATTTATGTAAACACCCAAATACAGTATTTTATCTCAAAATAAAATAATAATATAATAACAAATGCTCAAAACACGGCTCGGTGGCATAGTGGTTATGTCGCCTGATCTTACGAGTAAATTGTAAGGTCCCGGGTTCGATTACCGGCTGGGTCACCATTTACCGTTGGGATCAGATTAACGGAATTGCATTTTCAATTCAGTCGATCGAATGCAATAACAAGACACACACTTACACACATGTTACACGCACACATACATATAAACACGTCACAGTAGGGTTGGTTGTAAGAGATTGTCATATGACAATAAACCCGCCCATTGTGAAATTTCACATTAAAGAGTAGAAACAAACAAATGAATTTTCAAATCCATGCTTTTATTATTTTAATATTATTTACGTAGGTAGGTACCTAAAGATGTCAATTTTAGTTTGGTATACAGATTTAAAAACCTAATAAGTTCAGATAGACTAATGGATGGCAATCTATCTCTCCGTATTATTTCTGTGATGTAATCAGGCTATATAAAAAATGCACAGATGGCACTAATCGTTAAAAGTTATTATTGACATTCGTTAAATTGTTGGAATTTTATAGCCAAACAGTCATTTATAAAAACCATACATTATCAATATTATTATAGAACGCCAAATAAATTGGTATTAGTTTCGACGTCATTGCTACCAGCGCCATCTGCATGTCACCGGCGTAGAAGGGTTGCCAAAAAGTTTTAAGGCATTGAGTAATCTAATATCCTACATAATCCATGCTAAAACCTATATGTTATGGCAACTCTGAAAATTTAACAACGCTGGTATTTTTTTTGTGACTGTAACATTTGCGGCATTTACGCCTTTAAATCATAAAGACACTCTTCATCAGTTTGCTCATTTTTTTCAGCAATTCGCAAAGCATATTAAAATAAAAATTAATAGTTTAAAAAAAAACACTAAAAACACGCTTTTGGGCTATAACACGATATTCACATACACACGGCTATGATACGATATTCCATCATGGAATGCCAGTGCCTATCTTACCTTAGATCCCATTACATAGTTAGTTACATATAGGTCGACCTAGTAAAAGGGGGGTTATAAATTAATAGTTAAAAAAAAAATTACTAAAAACACGCTTTTATAAATGCACGTAAAAAACACATCATCAGACCTTGAAATCTAATCGTGGTCAAAGTTCATTCCAAGACTTTTCTAACAAGTCCAAACACAGCTATGATACGATGTTCCATCATGAAGTTCCAGTTCATATCTTCCTACTCCATCATCAGATCAGTTCGACAGTACCATATTATTGTATTGTCATCAGAACTACATACAGCTGCCAATTTTCATGACGCTACGATCCTTGGAAGAAGGTTTAATTAGTTACCTTAGATTCCATTACATAGTTACATACAGGTCGACCTAATAAAAGCGTGTTAAAACGAGTCGTATTTCTATTTTAAGATCTTTGTAAAGCCTTCGACTGCGTAAACGACAATATTCTACTGGACAAACTCGAATACTATGGAATTCGAGAAAAGGGCTGAAGTTAAATTCAATCTTACTTGCAATACTTGCAAATCATCTAGCAACTAATATAAATGGGTGATAAGTCAATCCCTAGCAAATAATATAAATGAAACGATAAGTTAATCTATTATTGAAAGCAAAGGTGTGCTTGAAGGTCCCATTCTAGATCCGTTTCTATTTTTATTATACACCAACTACTTAGATTCCATTACATAGTTACATACAGGTCGACCTAATAAAAGCGTGTTAAAAACAGAAATTTCACCTTTAAGTATATTTATTTTCCTTCAGGGGCTTTGACTACGATATCGGTTTGGTGAGAACAGCTGCAGTCATCAGATTCAGCCAGCTTGTCGGGCCAGCATGTCTCCCGTACAAATACAGGAATTATGCCTTCGACGGACAATCTGTTCAAGTTCTCGGTGAGTGCTTACTTTATCCTTGTAAAGCTAGCCAGATCTTGTAAAGCTAGACATACAATATTAACAACTTTTTATATATAAATCAAGTCTGTTTTTAAATTGATTGACAGAGCTTGTACTAATAACTCTGATTCATGTATTTGATGTGTGATGTCTGAATGTTGTCTATATGATGTATGTTTGTCATACGAAATAAATGATACGATGTGATATGATTAACATAGGAAAATCTCTTCAATTGATTTATTCCAGGCTGGGGCTCTGTATCACTATCAGGAGCAGATTCCGATTATCTACAAAAGGCTACACTTAAGGTCGTTCCACTGTCTACTTGCAAAAGCCAAATTCCCAACATGCTAACAGATCGACAAATGTGCACATACGAAAGAGGAAAAGATGCTTGCCAGGTAAGTGCTTGGATTATTTGGATTTGTTTGTACAGTTTGTCAGTATATAGTTGTTTGCGGTCATTTCCGTCCGAAAAGGCGACAGATGGCTCAATTTCTAAAGACTCGATCGATCGATCAATCATGAAAATATTAAGAGGATCTACCTCCCCCCCCCCCCCCTTCTTACACCTTTTAACCGCCCTTTCTTTGGGTTATTATTCAAAAAGTAGAAAAAAAACGTTGGGTTTTTCATTAGATTTCTTAATAACAATACTCGTTTACGGTATACCAGTATTTTACACAGTAGGTAAACCCATTTATGACCCTAGTTTGTATTTAGAAATGTAAGAACAATTTGACGCATCATGTACGCTTTGTGGGCTTTGCGTCTTTTTTCTTTCTTTCTTTTTTTTTTGTACGTGAACGTACGCGATACGGCTTATTGGGTTTGGGCGACAATATAGCGGACGTATCACATACGTTCGTATATGGTAGGGCGGTTAATGCAACATTTGCTGGGTGCATGGCACCTCTGCCCAATGGAGTCGCACCGCTTCATATTCCATCCACGATTGGGCCTCTGACCTCAATAATGTTAATACCAGGCCTAAAACTTTTTGTCCTTGTTACAGAATGACTCTGGCGGTCCTCTGGTCTGGCAGGACAGTAACGGCATCGTCTACCACGTGGGCATCATCAGCTTTGGCCAGGCCTGTGCCACTTCCACGCCAGGAGTCAACACCAGGACAACCATGTTCTTGGACTGGATCGAAAGCAACACACAGGGGGAGACATTCTGCGTCAAAGCGTAAACTCATTTGAAAATATATCTATTTGACAGGAGTTTCTTGTTTTATTTTTAATATTTTCTATGTAAGATTGTGCCCCTCTATCTCTTTCTTGCATCTGCATCTCCATAACCATTACAAATATAACTTATGACTTATGTACCTACTTATTATTTATGACTTATGGACTACTGTTTTGGGGAAATGCCGCTACCAGTAAAAGAATCTTTCTTTTGAAAAAAAGAGTACTGCGCAGCATGTATCAGGTAACGACCTCATGCAAAGAATATTTCAGTGACTCAAGGATAATGACTATGTATTCGGCGTTCATATACCAGTGTGTAATGTATGCTAGACAGCACCTCAGAAACTGCAATTAATGCGGACATTCACTCGCACCGTACCCGCGGTAAGTCCCTTTTATTGTTACCCCGAATACGAATGGCAAAAGTACAGAAAAGCTACGAGTACTTATATCTTAGCGTTAAATTTTATAATCTACTCCCTACCACTCCTGAACAGCTGGAGGACGTAAAATTCAAATAATAATAATTCAATAACTTCAAGGAGATGCTGATAGGCCACCCTTTCTAGGATCTTTTTAAATATTGTGCCCTTTTAAATGACTTAAAAAAGAAGAGCCCTATTATTTGGTTATTTTATTTGTACTTTCAGTTTTGATATGCATAGCGCAGTTTAAATTTGATTATTCAACATTTTACTGACTATTTGAATATTACTATGAAGGATTTTATTACTTATCTTTTCGAGTTATTGACGGTTTCAAATATTATGCTTCTATTTTGATTTTTTATATTTATATGTATAGTTTGACAATCTAGTAGTTAAATTCTTGACTACCTATGTATGTTCAGTAAAAAGTAGTAGGTACTTAACAGTTTTTGTTTTGTTTTTAAGATAATTAAAGGTCTGATATATACCTACTTCAGATTTGTATTATTGACAGATTTTTGGTTCAAAGTAGGTATTGGCAATAAGAATGCTGTCTTATTGCCAATACCTGTTTAAAGAATATTTAAAGATTATCTTACTTTTAGAATTCGCCGTAAAAAAATATATAAAATATAATTTACTATCATTATCTTTTGACGTTCAATATGTGAACGTAAAGGTGGGTATCCATTAGGCTCGCGCATCAACGCTGCTCCGCAAACTTCGAAAGAAGTGTAAACTTGGGGAAATACGCCTCCATATTCCAAGCGGAGGTATACGCCATTATTGAATGTGCGGATATCAACCTCCATAAGAACTATGCCAACCACCGTATCTATATCCACTCGGATGCCACAAGGCAGCTCTTATGGCACTAGCCTCGAATACCATTAATTCAAAGCTAGTGCAAAACTGCATATCACTACTGAATTCCCCGGGCGAAAAGAACAGGGTAATTCTAAGATGGGTTCCCGGCCATGCAGGAATCGAGGGAAATGAAAAAGCCGACGAACTTGCTAAGACGGGAGCAAAAGGAACGTTATACGGCCCTGAACCTTGCTGTGGCGTACCAAAAAGCCTTGCAAACCTAATGCTCAAACAAATGTGTTTAGAACAATCCATCAACCACTGGAACAACACGCCAGGGTTGAATCATTCCAAAGCGCTAATTAAGGCTTACAACCGTACTAAGGCCCGTGAGGCCTTATCGCTAAATAGGAACAATCTACGCATACTGGTGAGGGCGCTCACGGGGCATTGTGGCCTGAACAAACACTCCCCAGCACCTCATGTGCGAGTGTGGCCCGCTGATGCGTAAAAGATACACCCACTTGGGTGGTCATTACCTCCAACCTGAGGAGGTAAAACAATCTGGCGCCAAAAGCCTGCTGCGGTTCTTAAATGACACGACGCTTAGCGCAGAACTATAGTAGGTAACGAACACAATAGATCAGCGATGGTCACAGTGTTACAAGGCTCATAAAGACCTTAAAAGGGGCCCACTCAATAAATAAAATAAAAAAAAAAAAAAACGCTGCTCCGCGCATCTGCAACTGTTCAAATGAAGACGGTGCGCGCATTAACTCAAGAACAACGAGTGCTCCACAGTTTTCAATCGAAGGTTGAGTGAACATTACAGCCTCTGAAAAATAGTAATATTTCTTAAGAGCTTAAAAAATGATAACCAAAACAAACTAGTATATTTTAAACATTGCAAGATAAGGAACAATAAAATAGCATCTAGCCTTAAGGCAGTAGTCTCACCATGGCAGCAAGACCATGTGGAGTTGTAACGTGCAATGTGTTTTTTTTTGAGGTGCAATATGCACAACCAGGCACGCATCCAGACTTCAGTTTCGAGTATGGACGGGGAGGGAATTAATTAAAATAATGCGCACGGTATTTGAATTTGCGCATACAATGAAAACGAAAATACACCGGAATTCGGTAAGGGGGGGGGGTTTAATCCTAACTACCCCCCTTCCCCCCCACCCCACCCTCTGGATACGTGCCTGACATTAGGTAGTTACCTACTTATATAAAACGCGGATTCTCCCTGATTCCCAATTTTTCGCAACTTTATTGTTTATTCAAAATTTTCGGGGGGGGGGCATCCCCTGTACCCCCCTCCCCCCTTTCTGGATACGTCCTACTACAGAAGTCTGAAGTCTTTGACCATCTAATTTACGTATTTCAGCGAGCCTTAGCTTTATCTTTTTTGGCAGACATGTTAACAGCTGGCGGCTCCTGAGGTGTGAATTTATGAGGTCAGACTGATAATAATAATAATAGCCTTTATTTACAATCTTACCAACTTTAGAGTATAATATTATATTAAAATCAAGCAACCTTACCACTATTGAAATTACTATATCGGTATTAAGATTGTCTTGCTGATCCGCAAAGGCCTCCCCTAAAGCTTACCACACTTTCAGATTATGGTTCATTCTCATCTAAGTAACCCCTGCAAATTTTGGAATATCCTCCTTCCATCTAAACGCTGCCTCTTTTTTTCTTTTCACCGTTCTTTAAGAGTCCAACTCTATCACTTTCATACAAAAGGTGTTCAAGCATCTCTTGCAAGGTTTTGGGATTTTCTTGTCGGGAAAGTCTTGAGGTGACACTGAGTGACACAACCGATTTTTCGAGATACTTCTTGCCGAGATGTTATTTTCACGGTTAATTCCGTAATATGTAGACATATTAAAATACAACTTAACTAGCCCATTTTGGTATTTTGGTTCCTTATTGTTTGTTTAGCAGTTTCAAATCCAGAGTCCCTAGAAACGCAACCGTTTCCGGTAGGTACACAGAAAGGTCCAAGGATATGCGGGAATACAAATATAGCAAGGATTTTTGACATAAAATGATGTAACTTTTAGTGGTTTTCGGCTTTAATTAGCTATAGCTAGTTAAAACTATAGCCTAGCTAATGTAGAAATGTTCGTTACCACAAAACTGTATGCTGCAAATCCAGGTCCGAAACAAATCTTACAAACCGCCGAATAATCGACAACATATCAGAAGTGATCAGTGATCAGAAGAAGAAAAAGAAGAACTGTCATCTAGCTGTCAAAAATTCTAACCTACCATATACTACTAAAACTACTTATTTAGAAGTAGATCTTCTCAAAATATCCTATATATCAGTAAAATACGGTAGTTTTCGTGTATTTACTTGGAATGATGGCGCTGCCAGAGGCGTCTCAAAGTGAAGTTTTGCGAACGGTTCAAAAGGACAAATATTTTGTTTCGCATCTGTCTTCCGCCCTTACGGAGGCATTGAAAACATTCGGCGCCAGGCATTTTACGTATATTCCTTTCATTTCAAGCGCGTTGTATGGATCTTTCACCACTTTAAGGGATTTACAGGTAGGTGCATGGTTCTTTAGTATCAATCACTCAATCAATAATTGTTTATTGTCTCAAAAACTTTTATGCTTCATCCACACGCTTGCCACAAACCGTTTGTACAAACGCTTGGGTGTCTCACAAGCGTGTGGATGGCTTGCAAGCGTTTGCCACAAGCTTCCTTTGATTCGTGCACAAAACTGATACTCGATCGGATCGGCGGCAAGCGCTTGCAAGCCCACACAGTCCAAGCCAAACGCTAGATCCACACGATTGAATTTGTCAAGGCTTGGCAAGCATTACAGTTGTACAGACATTACAGCATAAATTACATTAGCTACGTAGGTAGGTAATGTTTTTTTTTTAATTATAGCTATTTATTTAATTATAACAACAAAACATGCCGGTAAACTAATACATCAATTCGAAAACTGTAGATGATATTAAAAAGGAAGTTGAGCCTCACTGAGATACACTTTTATTCAAATTATATTGTTTTTCAAAACAAACAAATTTATTCAAAATTATATTGAAATAAATTAAATTGAGTTTTTTCACAAAACTTGAATACAATAAAGAATACCAAAAATCTGAATAATCTCTTGCTTAATATCAAATGACTTTGTGACTATTGAGAAATTTTGTCGATTGTCACTATAAAAAAACGTAATAAAGATAATAAAAAGAAGAATCAGCATATTATATGAATTCTTTAGAATGATCAGAAAAATGAGAATTTATAAAATAACAATAAATGGAGTGAAAAAATGTTAGCATTGTCAAAAAGTTAAATACAATGTTTTATGTGATTAAATTACAAATAAAAATAGTCAATATTTTATAGATAACTAGAAATAGTCAAGATGCATAGAAATTTTATCACACAGTGCTGAGAGATCGTTAGAATAGACAATTCTTTTTTAATGCATATTTTCTCTTATCTCTTTACCTCCTTAAAGCATATTATTTTTGGTATTTAAAGGAAGCTTGTTGAAGCATATCATTCTGACGTATGATTTGAGGAGCAAGAGGAAAACGAGTTTTCATAACGCCGTTTTAAACACTTCTTGCTTCTCTCTCGTCAAATCAAGTCACACTTTACCAGTAAATTTTTCTCATTTGCAGACTTTGGGTGAACAGTATGCTGGTCTTATCCAGGTGGATGACACCTTCTGCGAAGTACCTTCTAAATTTATCCAAGCAATCTCCATACTCCTAGAAGCCGGCGGAGCCCCTCTAGTCAACTACTCCTTAAATCGGCTCATCAAAAAAGTCCAATCAAACAATGACATCACGGAGCGTGCGAAAATGGATTTTGTGAATGCACTGACTCTGGTAAAAGACCTTTTGCCGGTGATGGAACAACTGCACGGAGCGGCATTCTACTTGCGGGGAGGGCAGCTCAGCATACCGAAGACTATGCTCGGAGTAAACTATGTTAGGAGCAGGCCTTCTGCTCCGTATCAGTATAACGGTCTACATGTACTTCCTGTAGTGCTGGCCTTACGCGCTATTATAACAGGTAAGCATTTTAAGGTGTCTGTAAAGGGGCAGTTCTTCATACAAAATGCCAACGCAAATTATTTATTTGACTTTGACAATGAATTGTACTATTTTGACTAGGTATTTTTATATTAAATCCTATATTACTTAACATATATTAAATATTAATGACTGTTTCTTTCTTTTCTTACATATAACTTTATTTATATTATTGAATCGAATTTTATATTGTATTTATTGCCGATTATATAATGGAATTGCATTTTATTTATTATATCACTTTTAATATATTTTATTATTATTATTTTTTTATTTATTTTGAAGACCACATTTTAGGGCAATTTAGTGTTATTAACTTTTTACTAAAACTTGTACATTTGTAGCAATCAAGCAATCAATCAAACTTGATTGTAATATTAGAGTCCGGTCCACCCTAGAACGGGCTAGTCCAAGTTGGGTGACAAAATCAAATAAGTAAAAGGATAAGGTTTTGCCATTCGTTTCCTGTTATTTTTGTAAGGTAATCAATATTTTATAGTAATTAATTCCTAAATAAATAAATAATAAATTACTCTCAAATTACACCATTTTCCGTTGGGATCAAATTAACCCTTCGGGCCTCGGCCCCTCAACCGATTGACAAGTTGATGTCCCAAAAAATTTTAGTGAAAATTAGTAAAAAAAATTGAATTATGACACTGTCTCACCAAAACATTAATTACTGCCAAGCCACTGTACCCATAATTAAAATAAAACATATTAACATAATAAAACATAATAAAATGAAACAAATTAAAATAAAATTAAAACAGGGCCGTCACGCTGAGTCGTGTTGTGGCCGATATCGGCCAATTGGGGCTACGGAATGCATTTCAAATCTGTCGATTGAATGCAATATTGAATTTAATTGCACAGATTGAATGCACAATAAAGAATAGAAAACTAAACGAAACTCTTTAATAAAAACAGTGTCATGAAACTTAGGTCACTGCATCGTACGGACACGATTTTTTTTCCAATACTTTTTGGTATCGAGTAGGTACTTTTGTTTCTATATTGATACTTTTGTACTTGGTACTTTTTAAATCGATATTTCTACTTAATGAGTACTTTTTGGCGAGTATCGTATCGAATAAATCTTTGAAATTTTTTTTTTATCCAGGCTTTGTGACACATGTTAATGCCTGCCGGTTTAAAAATAACAATATGCTTTGTTTCATTCATTCCCTATGGTACACTGGAATTTGAACTTTATTGGTTGAAAATAAGCTTCATTGTGCTATCGTTTTTGCATTGATGTTCATTCACTCAACTCAACTCTCACTAGTGTTGCCAATTTAGCGACTTTGTCATTAGATTAAGCGACATTTTGACACTTACATCGACTTATTATTTTCATTTAGCGACAAACTAGCGACTTTTCTAGTGCCTTTTTGGTGAGGTATTTCGATTATTATTATACATTTTTTTTTGTGTTCATAATGAATTTAATGTATGTAACTCTAAAAACACACTTTAAAAACTGAAATAGAGCCATTACTTGTCACTTGCACAGGTCACCTCTTTCAACCGATCCGTTAAAACAATGGGAAGACATTGTAACGGATTTTAAGTCCACTACATACGATCAACAAATGCATCGATTTCCAGTGAAATCCACTGACACAATTCAGCTATTATTTTGACTCGTGCAGCTATGAATCAGCAGCTATGAACAATGCTTTTACTCAGAATATTTCAAATTGCATCATTGCACGGCCTATATAAACCGGCAAAAAAGCAACCAAATTATCAGTCCCCGATTGATCACCTTCCCCCAAGGTTGCGACGGCATATCCCTCTACGAGGTCGCTTAACGGATCCGGCTCCTTGGTTTCCTTTCCTTATTTTCCCTGAGTCGCGAAGCATCAGTCTGTAATCCCACAGACTCGAGCCGTGCCCAGTACAAGATACTAGGAGCACACATACAATCCTCATCCACTTTCCTACATAACCGCTGTCGTGCAACCCTCGCGTCTCGATAAAGTAATCCGGGCACTCGTTAATTCGGCAAGCGTTAGTTAGTTAGTTAGTTAGTTTTCCTGGGCTATTTCCCGCACTTGGCCTCATGATTGGGCCGTTGTGCGTGGCTCATGTTTCTATTTATGTTACTCCAAATTTCAAGCTTAGGTCTCCGACATCTTTGGCTGCAACTGCCTGTGCTGCTCCGGTGATGGCAATGCATTCTGCTTGGAAGATCGTATTTAAGTTGCCTAGGGTAGTTGATATTTTGATGTTTAGATCATTTGAGAAGACGCCGGCTCCGGTACCTTGAGTGGTTTTGGAGCCATCTGTGTATATCCTTACTTGATTTGTACCAGAGTGATCTGCTGGTTCTGCAATGAGTTGGATATTGTATCTACGATCAAAGACATGATGGCATATTATTCTGTCCATGGGTGCGTCCAGAAGAGGTATTTCTTCTAGAACCCGTTTCAGAATTTTTGAGTGTGGTGTTTCTGTGTTTTGTTTCCACAGTCTATTTGCTCTTAGTCTTAGAGCGGCTGCCTTAGCCTCCTCTTGGATGACAAGATCCAGAGGTCTCATGTTTAGGAGGTACTCTAGTGCGGTTCGGCAAGCGTTATAACTGGCAATATTCAATCAATTCAATCAATAAATACCTTCTGCTTCATCAAAACCGCCTTTAAATACGGAGATAACTCGTAAGTTGACACCACCACCTCAATCAAATAATTTGGAGTCTTGTGAGGGGTGGTCCCTCACAACATAAATGGTTTTTCCCAAATTGCACAAGCTTGCCCGACAGTACTAACCAATACCAGCAACATAGGTCCCCTCCGAACGTTTATTTTCAAAGGCAGGCAGTACAATAACTAAAACACAAAGCCGATTAGCGCCAAAACGGCTAGATAAACTTCTATTTTTAAGTGATTGCACAGAGGAAAAGTGGTAAATTTAATAATGTTTAAAATATAATTAATAAACGTTGATTTGACATTTTTTATATATTTTTTATTATTTTATTGTTATAAGTACCTACCATTTGCTTGACCAATTCGTGTGCGCATTTATACAGTCTGTGTCCATAAATCCACAATAATAAAACCAAACATAAAAAGTTCCTTAGATAAGTACCGATACTTTAGGGTATCGATACTTTGAGGTTTTGATACTTTTGTTTCGATACTTTTACGAGTACCATACTTTTTTTTCGATACTACTCATGAGTACAGTTTCGATACTTTCTATCGTGTCCCTAAATTTGTACCGGGTGATGATTGAGTAGATTTAAAAAATATCCTAATTTGAAAGTTATTGTGATTTTAACAGCCGTACACTATTCAGAAACCAAAATTAAGTAGCCACTCAAGTAGGCCACTCGAGTGTTCGGTAAGGGAGACATTTTCCATACATTTTTGTATTCATAGCAGTGAACATGGCCATATCTTAAGTTTTTAAGTGTCAAAAGAGACATTTGCCATATATTTTTGTATTCACAGGCAAAACTTCAGTATCAAGGGAGAAAACATGGCCAGCATTTCTCAAGTTTTAGACTGTCAAATTTAAATATGGTCTCAAGCTAATTTTGTCGACTGCGAGTTAAGCATTCTGCTAAATCCTCCGTGTTTTTTGTGAGTTAAATCCACTACAATGTAGCTTATAATGATTTAGCCAATTTAAAAAAAAAATATATTAAAGACAATCCATGTGTTTATTCCGTCATGAAAGTACCGTGTTGTTACGTGAGGGATTACAACAATCTCCACTGATAATGTATGCATTTAACGATTCCTTTGAAATGGTGACCGGCGAGTAAGCGTTAGTCACAGTCAGCTGACATGCTGGGTTTTCCTAACCATAGAGCACAATAATTTTGTTCAAAGGCGATGAAAATTCTCTAGACCAGTGGTGGGCAAACATTTTCCACAAGAGGTCAGAAAATTAAAATAAATTTCACAGGAGTGAATTACAACTAAAAATGCATTTAGGTTTCGAAAATTGTTTATTATTTATAATGAAATTTGCAGATAGGTGTACTATAAAAAAGAAACTGCTTAATTTAAATGCCTGAAGTTGAAGGCTCTGGCATAGTAGATGTGTGTGAAATACGGAACTGCTTTTAATTGGCCATTATGTCCTAGTAAGCGGATTCAAGCTGAGACAACTGAGACAAGCTACTCATATTTAAAAGAGTCGTTGCTGGTGGGCCGAATGAAAGCTCGTCGCGAGCCGGAGTTGGCCCGCGGACCGTACATTTCCCACCGCTGTTCTAGACCATGTAACAGGAACGAAACAAATAAGAACTAGGAATGAATTCAGTTGAACCCTTTAGTGTATACTGAAGGGAGCACTTAAGTAACGGCTATGAATAGCAATTTTGAGAGTGGTACTTGAGTGTCACTTGAGTGAGGTTTACCTTAAGGTGCACTTACAGCGACTGAATACTACTTTAAGAGGTTAATTTCTGGAAGACAATTTATGTAATTTATTCTTGAAACTTCATTTACACAGTGAATATGCAATCCAAAAGGCTAAAAAAAAGAGCAAACTAATGAAGAGTGGCTTCATGAAAAAGGTGAAACTTTTAAATTCACAATGTAATGAGTATAAGGGGAGTTCAAAATTTGGCCAGAGTAGTAGGAGTTTTTTCAAAAATATTACGACGTTTCTCGGTATCTTGAAGTTCAAAAAATAACGTCATTCTACCTGAAAATAGGGTGTCACCCTGCCATTATTCGTTTTTTTTTATTGCTTCAGGTTGGCAAGTTGTGAGCAGACGCAGACGCGAGTACCGATTGCAGGAAGCCGACATCCCGATGCGAGCGCTCAAAGCTCAGTTGGAGCGCGAGACAACCCATTCCTGCTCCTCCTGTTTAGATAGCATCGGCAACACTGGAGACACAGTCGAGGTGATGCTGTTGACGTGCGGCCATCTTTGCTGCAAAGATTGCGCGTTTCAACCGGCGTGCGCTGTTTGCCGCACTCCGATAATTCCACGATCCGTTGTCTACTTGCAAAATATCGCTTGATTTTAGACGGTTAGAATATATAAAATATCGTCGCTCTATATGTGAGACATGCGTACACTCCGAGAAGCATACTTTTCACGGAATGGAAAAAACTGAATAACTTCGTTCACAAGTTTTTTTTTTAAATACACAAATAAGACAGAATTCAAAAAAATCTAAATAACAATCAAAAATTATTGAGTCAACATAGAGCGGCGTTCTGTATACCTTCAATATATTCATGTTCATATTAATTTTATTAGTATACTGGTATACAAGTCAGATACAGATTCAGAACATTCATACATATTAGCAAACAAACATTTATTTTTATCGTAAAGAAAAGATAAAATAAACAAAACAAAACGAAGAAAAAACACAACAATAATGTAAAAAGAAGAAATGCAAGACAAAATGCAGAGATCATTAAATACTTTAACCACCAAAGCATTTTAGACTTCACTCGAGTAATATTCCTCCAGTGAGTAAAACGCCTTATCTGTAAGGTACCTCTTAAGGCGTCTCTTAAACACGTCAAGAGATTGCGCCTGCCTAATGTGCTCGCTGAGTTTTTTGTAAACCGCTGGGCCGGCGATATAGGCTAGCCTCTCCGACTTGCATAATGCATGATTTACCGAACGTAGCATGCTACGGGATCTTGTTGGATAGTGATGATGCACACCATTCGCTTCAAAATCGGCTAGATTTCTGCGAACGAACAGCGCTACTTCCATTATATAAATGGACGGCAGCGTCATGATGCAGAGATCTCTAAACAGAGGCCTAGCTGGCGTATCAAGCGCCACACGCGCTATTGTGCGGACTGCACGCTTCTGCATGACGAAAGCCCTCTGCCTGTCGGCTGCTCGCCCCCATAACTCCGCGCCGTACGTTAGCAGTGAATGAACGTATGCAAAGTAACATGCGCAGTGTGGATAAATCGAGAAATGAAGCGATGCGATAGAGTGCATAGCACGCTCTTCCCAATTTATCACATAAAGCATCACATATACCAAATTTTCTGTAAGTGCATGTCTTCTACATGCGTTTTCTACTTCAAACGAGGTAATCATGTGGCAAACTTACTTTCTAGGGGTGCTTTTTAACCGCTGAGTTGCCAAAAATGCCGTTTTCCGGTGTCTAAAAATCTGCGCATAGCCGTTTCGGCCGGCCCCATATATATTATATAAATAGACTAGCTGACCCGTGCCCACTTCGTTGGGCGGTAAACTTTTTACCTGTGATGAAATTATGAGTGTGGTTCGGTTAGTACTGAGTGCCATGATTTATTTCCTGACTGCCAAAAGAAGGGTTATATTTTTACTGCATATGTGTGTATGTATTTGCATGCCAATTTGACTATAATACCGTTATTTGTGAGTGTCTTTTTTGTGAGCGTATTATCTCTTTAACTATTTACGCAGTAAAAGAGAAATTATATGCAGTAAAAGGGAAAAGTCTTTTATTTTAAACACTTGAGACGATAAATTTACTTCTTTTGATAAAAAATCATAATTGTTGATAATATGACCAATAAACATGACCTAGATTTAAATTATTTTTTTAATATAAAATACTACTTTTCGTGACTTAAATATAAAAGGTAGACATATGCTGTCGCTGACTTTCTGTAGGCATTATCAAGCTCTACAACTTTTCTCTAGAACTTAATCATATATCTCTCATCGTTAAGGCAGCGTTCGTAAGAAACGTTTTCATTCGACCGTTTTTTCTCCGACTTACTTTGCAAATCCGACTACCACGAAAAAGTCTTTTCATTTTTCGGATTAATATATAGCCTATGACACTCACAAATAACGTGGCTTTCTATTGGTAAAAGAATTTTCAAAATAGGTTCAGTAGATCCAGAGATTACTTCCTACAACGTCACAAACTTTACCTCTTTATAATATTAGTATAGATAACATACATGACTAACGAGTTTAATTGTTGGGTAATAAAAGGAAATTCATGAAAAAATGATCTTTGGCACCGCTTTTTTGGATGCGAAAGCTGGCTTCCGAAAGGGTAATGAATTTAGTATATAAAAGATTCCTTAATGAGATATATTATTTAGTGGCGTAAATGCGATAAAACTTTAATAAAATATCACTTTACTGTACTAACAATTAAAACAGTTGTTTGCGCGGAATTACTACTAAGAACGTAAGAGGATAAAATCTGACTAAAATCTGGATAACTGGATAAAATCATCAATATTTGCGGAGCCAGCGACAAAAAAGTGCGAGAGTTTTGTAAAACCTGATACTTTCAGATCGGACAACTAGAGTTGTCAACTACAACGGGCGAACCCGTCACCTCAGGAAGTTTTAACGATTAGTCGTTCTATCTCCCATAAAGTGAGCGCAGAAGACTTTCACAAAACAGTTCACCGTCAAGCTCCACCACATGCCCGTAAGAGGCTAACGCCTTAACCGCGAGATAACCGGGTGTGTTACCCGACGGGCCTACACTCACGCTCTTACTTCCAATTGCAACCAGATTACTCCGGTCTCTCGATTGGTTACAAGTTCGAGGACGCTTGCGTGGTCCTCTCCCTTACGAAGCGTTGAAACGGTGTATACCGAATCAATCGCGGACCACCGCATCCTTTGCCCGGCTGTTCACCCAGAATCAGGTAGCCGATGGTCGTTTCAAGAGCAGTCGCCTTAAGGTCCGCAACCACCCCGATCTATAGGAAACAGTACTGCTTCCAGACTCCCCCGACTGTTAGTCAGAGTGCAGGATCGATTGGCTTACGCCGCACGGTGCGCAGACTCTTCAGGAGCGCCAGAAGGTAGATTCTTAACCCTTGGAGTAAATGGGTATTTTCATGGATGCATCTGTCTCTTTTGCAGGATTTTCAGCGACATCGACGGTGCTCGACTTAAAGTACTATAACTACGAAACTACTACACCAATCATAAAAAGAACAACTGCACAATGATTGCATTGAAATTTCGAATATAGAATATTGAAATATCATTTTGTAAAACAATTAGATAATTATGAATAAATATGAGAACTTCAAAGAAGTGAAAAAAACGCGCGACCAGATTTGGTCGACTCGTACTCAACGGATAATTGTTTCGCGACCAGATTTGGTTGACTCATACTCAACGGGTTAAGGGAAACTAGCCCTAAGGCCAGAGTCCTGCCCGGGCTCGCAGATCAGACAGTATTTTGGCCATAGAATGCTAGGGTAGTCAGCACGCCAGACTCCGGGACACCTGGCGCTGGCTTACTAGGAAAGGTGTACCCCCTTACCCCCAAAGTGTTTTAGTACCAAAAGTACCCCCAAAGTGTTTTAGTACCAAAAGTACCCCCAAAGTGTTTTGAAAATTCATCAGTAGATAGTGGATGCAATACAGAGCTTAAAACAGTCGGTCAGATGGGTGGCGTCAGCATTACTCCATACATTTCACAAAAATGAAGTTCCTGCAAATATCCATTACGCATCTCTCTAATGTGCCGCGCAATATAATAGACTTCCGTTTTCTGACATGTTTGGAGTAATGTTGACATTCTGTTGTTAAGAAGTCTGACAATTTCAGCTTTTTTCGAAACACTTTTGGGGTACTAATTAAAATTACACCTTTCCTAGTATTCCATCGCTAGGTGTCCCGGAGTCTGGCCTGCTGACTACTCCAGCATTCTATGGCCAAAATACTGTCTGATTAAAGTATCAGGTTTTACAAAACTCTTGCACTTTTTGTCGCTGACTCTTGGCCTACAACTTGTGCCAGAGATGCCACTGCAATGAGAATTACAAGAAAACTAAGCAATTTGAGCCCTCGGGACACCAATAATGATAAAAAACGCAAAATCGAATTTTTGGTCTCACGTGTAGATTGATGATGTATAAAATATTTCAAGAGGATTTACCAGACTTCTTTGTTTTGAACAAGGAGAATATATTTTTGTTGATTAGTTTGTAAGAATTGCAGGGTATACCTAGTGTTTTTAAATAAATATGATTTATTTTTACTTTTGCAAATATTATTTTTCCTACCTGTGATTAGCAAGCGGCGCCAGAAATCTTGTGAACTTGTGAATTATTTAAAAAAGTAGAGATAGGTATGTATAAGCACCTTATTGTACCACAATGCCGCTGATGATTTAGTGTTGTTCCCTTTTTGAAGGCAGAAACCTATACCTACTAATTGAATTGGTCATTTTGAAAACTGCATAAGTACCAAACAGTTAAATCTACAGGAGAGATAAAAACTCATTTTGAAGAAGACATTTTTTTGTTTAGGTATTTTTTAAAGTTAAAAGAATCACTACTTTTAGCATTGATCATATAGGGCAGCTTTACTCAACCTTTTTTTTTTCTTGGGCCAAATACGAAAGAGTGCTACATCAGACGGGCCGCAACATTCTATATTACAATAAATCCACAGAAGACGTTAATAAAACTCAACTTTTAAACGTAATCATTTATTTAAAACTAATGACATTGTTGACATTGCCTACTTTTGACAATTTTATCTAGATCCGGCTTATAATTGCTACATGCTACTCTCAACACGTCATCAAGGTGTGAATCAGTAAGCCGACATCTGTAGGCATTTTTTGCATATTTCATTTTAGAATAAGACGATTCACAGAGGTAAGTTGATGCAAACAACGTCAACAGCAAGTGTGCACAATTTTTCAAGGTTTCATATTTAACGGGTACTAATTTCCAAAATTCTTCATATTCTTTTACTTCTCTTTTCTCTTTAAAAATTGCTTCCAGATTTGTGTCGTTTTTAAATTCATCCAATAATTTTGCGTTCTCAAATCCAAATGCAGTCAGTTGCGTGATTGTGGCTATTTGTAAGTGCCAGGGATTTTCGACTAGCAATAAACATTTCTTGATTTTTCTTAAATCCTGAGATCTGCGCTTGAATTCCTTGCTTAAGGAATCTAAGTAATTAGAAATTAATACATAGTTTTCTAGGGAAACATCAATGCCATCTTGTTGAGGCTTTACCATTGTTGGAATGTTGTGCAGTTTTTATTTTGTATTTCTTCTATGTACCTACAAGTCCAGTTTATCTTCGAAAGCAAATACTTTACTCGTCATCTGAGAAATAATTTTGATTTCTCCCTGTAAACCACAATTGAGTTCAAGTTTTTCTGTCACATCGCAAAGAAAAGCTAAAATACACCACCAACTGTCATTTTCAAGTTCACTGTAAACTTTATCATTTTGTTGTAAAAATAAAATAATTTCATGTCGCAAAGAGTAAAACCGTTCCAGGACTTTTCCTCTACTGAGCCACCTTCAGGCCGCAAAGAAAAGGTCGGCGGGCCGCAGGTTGAGTATGGCTGATATAGGGTATTAGATTGCTTAATGCTATAGAACGTTTTGGCAACCCTTCTACGCCGGCGACATGCAGGTGGCGCTGATAGCATTGTCCGGTGAAATCAATGGCAATTTATTATCGGAAATTAGTCCGTGTGAACGAGACAGGGCAATACGCTAGAGCGGAGTGTGAGATGAGCGGTTGTCACTTTTCGCATTAAAACTGCCCGCCAAGGTCAAATCTTACACCGCACGAAATATGCTCGAATTTTCGTTCGTTTCATATTCCGCTCTAACGTATTGCTCTGACTCGTTCGCTTGGACTAATTTTAGTTTTAGTTCACAAAGAAACGCAATCGGGCCCAATGATTGTATTTTTTTTAAGTATTGGTTGATTATAAAAACCAAATAATTTAACCAATGATAACAATAATAACGTTCAATTATTATTACTATTTATTGCATTTCTTTAAAAGCTGATGACATCGCAGAAATAACACAGAGATAGTATGCCATCTATTAGTCTTATCTGAACTGTATACGCTGAGGCAGCTTAGCAGTATACTATAAAAGGCCTATATGGTATATCTCGAAATAAAATAATGATATAGGTAATAATAAAGCAATTTTGAAATCAATACTCTTTATTATTTTAGTATTGTTTATATAAAAATGACAATTTCTAATTTGATATACAGATTCAAATGCTTAATAATTACGCACTTTAATGTTCAAATGTACTAATAGACGGTATTCTACCCTCTCCGTATTATTTGTCATGTCATCAGCCTACATAAAATGCGATAGATGGCACTAATAATTCTATGTGGGTTTTTATAACCAATCAGTTCTTTAAAAAAAACCATTCATTACCATAGCCATTCATATATGGCTAAATAAATTACTATTAGTTTCGTCAGACAATTCTATCAGTACCACCTGCATGTTGCCGGCTCAGAAGGGTTGCCAAAACGTACTATGGCTTTGAGCAGTCTAATACTTGATATAATTTATTTATTTATTTATTAGTTTCAAATATTATTCAAGAGTATTACAGACAAACCCAATTAATTCACCCTTGAATATTAAAGCTAGAGTGTAAGTCAAAAAATAAATGACTTACATAACTAAATTAATGCTAACATTGAACAAGAAAAAAACATAAAAATATGAAACAAAATAAAAGACAGATTATGATAAACATGAGATAGCAGGGAGTTGCCTTTTTAGCTGCCAAAGGGATATACGAAAGATGTCTATTTCTGTGGGTAAGGAATTAAGAAGAGCTATAACCCTTCCGACTGGCCTGTCTACAAAAATATTTGTACGATGGTTTGGCAGATTAAACAATAGATGCGATCTCCTCGCTGTGTAATTTACCGGTACGTACAATTCAAACTTACATAGTATCTCTGACAAATAAATAGTTCCTTGAATTAATTTATATGCAAATATAATTAGGGAAATATATCGACGCGTTTCAAGACTTGTATCCTACCATTCCTAGCACAAAATCGGACGGAAATAAGTAATCAACGCTATGGGTAAACATATTCTGTATAGAACACTTGTTATGGAAAGGAGAGTCATGACGATGGGGATGTAGAAATAAAATCCGACAAAGGTATTTGGAAGCCACTGGGCATGTTTTACGTACAAACGTCGACTCATCGTAGTCAAAGATGGGTAAAATGAGCTAATAAATAAAAAACAAACAACCCATTCAACAAAATAAAACTTTATTTCAAGAGAAATACATAAATGTAACATTAAAAAGTCAACTCATCTACTTAAATTCGATCAATTAATATACAAACCTATTTGAATACGGTAAAATCTCGTAAGACAAAATTTTGTAAAATTACACGTAGAAAATACATTTCTACTTTTCAGTTATTTTGAGTATAATATAAGTTTCTTTGTATAATAAGTACACGTACATAAATATCAATACGAGTTTTCTCTTAGGAACTTCTTAAACTAACTGGCGGGAGAGGAATTGACATTCAGTACAACGGCGTTTTGGTCTTTTTGGAGATTTTTTTTTTCAAAAAATTATTAATCTTGATATGCGTTATTGAAGTTTGAAAATATAATATGGTTCCATGTAAATTTAAATGCTAAAAATATATTTTTTAAATGCTACATAAATTGGTTATTAAATTTGGCAAATGACAAAGAAGAACTTTGATTACTCCACATTGTGATGGAAATGAAAAATCCCAACCTTTTTGGCTAAAAAAGAAGTCCGGCGATTAATAATAGGTCCAGAATCATTCTGCGACGTATCAAAAGCAATGCATGGTAACTCAAAGGTTATAAGAACGGGAGTGACAACAGACTCACCAGAATATACCGGACAAAAAGTTGCAATAGATCTATGTAATATAAAAGTAATTGCATCAGAAAACTCCCAGCTATTAAAACTAAGCAGGATACCAGCTGTGTATGCTTCGGTAGCTAACGGCTCAACTCACGGTTCAACCCCCATTCGGTAGCCTCCTCAAAGAGGAACGAACCTGGAAATGACTCTGTTTCCCCTGTCACGGCTGTGTGGTTGACAAGTGAGAACGGATCCTCTGGGAATCCTCAGCCAAAAGCGCTACTGGGCGGTTGTGCATCTTGTGGCGTTAGCCAATCGACTGTGCACTCCGGCGAACAGTGAGGCGGTGTTGACTACAACGGGCGAACCCGTCACCGCAGGCTGGTATAACAATATGTGATCGTTCTTTCAGGACTTACAGAGACAATACAAATCTACTGTCTAGCTATGCCAACATGCCCAACAGAGGCCAACGCCTTACTGCGAGGCACCAGGAAAGGTAACCAGCAGGCAGCTTCGCCCCCTGTCTTACTAGTTTGGAAGGATATCTCGTCTGGAATTAACCAACAGGATACCTCCTTCCTCCCGACTGGTCACAGGATCAAAGTCGCTTACGCGGCCTCTACCTGTTGTATTTCAGCGGTAATTCAATAAGAATTTATCGCAGACCTGGGCATCCTTTGCCTATCATACCACTCGGTTGGCCGATAGGTCGTTTCAAAAATGGCATTGACAGCAGGTCGACATCTACCCACGCTGCTTAGGAGACAGTATATTTCCATTGTCCCTAGACTCTTTCATTAATTAGTCAGAATGCACAACCGATTGGCATCGCCGAACGGTGCGCAAACTGTCCAGTAGCGCCGGGAGGAAATCCTACCAGGAGAAACCGATCCACCAGCTGTGACGCCTGAGACGCAAGAGTCTTACCCAGGGTAGCCTTCCACACGAGGAGGCTTCTGAATAGGAACTGAATCGTGAGTTTGGCCGATCAGAGAACAAATTGGATCTTAAATCCCAAACTGCACGAAACCATTTACTACGCAACTCTGGCGAACAATCGGGGGGGGGGGGGGGGAGGGGGAGGGAGGGCTGGACACGGCCGGATACATTTCCTTAGCAGCGGGGGTGGCTGTTGACCTGATGTCGACTACTCTTGAAAAGACTCATTGGCCACCTGATCCCGTTTGAAAGACAGGCAAAGGGCGCCACAGTTCGCGATAAATTCATACTGAATTACCGCTAACATCAGGTAGAAGCCGCGCAAGCGACTTAGAATCTGCGACCAGACTGGAGGTGTTCAGTTATTCCCATATTATCATCATACATAGGAGAATCAGCAGTTTCAAAAACATATTTTAGGTGCTATTTAAATATTGATAATCGAAGTTCTTTTGGTTTGCCTGGGAGAAAATCAAAGATTTATATTTGGTGCATGGTGAGTATTGAAAAGACTTTATAAAATGGGGCCTTTCTGGATTTGGAATTTTCAAGGGAAATGTATGACGGTGCTTCCGATGGATTCTTCACTGCAAGCATGACTGAGAGCCGACTCAAATTCTTCAGGAGTGAAGATCTGAAATTTTATAAAAATCATCATTATTTATTTTTATTTTTCATGAGGGCCATTATGAGATAATAAATAAAACACAAACGGAGCTGCCATGTAATTTACCGACCGAAGTCGGGCCCATCATAATACTATTTTTTACACTTCTGGGAGGTGAGCAGTGGATTCCGGCCTAACGACCGGCTGTGGTAGGTTTAGGACAGCTGTCTTGCCACATGTGAGCTTTCACCTTACCACCCATTCACTCCCCCTTTGAAGCCATAGAATTTGAGATGTTCAAATTGCGGATTTAGATATTTTTTCTAGAAAAGAGTTGATTATTTTTCTGGAGAGGCCAAGATCTTTAAAGAGGTGAAATAGAGATTTAGCTGGCAGGCCACGAGCGCCAACTTCCACCGCGTGAAGGTGAACAGTGAAGCCGTTCTGGGTTACGGCATTTGCGAGATCATGGTATTTATTTAATTTCTACTCTTGGTATTTTGGGATATTTGATTCCCATATTATATTGGGTCCTTACCTATGTAATTGTTGTTTTTATCACACTGGCCACTTTGAACTTGAATAACTTGGGTTTGAGTGGGAATTTCAAATTCAAATAAATTTTAATTCAAGGCCATGTTATTCTTTTTTAACACACTTTTATTAGGTCGACCTGTATGTAACTAACTATGAAATGGAATATAAGGTAACTAATTTAACCATCTTCCAAGGATCGTAGCGTCATGAAAATTGGCAGCTGTATGTAGTTCTGATGACAATACAATAACATGGTACTGTCGAACTGATCTGATGATGGAGTCGGAAGATATGAACTGGAACTTCATGATGGAACATCTAATCATAGCTGTGTTTGGACTTGTTAGAAAAGTCTTGGAATGAACTTTGACCACGATTAGGTTTCAAGGTCTGATGATGAAGCCGGAAGATAGGCACTGGCATTCCATGGTGGAATATCGTATCATAGCCGTGTAAAGCGTGTTTTTAGTGTTTTTTTAAAACTATTAATTTATTATAAAGAATAAGCTGTTTATTTGTCTTTCCGTCGTTTATTTTTGCTCAAGTATTTTCGTTTCTGCAACCACGGTGAAGTTGAAAATTTGCATTATTTTCAATATGAGATCCTGTGCCGGTGTTTTCTATTACAGCTTCTAGCAGAATGGCTACACAGTCATCGTAAATGTGTACTGTTAAGAACTGCAAACAATAATGGAGAAGCTCGTGATTAAATAACCGAGCCTGGTAAATCGCTTAGAGCCACTGCTCCTGCATGACAACGTATAACCACAGATTTCACTGCAAACAGTCGCAAAGTTGCAGGAGTTGCGGCTAGACACTCTTGGTGACCCACCGTACTTGCCAGACCTTGCTCCAATAGTTTTTTTTTTTTTCAGAATTTAGATAACTTTTTACAAGGGAAAAATCAACTTTAAAGAGTCGGTGAAAAATGCCCTCAAAGCATTCATTGGTTCCTGTCCACGAGAGTTTTACAGCAGAGGAATTAAGCAACTTCCATTAAAATGACAAATATGCATAGATAATAGGGGTCAACATTTCTATTAAGTAAATATATATTTTTCATACAAAGTTTTTGGCCTTAACCCTTGGAGTAAATGGGTATTTTCATGGATGCATCTGTCTCTTTTGCAGGATTTTCGGCGACATCGACTTAAAGTACTATAACTACGAAACTACTACACCAATCATAAAAAGAACAACTGCACAATGATTGCATTGAAATTTCGAATATAGAATATTGAAATATCATTTTGTAAAACAATTAGATAATTATGAATAAATATGAGAACGTCAAAGAAGTGAAAAAAACGCAGAACCAGATCTGGTCGTATCATACTCAACGGATAATTGTTTCAGAACCAGATTTGGTCGTATCATACTCAACGGGTTAAATTTCCTTTATAGAGCAGCAACTTCATAGGTAACGACCCAATAGTAAATGATGTGTAGGTCAACTGCCTTTAAGTCCAACATCAGCGACTGTTACATTACATTACATTACATTTTCGTCGTGTCCAATTGACGGCTAAAGACCGCTCTTGGACGTGTCAAAATAATTCGGTTAGGTAGTAAGTTTCGATACTACTTTTTACTGAACATACATAGGTAGTCAAGAATTAACTACTAGATTGTCAAACTATAAATATAAATAATCAAAATAGAAGCCTAATATTTGAAGTAGTTAGTAATTCGAAAAGATACGTAGTAAAAATATTCATTGTAATATTCAAATTGACAATTGTGTTATTCATTGTAATATTCAAATTTCTGAGTTGGCCACGAAGACTCATTCTGTTCAGGGTTGGTCACACTCACGGGTCAACACCTATCCGACGGCCTCCACGCATGAAGTGCGAGCCTGGGTAGGACTCTGGCCTTATGGTTAGTTTTCCCTGGGAATCAACCTTCTGGCGCTCCTGGACGGTCTGCGCACCGTGCAGCGTAAGCCAATCGATTGCGCACTCTGACTAACAGTCGGGGGAGTCTGGAAGCAGTACTGTTTCCTATAGAGCGGGGGTGGTTGCGGACCTTACGGTGACTGCTCTTGAAACGACCATCGGCTACCCGATCCTGGGTGAACAGTCGGGCAAAGGATGCCGTGGTCCGCGATAGATTCGGTATACACCGTTTCACCGCTTCGTAAGGGAGAGGACCGCGCAAGCGACCTCGAACTCGTAACCAATCGAGAGACTGGAGTAATCTGGTCACAATTGGAAGTAAGGGCGTGAGTGTAAGCCCGCCGGGTAACACTCCTGGCTATCTCGCGGTTAAGGCGTTGGCCTCTTACGGGTTTGTGGCGGAGCTAGACGGTGGACTGTTTTGTCCAAGTCTTCTGCGCTCACTCCAGGGAGATAGAACGGCTATTCGTTAAAACTTTGAGGTGACGGGTTCGCCCGCTGTAGTCGACAACCCTAGTTGTGGTGTCAGCCTATCGAGGCTGACGCCGCACGGTGTGAACTGCCCAGGATCACCCGAAGTATGTCCCCCAGGGGAACTGGCAATATGCCATCCACCACCAAGCCGACTAGAGATAATGAGCAGGTCTTAATGGCCCAACTGCACAGGAACCGTTAACTCACAGTCTTGACAGACTGTGAGTTATGATACCTAAAAAAATTGCTAGACCTACTATAATCACTATTTGATGGTTTAAAATATGCAGGGTTAAAAAACATATCGCCAATAAGTATAGCCTGGGACTTTAAAGGGTTTATTTAAAGACCTCGCAGCACACATCATTCGCTTGAATATCAGTTAATACCGGTGATGACCATGAGTGTGTATTTACCTTATCAACTACGGCTTGAAGATCTCGAGATTCTACTAGAGGTGCTATTTCATCGAGGGTAGGTCTCCAGTCATCATCCAGCCAGTCGGTGTCCCATCCACATCCAATGCACCACTGTTAAAATAAACAAGCACTATGATAATACAGGCCGATGTGGAAACAAACACCTGTTTACCATAGGTGTGACAGACAGCCCTCTATGCAGAGGATGCATGGAGGAAGAAGAAACGCCACAGCATGTGCTCATGGAATGTAGGAGCGTGGCAGAGCAACGGGCAAGAATACTACAATCTCCAGCATCTATCCCGGAGGCCTGTAGCAACCCAAACAGGCTGCTAACCTTCTGCGACAGCCTGGGTTGGCTGGAGTAACATAAATAGAAACATGAGCCACGCACAACGGCCCAATCAAGAGGCCAAGTGCGGGAAATAGCCCAGGAAAACTAGCTAACTAAATAATACAGGCCGATTCACTTCGGACCCAGAATATTTTAAAAGGTGATAGAAGCAGTGGCGGTTCCTTTATATAAGCCGAAAAGCCCGGCTTGCCTTTTTCTTGAAAAGATCGCTAAACTAAGGATCGTTTAAATAACTGAATTTGCGAGCGCCTATTGCTATCTAGCATATCCGGTACCCCTCTAACGAGGCCGCTCAACGGATCCGGCTCCTTGGTTTCCTTTCCTTATTCTCCCTGAGTCTCGAAACATCAGTCTGTAATCCCACAGACTCAAGCCGTGCCCTGTACAAGATACTAGGAGCACACATACGATCCTCATCCTCGTAACCGCAGTCGCGCATCTATATACTCGCGTCCACGTAAACTGTTCGGAAAGCGTTATAGCTGGCAATATTCAAACTTTCAATCAATAAATTCCTTCTACTTCGTTCAAGACCGCCTTTCATTACGGAGATAACTCGTAAGTTGACACCACCACCTTACACCGAACAACTTGGAGTCTTGTGAGGGGTGGTCCCTCACAAATGCGAGCGTGTTCCGTATTTAGTTCCGATAGTTTTGAGCAAGTGACATATCAGATTTTTTTCTGTAAAATTTCAATTGATTTGTGGTTTTTATTGACTGATAAACAATGGAGGAAATTGTCCCTTGTGGTGAGGTGAGTTCTGTCTTAACTTGATTTCACTCGCTCAAGCAAATAAAACGGCAATTTTTAAAGCCACAGAGGTATGCGACTGCTGATAAGTATATGTTAAATTCTGTCTAGCAGTAGCATGTCTTCAGTGTGCTTTATTGAATCTACAACACAAGCAGTAGATTTCAAACTGAAGATTGAAGTGTAAAGAGGTACCACTTTTTTTACTATTAAAACCGTAAAAAAAACACAAAAAAGTATGTCAGGCTTGCCCCATTCAACAACCCTGGGTACGCCACTGGATAGAAGGACATCTAAAGCGAACATTAAATGACAAACCGATATTCCATCCCATGTGAAATTTCAGAGATATAGTAACCATAACCCAAATATCAGATTGCACGAGTCTCGACACTTATTAGGGTGGTATTTTAAAATCTCTCAAAATACTGCCACAACACTTTTTATAAAAAAAATATAAGACATGCTTTCTGAATCAGTTTTATTTTAGCAAACTATTTAACGTATTATATGATAAATAAAACAATCGAATTTATAAATTTTCCATTTCTGTTCTTATTAGTTTGTTTTTTTTTCCAATTCCTTAAAAAAAACACTAATTAACCCTTCCTATGCGAGTTAACCATTTTTGGTTAGACGCTTACAAACGCTAAGATTTGAGCTAATCAATTTTGGTTTGGGCGCTCCGCGCTGCGTAAAATGCGATTTATTACTCGATTTGCGATCCTTTCCGCATATTTAAAGTAACAGATATCGAATACATGAAACGGTCTAACTCTAATCGACGACTCCCGGCGGATAAATATTTTATAAACTCAGTATGGCGAAGCCGCGCCGGCGCAGCGGTCCGCGCCATTGCCGATTGGCCGCGAAGCGTTTGTTCATCGTCTGTGTTCTGTGATTTTGTGATTTTTGTGTTAATTTTGTGCTATTTCCTACCAAACCATAAGTAATTTGCATTCTAGCAAGGTTTCCGAAAGAGAATTTCTGCTTTTTTTCACAGCCCATCTGCTTTTTTTCACGTTTTATCGCGTAAAATAGTTTGACGTTAGCTTTGCAAAAAATGTTCGTTTCTTTTCCCGAATTATGATGAAAAATCGCGAATTATGACGTAATATTCGTTTAATTCGCTTATGAAACAGCTATTATTTGATTTACATCGTATATAATCACAAAATTGGCTATATTTTGCTCAATTCAACTTGATTTCTAATTTGACATCGGACATCGGACATTCGGAGAATACATCGATTTTTTCTTGGCTGAGTAACTAAATGTTTTTGTATGCAAATAAGTAAGACAAAATATAAGTTTTGGTAAAGTATTTAATAAAGAACATAACTGTATTTACAATTTTTGCATATTTTACGTATTTTGTGATAAAAACATCGAAATTATTTGAATAGGCGACTTTTTTTCAGTTCGCCAACTTTGTAATATTTATTCATTATTATCTTAATTGTTTTACGAGATAATCTTACAATGTTTTATATTTCAAATTTCAATGCGATCATTTTACAGTTATTCTTTTTATGATCCGTATAGTGGTTTACAAGTTATAGTCGTTTTACTCAAGTTCATTTACTTGCGCCGAATTTACAAGCGAAAATGTCGCCGGCGTAAGTGACAGCTTAATTTTTACTTCGCGATTGGAAGGGTTAACTAATATATATTCTTCAGTTTATGGGTACATAAGAACATTCTTTATAATTTTAATTTACAAAAACCTATTTATTTTGTCAAAACTGGGACTAAATCGGACACAACCAAAAAAAAAAGAAAAAAATATATTTTTAAATATTAATATTTTTTCACTTTTAATGTGTTAAAAAGTTTTGCAAAAATAATAATAACAATCGTTTATAAAAAATATGTCAAAATTGTAAGATTTTCAAAACTATATTAATTATTTAGGCTGCTTGGATTAAATACAAAAATTATTATGATGTGAATGACAAGTGACACTTACTCGACAAACCCTGAAAGCTGTGAACATTATGGTGAAGAATACTCCGAGCGGCGGTTGAATGGTATCAGATATTAAAGGCTTTAATCTAGCGTCGATGGCTCCTCGTGACCATCTTGGACCACCGCTCAACCCGAATACGATGACTGTAGACCACGACCTCGTTCGGGCATCTTCCGGGGTTAATATTTCCGCAGCTCCTGAATGATAATAATATTAAACTTTACGATATCGGACGCAATTCAAACCGTAATAAAGGCATGTTTTGATTTTTTAAAGGAGGATGGGCGGTTTTGGCCTAGAGACCAATAACGATAAGTGATGCATCATTGGAAAGGTTTTTATATGTTTTAAAACTTTTTCTATGGAGGAAAGTCTGAAATCGCTGTGGAAATAAAAAGTTGATAAAAAATCGCCTTTGGGTGTCATACATTACAAACTTTTTTTTTCAATAAGGAAAAGTTTTGAAGGTCTTAATAATACCTACTTAACCCCTCAAGCCCCGATTGGCCGATATCGGTCACAAATTGATTCAGCGTGACGGGCCCGTTTTAATTTTATTTCAATTTAATTTGTTTTATTTTATTTTGTTTTATTATGTTTATATATTTCATTTTAATTATGGGTACAGTGGTTTGGCAGTAATTAATGTTTTCGGTGAAACAGTGTCATAATTCATTTTTTTTACTAATTTTTACTAAAATTTTTTGGGACATCAACTTGTCAATCGGCTGAGGGGCCGAGGCCTGAAGGGTTAAATAATCTTATAAAAACAATTATCTTGAATTTATATGAACAAAACTTTTGTTTAATATTACGAATATGCATTATGTGCAAAACCATTATGTGCAAATTGAAATGGAAACCATTAAGTGCAAAATAGATGTTATTATTGACGAACCATAGTTCTAAAAACAGGTTGTTTTGTCACAATAAATCGCGCTTTTGTTTTTATAAGAGTGTTTATTATAAAAAACCATAAAACTATTATTTATCCTTGTAAAATCATGTATAACAAACACCCAAAGGCGATAAAAAATATGTATATCTTTTTTCCCACAGCGATTTAAGATTTTCCGCCCTAGAAAAAGTTGTAGAATAAATAAAATACAAACGGAGCTGCCATGGAATTCACCGACCGAAATCGGGCCCATCATATACAATTATTACACTTCTGGGAGGTGAACGGTGGATTCCGGACTAACGACTGGCTGTTGTAGGTTTAGGACAGCTGTCTTGCCACATGTGAGCGTTCACCTTACCACCCATTCACTCCCCCTTCAAAGCCATAGAATTTGAGATGCGGAAATCGCGGTTTTAAATAATTTTTCTAGAAAGGAGTTGATTATTTTCCTGGAGAGACCAAGATCTTTAAAAAGGCGAAACAAAGATTTAGCTGGCAGGCCACGAGCGCCAACTTCCACCGCGTGAAGGTGAACAGTGAAGCCGTTCCGGGTGTCGGCATTTGCGAGATCATGGTATTTATTTAATTTGTACTCGTGGTCTTTTGGGATATTTGATTCCCATGGAACAGTTAATTCTACGATAAGGGCCATCTTCCGAGATAGAGAGTAAAGAGTTATATCTTGTCGCAGGGCTGTGCATCCGAGACTTTCAGGGAATTTATACTGCTTAGAGACCGAATCGACCTCCATAATCCAATCTGAAGCTTTCTCGATTATTGAGAAAGGTTTTGCAGTGAAATGTTTTTTGCCTTTAGAGCCATCCCGCACAAACTGTTGGGGTAAAAATACCTTTCTAATGAGGTATCACTCATCGTTATTGGTCTCTAGGCCAGGGTCCATACATTTTTGCCCATCTATTACATTATTAAAGTGATGAAGGATATCCTTTACTTCATTCTTTCACTTATTACAGTACTACTTACCTAGAGCGACTAAGATCGGCTTGGAACGAAGTGGTGCCACACAGGACACAGCCGCACCCCATTTCGACAACAACTGTATCGCACAGCAACCTTCTGGACTACTAGCACCGACGATTAACACCCTGCAATGTCAATGACGATTAACACCCTGCCAGATAAATCTTTGTCACACCGATGTCACACCCTGCAATGTCAAGTAAATTCTATGACTATATCCATTCTAATATACTAAGATCAGTGGCGGATTCAGGTTAGAGGCCCCTTCTTGGAGGGTCGGGAAGTGGGACAGGAGTTTAAGGCTAGTGACTTTTTTCAGTAAATAGAAAATATTTTTTTTTTACCAAAGTATTGTGATGGGCCACCCCTCACTAGACGACAAGTTATTTGATGTGAGGTGGTGGTATCAACTTGCGGGTTATCTCCGTATTAAAAGTCAATTTAAAGTGTCTCAGAAGGTATTTATTGAGAGTTTGATATTGCCAGTTTGTAACGCTTCCCGAATAGGATATATATTGACGCGAATGTAGTGGCTAAGGTATGGAGAAGGATTGTAATTGTGCTCCGAGTATCTCGTACTAGGCACGGCTCGAGTCTGTGGGAGTACAGACTGATGTGTCTCGCCTCGATATAAGGAAAGAAGGAAGAGGTACCCAAGAAGCCGGACCCGTTGACCTTAACTTGTGAGAGTGGTGCCGGGTGTTGCCGTCGCTGTCTTGGGGGACATGATTTTTCGAGAAATGATACTTTGGTCATATTTTCGCCGCTTTATATAGGCCGAAAAATGATGCAATCCAAAATATTCCGAGTAAAAGTGTTGTTCTATGTATCTGATTTAACACAGTAGTTATAATCAGACTGATTCATCGCTGCACGAGGTAGAACAATGGCTGAATTTGTGTCAGTGCATTTCACTGGAATTCAATGCATTTGTTGACTGCATGTACGATGCTTAAGGATCGTTACAGTATTTTATTCAATAAGTTATCTTTTAAAATTCTGACAAAATATATGAAAAATTGGCAAGCTGATATGCCTTCTATATTACGTCACCTCCTCGACGGAGACACAAGAGGTCTTAAGTACTGTGAAGAATGGCTTCATGATCTACAGTAGACATGATCTAGGGGAGGGGGGGGGGGGCAATACCTGTCATTCGTTTCATACTCCTTATTTATAAACTTCTAAAATCTAAACAATACGGATACCGTTTTTGCTGAGCATTTTTTAAAATACCGCAGAGAAATTGTCACCATGGGCTATGTTTCTAAGCTGATCCGTTTTTAACTCTAGCATGCTAGTGAAGGTCTATCTCTTTGCTCCAGAAAATTATACTTGAGCTCGGTCACATAATCTATTTGCAGAGCCATCCTCGCCAACTAACATAAATCAGCGGAGTCTGCTCACACGTGCCTTGCGGCAGCTTCAGATCATGATATTTTAAATGCAAGTCCACATCTCTTCAAGGCATAGGCGTTACACTACTTATTCATTTCAGAATAGACTACACTGTTTTATATTTTAGGTACATGCCTGTATTTACATATGTATTACTTACTGTCTTTAGTATTGACGCGGTGTTTCCGTAATGCGATGATATTGCAGGATAAATCAATAGGCTGTTTAAAAAAAACGTGCTAGCAAGTGCAGAACCATTTCTTGAATTTACTTTTGTCACTGACGGATGTTGTAAATTACTTAATTTAAACTGAATAAGACTTTTTGTTTGTATTATTATATATGATGTATGATTTATATTTTTGTGTTTAATTATTATTAATCCATATTTTATAAGGTGCATCTTAAGGACTTAGTTTATTTTATTTCTTTATTATTTATTAAAAACAAAATATATAGGAATGATTTTTATTCAATGATTTTGTGTCACTTTTTACCAAGCAGTGCCAGTTCCAAGGAAAACGCCAATTTTATATTATTTACAAAAAAAATTAAATTTACTTTTATGAAAAAGATGTTAAGAAATTGTTCTAGTAAATTAAAAGAAATAAAATAAAGTAAACCAAATATTAATAACTAAAATCCTTAACCATCCTTAAGGATAACCATCTCTTAGTTAAACCGGAAAAGACTTATGCATACACCTGGTAGATGGTAATGATTGACAACTCACTTCCGGTTTTGAGCACTTTCTGCGTTCATTTTGGCCCGCTTGAGGGCTTTTATGGCTCTGGGGGCACTCGCCGCTATCGCCGCTGCTTGGCTGGGGTCTGCATTAAGGGGGCGTTTGCAGCAACCTTTGCACCGCACGGTGCATAATTCCCGAGCAGCGCCGCCTCGCCAAGGATCGCAAATACCCCACACGAGAGTACCCGCTTCCAGGCTGTCATCTCCGGATTCTGCAAAAATACGTCAAGTAGTTACATATAATATAGTTTATTTGTTTTGTTTGACAAACTTTATTATCCACACTATAACTTTATTGCCATTTTTGACTTACCGAGTACAACTCCAGCGAACGCTCTCCCGACGATGACCTGTGGCTGCGGTTCCAGCAAAGAGCGCAGAGCAGACCCCCTTCCGCGCAGAGCCGCTCGGTCTTCCGTGCTAACGGCCACCGCGCGAACTCGCACCGACACTGTATTCGAACCAGGCGATACGCAAGCGCAGCCGTACCACGTTTCCAGAGAGACACTACCCTGGTGAATAAACAAAAGTAAACGAATGAAATATAATTGAGTATTATTAATCACTGTTTCTGTTTTAAGTCGACCATTCGGAGTGAGCATATTACACAGATAGCACACTCAATTATATACCTTATCCGCAAGTCATTACACTTTATTCCACCACCCTTATTTGTGTCACTACATAAAACCTACATTAGACCAGTGTTAGAGTTTGGATTCCAGATCTGGGATACTCACTTTGTGAAAGACGAGAATCTCCTCGAGAAAGTCCAGCGCAGAGCGACCAATATTGTAGTTTTTAGTTTGTATTTTAACTATTCAACTTGGAGTAGTTTCTAACTTGTAATTAAACTAGTTTTCGCGACAGTAGCTTGTATTTTATATTTAAACTGCATTTTGTGTGAAGTCTCTAAACTGCATTCATTTAAAATACATTCCACATGTACATCAGTACATTTACATTAGTTATAAATAAGTTAAAAAAACGAATTTACCGTGTTAATTTTGTAGCCATTATAATCTATGCAGTGGCAGTATGCCGCCTACCCGTAGAGCAACGGATTGACAGCTCTTTCAGTCTACCCTAGACAACAGCGGTTGTAACATCGCCGAAACGTCAGGTGCTACAAACTTCATGCGGTGAATTCGTTTTTAATCTTATTTATAATGTCAAACAACCGCTATAGTCTTCAATTTCACATTTGCAAAGTGCCAAGAAGCAAAACGATCTGGGCATAATGATAGTGAGCAATCTGAAGTGGGTTGAGCATATTACTCAGATTATGAAAAATGTCAACTCAATTATGTACCTCATCCACAAATCCCCTTGCATAGCTATACATATTCTAGCTGGCTGCAAGGTGGCTTTAGATCAAGGACGGTACACTTACCGCCATGACAAAGTTCTCGCTGTTATTCGCGAGGTAATTACACCAGGGCCTATCTTTTCTAGTATAGCCACTGGCTCATACAATGCTATTATGCGTCTAACCCTGGAATACTGGTCCGCTAAAAGCACAATTTAAATTTCTATTATCATATCATATAAATCACATATTGGGGCCTATTGCGGTTCGTTGACGATCTAAAATAATGTCGGAAAACACACTTAAATAAGAGTGTTTTGTTGTTAAAAATAATTAAGTCATTTTGCGATTGCGTTTCTAGTCTAAATTTAGCCGCGAACAATTTTAACGCATCTCGTTCTAAAATAAGGTCACCATATCCGAAATGCTATTGCGGTTCTACCTTTTTGACAGTTGCACCGTTAAAACGATGCGAGAGCGTGGCTATTTTAAAACGCTCTTGTTCGGGACGACCGTAAAGTGCCTGCTTTGATTTCTATGTGTTTCTGTGTGACTTTTTCGAAGAAAATGATGCCTAATGTATATTTACTCATTCAGAGCCGACGCAAATAAATAAAATACAAACGGAGCTGCCATGGAATTCACCGACCGAAGTCGGGCCCATCATATAGTGTTATTACACTTCTGGGGAGTGAGCAGTGGATTCCGGACTAACGACCGGCTGTGGTAGGTTTAGGACAGCTGTCTTGCTACATGTGAGCGTTCACCTTACCCATTCACTCAGCCATAGAATCCAAAGAATTTGAGATGCGGAAATCGCGGTTTTAGATATTTTTTCTAAGGAGTTGATTATTTTCCTGGAGAGACCAAGATCTTTGAAAAGGTGAAACAGAGATTTAGCTGGCAGGCCACGAGCGCCAATTTCCACCGTGTGAAGGTGAATAGTGAAGCCGTTCCGGGTGATGGCATTTGCGAGATCATGGTATTTATTTAATTTGTACTCGTGGTCTTTTGGGATATTTGATTCCCATGGAACAGTTAATTCTACGATAAGGGCCGTCTTTCGAGATAGAGAGTAAAGAGTTATATCTGGACGCAGGGCTGTGCATCCGAGACTTTCAGGGAATTTATACTACTTAGAGACCGAATCGACCTCCAGAATCCAATCTGAAGCTTTCTCGATTATTGAGAAAGGTTTTGTAGTGAAATGTTTTTTGCCTTTAGAGCCATCCCGCACAAACTGTATTGGGGGTTTGGAGGGTACTGTCAAACCCTTGTTGGCACGAGCCACTGAGAGGCTAATTACCTCGCGAATATCAGTAAGGACTTTGTCGTTGTGGTAGGTGTACCGTCCTTGATATAAGGCCACCTTGCAGCCAGCTAGAATATGTCTGGCCGTGCAAGGGGTTTAGCTACAAAGGGGGCATGAACTATCCTCGGCATAGCTCCAAGAGCGAGGTCACTGGGGTCTGGAAGCGTATGCTGAAAGACATTTCTAAGAAGCGTATGCTGAAAAATTTCAGCGTCTCTGGCGTCTGTTCATACAACATTACTTTCCAGTGCATTGGAGGAGGAATGCAAAAGTCTCCAATTGTTGTCCAATCATTCTGGCATTGAAGGCCAATAGCATGAGCCATACTATTGCTGTCGTAATCTCCCCGCAAGAGAGACTTCTTCAAGTCCACGCCTCATGGTTGTACTGCCATACCCCAGACCATTGCCTTTCTGGCTGATTCCAGCAAGGAACTTTCTGTGGAAGTCTACGCGGGCTTATAGATCATTTGACTCACTACGGCCACTTATTACGTGCTTCGATATTGCCGGATCCTTGGAATTGATTAGAATCGAATTTTTGGTTATTCTGGAGTTGGCGTAGAGCAGAGAGGGCAGTTTTAAAGCTAGCCCAAAATTCTGTTTGGACCTGAAGAGAGTCGAGACGTCAGCTGGTTTGGCTAAGGACAACCAGGATTTTAAACTAGCTGTCACCAGTGTATCCAGTTGAATTTTGGTGAAATCGTAAATAAGAAAGGGCCATGACAAATGTGAAATTAAATAATTGTCATAGATCCAAGCCTTACGAGGGCCAGAAATTAACAAGGCATCTGTCTTTGCCAGACAACTACTGAAATGTTCTATAACATGATCGCCAGATAGGTCTTTTCCTTGACAGGTGATTTTGGTATTTCAAAGCAAAATTTACGACATAACTTATTTTGTTTTTTCAGAGCGGCTGCACGTATTTTACGGAATTTCGTCACATAAGGGATTATACCCACCCTTTCGATGTACCTGCTGTAGCATTGTATAGGCTGGCGAAAGAAACAGCGCACTTTTAAATGGACAGCCTCCACGACAATTTGTTTTTATTTTCATTGTTCAAACTCGAAGATTTTAAAACGTAAAACACGATACAAGAAATTTCCAATCCGAGTATGTTCACGCTGGCCGTTTGACGTTTCAAGCGTGGGTCCGACGCGGAAGTGTCCTTAATTTCCATAGACAAACACCACGCCAAGCATATAAGGTCGCGTTCTTAAATTGAGAGAATCGCAAGCGCAATAATTTTAGTGTATGCATTTGTTCGGGTTAGTTTTAGCGCGCTTTTATTGTAATACGGAAAGAACCGCAATTGGCCCCATTGCTAATACAGTAGAGTGTCGATTATCCGAACGTCGGTCAACCGAACGACCGCTTAACCGAACTGCTGCGGCCGCAGACTCTCTCTCGCTCGCACGCGGATGAGGGTTGATGTACGAATGCAGATCCAGGGTACCAAATCATGCGGGACAGCGATATTGTAGACCTCGTGACTGATAATGCTGAGGCCGCCAGCACCTCATCGACTAGTGAATCAGAAAATGAAGATGAAAAAATACCTACACCTTCTGAAGCATTTACATGTCTAGATACTGTCTTGCGATGGTTTGAAGCTCAAAATGAAAGCGACCAGTATCAGATATCTGTACTGAAAAAAGTGCAGGAATTAGCTGCTCATAAGCGGGTAGCCTTGCTTCGACAGACCAAAATTAGGGACTTTTTAAAGCGTTAATTCGTTCCTCTTCATGTACGTATGTATTACATACACACATATCTATTTTGTTCACTGGATTACTACTCACTATTGTAATAAATAAAAAAAGTTAAAACAGATTACATAGATAATAGATATATGGTTTTATTAATACAGTTTTTTATACAGTTCGATTATCCAAATAAATCGATTTTCCGAACACCCTTGTCCCCCGATTAGTTCGGATATTCGACGCTCTACTGTACTTTTATTACGTACATGCTATTACTTTTAGCGTGTGCTTTCATGTATGGCACAATAATCAACTCAATTCATCCCGCCATGGCAAATCGAGCAATCTGAAGTAGGTAACATAACTTAAGACTTACATCTGTCTGTGTGACAAGTGCCCTGCAATGGTGCTGCATGTGAACATTTGAACAGCCTGCCCACTGCAGGGTTAACAGTGTGCCTCCGGCCGCTCCGATCAGAAAACCACAAGCAAATATCATCACGCTCTTCTTCCAAACTGAAAAATTTATAAAACCTTAACCTTGGACTATGATATGCATGCAGCATTTGCAGATTATATATTACATTACATTACATTACATTCGTATCCAATTGGCGAATTTACCGCTCTCAGACGTGTCCCAATATACTATACGGTAGTATCAAAAAAGCTACTGTAAGTAACAGGTAGTTATTACAAGCTTTTTGCATGATACTAGTTTGAGTATCTTACCTATTTTAGAGACAAATAGAAAAGCTAATAAGTTCAATATCATAACTGAATAAATAATTAAAAATAATAGTGAATTGTTGCTATTAATAATGTCAAACAAGCGCGATAGTCTTCAATTTCATGAAACGACTTTTGCCCATATTCAGAGCCTGATTAATACCCACATCTTTAACGCATCGGAATTCAGAATTTGTATGAAAAATCATTAACCCTTAGTAAATGGGTATTTTCATGGATGCATCTGTCTCTTTTGCAGGATTTTCGGCGACATCGACCTTAAAGTACTATAACTACGAAACTACTACACCAATCATAAAAAGAACAACTGCACAATGATTGCATTGAAATTTCGAATATAGAATATTGAAATATGATTTTGTAAAACAATTAGATAATTATGAATAAATATGAGAACGTCAAAGAAGTGAAAAAAACGCGGAACCAGATCTGGTCGTATCATACTCAACGGATAATTGTTTCAGAACCAGATTTGGTTCCACAGATTTGGTTGAATACATTATCCCATGTTAATTAATCACTTTGTCTGTGTTTGATTGGGGTTCTAACTGCAGTCTTTTAAATCTCCTGAAAAAATGGATAAACGGACAAAATACGTTATGTATTTCATCTCCTCGACTGTGCTAAGTTGCTTCTATTTTATTGACTGAAATTTTCTAAAATTTCTCAACTAATGGGCAATATGGAGCCACATTTTTATTAGGTCTATTTACTGAATGCAGTCTCTGCTAATTTTCACGAATCCATGTCACATACCTTAACAGAAAACAGGTAGATATAGAAACTTGGAGTCATGATTCCTTAAAAGTTTCTATATATTTTAAATAAAGACAGAATTAGAATATATAGTTACCTCTATCTTTAAACATTATAACCAATTCCCTATACAATTCCTTAGGATGTAGAGGAAGAGATCCTTCTCTGATTCTTCTGGTGGCCTCGTTCGTCCAATTAACCACTCGCATTCGCACATCCATAGACAATTCATTATTCCAAACCTAAAAACACAATCAAAGTTGGTTAATAAAATTTTGTAATCAGGGTTCCATACCAACGCGTATAAACTGATACCCATTGTGTGAGACCTTGAGGTATCATATAGGTCACTGATTTCAAAACTGTCGCTTTTGTTTTTGGATACTTTACAAAAACTCAGATACTAAATTTAGCCAGCTCACTAAATTTATCACTTCATTAAAAATATGATTATCTCACCTTTAAAACTGCAACATGTGCATTTGATAGTACGAGTCGTAATCGTTCGATCGCTTGAGTAGACGCATTTGCCACGTGCCCCTAAAAAGAGCAATGAATTCCACCATTGTAAGAAATATCTCAATGTTTTCTCGTGCAATATTTTTATTTCTCTATATGGGATATGTCCTTAGGATTGCCAGATGTCTTGAAAAATAGGATGGACAAGTATTGAATTTAAAGAGGCCGTGGCGGCCAATTAAAATTCAAGAATTACAAGAATTAAGAGGCCGTGGCGGCCAAAAGCTATATGAAGCATAATTTTGTGTCCTGGTTGTGAGTACTTGTGAGAAAACGAAAAAGAATTTTAATACAATTATGCCGGATTTTAAAAACCCGGTCCTTAAGCTATCATTTCGCCAAAACGAAATTGGTAAATTATTTCCATATTAATTGTAAATTATCTTTATTCTGTTACCGTTTTCCAAAAAAATAAAAACGAACGAGATTTGTCTTTAGTTTTTGAAAAACCTAGAGATGATTCTCAATATTAAAAAATACTATTTACACCAGCGTATGGTCTATTTGCATAGTTCCAAAACAGTTTTTGGAACCTCCATACAAATAATATAAGAAAAAATGTTTGAAATTACGTAATTTCCAGAAATGTTATGGCCAAACATTATTTTTTTTCTATTCATTAAAGATACTTTTGAGTGATATAAAAAATGACACAGTGATCTTAAGTTATTTCATTATTATAATCTAATTTTTACTTTATAAAAAACTATTAATTTGATAATTTATTATATTATAATTGAAAAGCTAAATCGACTATATTAGACGACGCGCGAAGCCGAAATCGTTATTCGTAATTGGCCACTGCCAACGGTGGGACGTATTCCCTTGTCGCCGCGGTATATCTATACATCTTTATGTATATATCGAAAGTCGCGTCAACTCGGAAGGGAGCCTTAACTGATAAATTTACTGAAAGTTAAATAACAGCTTAAAGTTAGAAACTAATTGTCTACTAATCGCATCAAATGCTAAATTAACAGAGTTTCTACATTGTTATATATTTCACATTCAATACCACTGCTTTTAAAATAGGCTTAATGCCTGAGGTGACATATTTCAATTCAGTGTAACTAGCATTTATATGAAAGAAAACGTACAATTAACTTTTTACAGTGTTACTGCAAGACAATTTCTTTCATCTGCCTATACATTTCCCATGGCGCTAAAAATTCGTTCCACGAAAACAATAAATTTGATGCTGCGTCATGGATTAAAAAAATTTCACCAAATATTAAGAATCCTAGTTTCTACTTGTTGGTCATCAGCCCAAGTGCAAGCGGATATTATTATTATTATTATTATTTTTATTATTATTATTTATTCTGGCCAGGCAGCTCTGCTGATACGTCTAGATCAGATCTTGTAAAGGTAAGCAATATTAACAATATAATATAAACAATATTAACAAGTTTTTAGGTACAAATCGAGTCTGTTTTTAAATTGATTGACAGAGCTTGCACTAACCACTTCAAATGGTAGTTTATTCCACATGTCCACCACTCTATTTGGCAAAACGTTCTTAAGAGGATTAGATTTAAATTTTGTACGGTTGAGTTTTTTGTTGTGATTTCGAAGATTTGTGTTGACGTTGAATTTGTAAATATTCTTCAGTGCAGGTACATCGTAATAATGTGTTATAATTTTATATGTCAGGTCCCCTCTTTGTCTTCTTTGTTTGAGTGTAGTAATTCCAAGTAATTTCGAGCAATCTTCATCATTCCTATTCTTCAGGCCCACTGGCATTTTGGTTGCCCTTCGCTGTACCTTTTCCAGAATATCTACATCTTTGCAAAAGTAAGGGTTCCAGATCTGATAGCCGATATTACAATTTTTTTGCTTGACCGGACAGACATAAAGATAGCCGTACTGTCCGGTCGAAAACTGGACATCTGGCCACTCTATGTGAACTGCAAAATGTTGTGAGATCTCGTTTATACCAAAGACGCATTGTTCTCCTTGCTGTTGTCGGAGGAAGGATTTTATAGTGCGGCAATTAATTGGAAACAGAAATAGACAACGTTAACAGGTTCATCCAAAATTCCAAAATTTCGAAAAATCAAGGGAAAATTTACACCTACTAATATTTGCGAATCAAAAATCTTACTAATTTTTGTATTGACTTTAGTTGGAGGTATTTATGCAGTTAAGCAAACTCTTCTACATTGAAGATGTTTAATTTTAATGTCACCCTACTACAGTCCGAGCGCAAGCTCCGAGGGATCAGGGGCTGGGGATGCGGGTGGATTACATCGCCGCCTCACCGTCCCTTCATACCCCGCATTCTCCCAGTACTAGTACTGGGAGTGCGGCGTATTAAGCGGCGGTCGAGAGCGGCATAATCCGCCCGCATCCCCATGCCCCGATTCCTCGGGGCTTGCACACGGACTGTATGTTCATCACACTGATTCTGAATCTTTAAAAATATTTTGTCTATCTCTATTAATAAGTGAGATATTTTCTTTTAAACACACGTCAAACCTATGTGGATGTAAGTTATTTTTTTTTAAACGATTCATAAACACCTGTATTGCGGTAGGTCAAGTCAGTTTTTTTTAAAAAGCTTCATAAACACGTATTTGGCAGTAGGTTGTTGGTTTTTTTTTTAAATATGGCAGAGTTTGCTAAACTGCATAAATTTTTCGAAGGACACCAAATCTTATTTTAAAACACATATCCAAGTCGATGTTACATAACTAAAAAATAAAATAAAAATAAATAAAAAAATATATAAGGAATTAACTAACATTTATAGCAGTGATTCTCTCCGTTGCTTTTCCTTTTATTTCATCCATTTTCCTAGGATATGCAACCAGCACTGCGCTAACAGTCCACTTTCACACACTTGGCATCACGAGCCCGCTTCGTTCGATGAACAATGCCCGCACTCACATCACCTTCACGTTCACGGGTTAAACGCCTCAAATAATTGGCATTAAATCTAACACGAATACGAAAATAGATGTACTTTCATTAACTATTATAGTGTGTCATAACCTTGGCGTTATTATATCACAAAATCGAACGCCCAAAAATACACCTTTAACTATTTTTATACACGTTATTATGAGGAGTCGTTCGTTTCAAAAATGTGTAAAAGCGCCTGTTTTTACCGCTATTTACAGCTATTACGGCATTTGTATTGAGCAAACCAAACGTCAAAATGCTAACCTAAACAAAAAAGTAAATAACCTAAAAAACACGAAACGTCAAATCATATCTTAAAAAAGTAAAATACATGCATGTTTGGCCATATTAGAAAATATCTGTTATTTGCCGGAATAAATTACAACAAAAAAAAACATTTTGAGATATTTTATTCTGAACTCTATTGGAAACTCTATTTATTGGAATATCCGTTAGAAGCAGAGTTGAATTTTCTTGGACCAATTTCGTACCCTGCGCCCACGGTGGCAGATACTATAACTAGTGGTGTAAGATCTACCAGGAACTCGGAATTACAAGCAAGGAAATTCGTCTATATTTTTTGGTGTAATAATATCAAGATATTGTCGAGATAAAATAGAGATACTTGTCTTAATTGATTAGGATATTTAAAAAAAAGATTAAAATACCTTTTTTGTCATATTATTAAAAAAATGCCGGAATAAATTAACGAATTGAATAGAGAAAGATGTATTAATTTCAAGATATTTTATTCTGTATTGCCATTTTTTATTTATTGAAATACCTCTAGCGGCAGAGTTGGATTTTCTTGGACCAATTTCGAAGCCTGCGCCCACGGTGGCAGATATTAAAACTAGTGGCGTAAGATTTGCTAGGAGCACGGGAAGTTGTCGATATTTTTTGCTGTGAATGCCATAAAAAATCGGGATATTGGTCTCAATTGATGGCAATATTATAATTTTAATAAAAATGGCGTCATTCTAAATGGTGATCTTTTAAGTACCTTCTGTAACTAACTTCTGTAAACGGGGTGAATATCTAACCTCATACTAAACAAGAAAGTAATAAAAATAATAATAGAATTGTCATTTACAACGGGTGAACTCGTCACCTCAGGAAGTTTTAACGACATTCGTTCTATCTCCTGTGAGGTGAGTGTAGAAGACTTAGAGACGAATACAAACCTACCGTCCAGCTATACCAACATGCCCGTCAGAGGCCAACGCTTTACGACGAGGCACGGGGAAAGGCTACCCAGCGGGCAGCCTCGTCCCCTGACTGGCAGTTTTGAAAGGATATCTCAGCCTGGAATTAACCATCAGGATACCTCCAACCTCCCCGACTGGTTTCGGGTTCGAAGTCGCTTGTGCGACCTCTACTTGCGTATTCAGCGTTTGAATCTATCGCGGACCATTAGCTTTTTTTGCCCGGCTCTGAATTCAGGATCAGGTAGCCAATTGGTCCTTTCAAGAGTGGTTGACGACAGGTCAACATCCACCCGCGCTGTTTAGGAACCAGTATATTTCCATAGTCTCTCGATTCGTTCACTAATTAGTCAGAGTGCACATACCGGTTGGCTGTCGCCGCACAGTGCGCAAACCGTCCAAAAGCGCCGGGAGGCAATCCCAGGGGTAACTGATCCACCAGCCGTGAGGCATGAGACGCGATAGTCCTTTCCGGGGTAGTCCCCCACACGAGGAGGCTATTGAATAGGAGCTGAATCGTAAGTTATACGTGCGGTTCGTAGCACCACATAATTTTGATAAACCATTTTTAATCCCAGATGATGATATTTAATGACACAGAAGTCAAAACTGGCATAAAAATCTGCAAATTATTTTCTGAGTATCTTCATCAAGTTATGAGAAATTAATATAATTTAATTTTATTTAATGTAACGCGATTCGCAAATAATATTACAATTTACAATTAAAAACATCAAATAATATATTATGTAATTAAATTACCAACATTCTACAGCACACTACGGCAAGAAATTAAACTCGATTATTGTGTAATGTTTACCGTCCGATGTCGCCGAATTATGGAACGCTTGTGCCTGGGCGGACATTATAACCATAAATTTACATAAATTAATTTGTAATAAATCAAGACATGCGTATTAGCCATCTATTCTATAATCTCACGAAATTTGAGACGTATGTTTTCTCAAAAGTAATTACAGAAACAGAACCTTTATGATTATTTTAATTCATCGTATATTTGTACTTTTGGTTTTAAAATGTATGTTTATTTATTTATTTATTTATTTATTTTCTTTATCCCTAGTATTACATGATTAAATTTCCTATAGTATATTTTACATAATTCAGTCGTACATACAAAATGTGAACCCTGGAAATTTACTAAAGGTGCGGCTTCGGAGGGATTTTATCACCTCACTAGGCAGAGCCTGTATTGAGGTGATATTTAGTACTGCGTTCATCTGCCGGGTATATAGGTAATTTATGTAATCTTGGGAAATCCTACAAGTGTATATTGTATAACTATTATAGTATATATATATATATATATATATATATATATATATATATATATATATATATATATATATATATATATATATATATATATATATATATATATATATATATATATATATATATATATATATATATATATATATATATATATATATATATATATATATATATATATATATATATATATATATATATATATATATATATATATATATATATATATATATATATATATATATATATATATATATATATATATATATATATATATATATATATATATATATATATATATATATATATATATATATATATATATATATATATATATATATATATATATATATATATATATATATATATATATATATATATATATATATATATATATATATATATATATATATATATATATATATATATATATATATATATATATATATATATATATATATATATATATATATATATATTGAAATATTTGATAGTTTTGTGTATATATTCTTTTTAGAATTGATCAATAAGATGATTATAAAGTAAATAATTATAAAAGCCACTTACATCGTGACGAAGGATTCCCTTGATCGGATTCGGGAATGCTTTAGGTGTTAACGAGAATGATGAATGCCTCTCACTTGCGGAAAGAGGAGTAAGTTTAAGTTGGGCCCATTTTACAACTAGTAACGCTCACCCTTCATCCAATTATCTCAAAAATTAAGCTACAATCCTTCTTTATACGTAAACTCACTCAATTTCCTATTATTTCAAGGGAAATAACAAGACAAGACGAGCTACTTGACAGATGGAAGAATTTAAAATTTCGAATTTCGTTTTTTTATTTTCTAAAGGTGCGATATAAAGAAGCTGCGATCAATATTCAGCTGAAAACTTAAAACTAAAAGCGTGACATGCCCTCATATCAATGAAAGGAAGCAGTCAGCTCTTTCCTATTAGTTGGAAAGATTACCTTTAACCTAAATGGATTATTTACAATGAACGAAACATAAAATATGTAAAAATTCAATATTTTGAAATATTTGATAGTTTTGTGTATATATTCTTTTTAGAATTGATCAATAAGATGATTATAAAGTAAATAATTATAAAAGCCACTTACATCGTGACGAAGGATTCCCTTGATCGGATTCGGGAATGCTTTAGGTGTTAACGAGAATGATGAATGCCTCTCACTTGCGGAAAGAGGAGTAAGTTTAAGTTGGGCCCATTTTACAACTAGTAACGCTCACCCTTCATCCAATTATCTCAAAAATTAAGCTACAATCCTTCTTTATACGTAAACTCACTCAATTTCCTATTATTTCAAGGGAAATAACAAGACAAGACGAGCTACTTGACAGATGGAAGAATTTAAAATTTCGAATTTCGTTTTTTTATTTTCTAAAGGTGCGATATAAAGAAGCTGCGATCAATATTCAGCTGAAAACTTAAAACTAAAAGCGTGACATGCCCTCATATCAATGAAAGGAAGCAGTCAGCTCTTTCCTATTAGTTGGAAAGATTACCTTTAACCTAAATGGATTATTTACAATGAACGAAACATAAAATATGTAAAAATTCAATATTTTGAAATATTTGATAGTTTTGTGTATATATTCTTTTTAGAATTGATCAATAAGATGATTATAAAGTAAATAATTATAAAAGCCACTTACATCGTGACGAAGGATTCCCTTGATCGGATTCGGGAATGCTTTAGGTGTTAACGAGAATGATGAATGCCTCTCACTTGCGGAAAGAGGAGTAAGTTTAAGTTGGGCCCATTTTACAACTAGTAACGCTCACCCTTCATCCAATTATCTCAAAAATTAAGCTACAATCCTTCTTTATACGTAAACTCACTCAATTTCCTATTATTTCAAGGGAAATAACAAGACAAGACGAGCTACTTGACAGATGGAAGAATTTAAAATTTCGAATTTCGTTTTTTTATTTTCTAAAGGTGCGATATAAAGAAGCTGCGATCAATATTCAGCTGAAAACTTAAAACGAAAAGCGTGACATGCCCTCATATCAATGAAAGGAAGCAGTCAGCTCTTTCCTATTAGTTGGAAAGATTACCTTTAACCTAAATGGATTATTTACAATGAACGAAACATAAAATATGTAAAAATTCAATATTTTGAAATATTTGATAGTTTTGTGTATATATTCTTTTTAGAATTGATCAATAAGATGATTATAAAGTAAATAATTATAAAAGCCACTTACATCGTGACGAAGGATTCCCTTGATCGGATTCGGGAATGCTTTAGGTGTTAACGAGAATGATGAATGCCTCTCACTTGCGGAAAGAGGAGTAGGTTTAAGTTGGGCCCATTTTACAACTAGTAACGCTCACCCTTCATCCAATTATCTCAAAAATTAAGCTACAATCCTTCTTTATACGTAAACTCACTCAATTTCCTATTATTTCAAGGGAAATAACAAGACAAGACGAGCTACTTGACAGATGGAAGAATTTAAAATGTCGAATTTCGTTTTTTTATTTATTTTCTAAAGGTGCGATATAAAGAAGCTGCGATCAAAATTCAGCTGAAAACTTAAAACTAAAAGCGTGACATGCCCTCATATCAATGAAAGGAAGCAGTCAGCTCTTTCCTATTAGTTGGAAAGATTACCTTTAACCTAAATGGATTATTTACAATGAACGAAACATAAAATATGTAAAAATTCAATATTTTGAAATATTTGATAGTTTTGTGTATATATTCTTTTTAGAATTGATCAATAAGATGATTATAAAGTAAATAATTATAAAAGCCACTTACATCGTGACGAAGGATTCCCTTGATCGGATTCGGGAATGCTTTAGGTGTTAACGAGAATGATGAATGCCTCTCACTTGCGGAAAGAGGAGTAGGTTTAAGTTGGGCCCATTTTACAACTAGTAACGCTCACCCTTCATCCAATTATCTCAAAAATTAAGCTACAATCCTTCTTTATACGTAAACTCACTCAATTTCCTATTATTTCAAGGGAAATAACAAGACAAGACGAACTACTTGACAGATGGAAGAATTTAAAATTTCGAATTTCGTTTTTTTATTTATTTTCTAAAGGTGCGATATAAAGAAGCTGCGATCAATATTCAGCTGAAAACTTAAAACTAAAAGCGTGACATGCCCTCATATCAATGAAAGGAAGCAGTCATCTCTTTCCTATTAGTTGGAAAGATTACCTTTAACCTAAATGGATTATTTACAATGAACGAAACATAAAATACGTAAAAATTCAATATTTTGAAATATTTGATAGTTTTGTGTATATATTCTTTTTAGAATTGATCAATAAGATGATTATTGATCAATTCTAAAAAGGAAATAATTATAAAAGTAAATTACATCATCCTTCGTCACGATGTAAGTGGCTTTTATAATTATTTACTTTATAATCATCTTATTGATCAATTCTAAAAAGAATATATACACAAAACTATCAAATATTTCAAAATATTGAATTTTTACATATTTTATGTTTCGTTCATTGTAAATAATCCATTTAGGTTAAAGGTAATCTTTCCAACTAATAGGAAAGAGCTGACTGCTTCCTTTCATTGATATGAGGGCATGTCACGCTTTTAGTTTTAAGTTTTCAGCTGAATATTGATCGCAGCTTCTTTATATCGCACCTTTAGAAAATAAAAAAACGAAATTCGAAATTTTAAATTCTTCCATCTGTCAAGTAGCTCGTCTTGTCTTGTTATTTCCCTTGAAATAATAGGAAATTGAGTGAGTTTACGTATAAAGAAGGATTGTAGCTTAATTTTTGAGATAATTGGATGAAGGGTGAGCGTTACTAGTTGTAAAATGGGCCCAACTTAAACCTACTCCTCTTTCCGCAAGTGAGAGGCATTCATCATTCTCGTTAACACCTAAAGCATTCCCGAATCCGATCAAGGGAATCCTTCGTCACGATGTAAGTGGCTTTTATAATTATTTACTTTATAATCATCTTATTGATCAATTCTAAAAAGAATATATCGATAGTGTAGAACAGTACTGGTACATTTCAAAATCGTCCATTTTGAGGAAATGGCAATTCTATTTTTTAAAAATCATTACTAAGTCTATGTACAAAAAATTAATATGTTTTATATATCAAAATATGTGAGTTTAAGCAAGCTATTATAATTATGTTAAAGTGTCATGGCGTTTTTAGTGTTTACTGAGTTATAGCCTAAAATTCTAAATGTTCCAGTCTTATTCTAGACCAAATCATTAAAACCTAGCAGATTAATGGAATATATTGAAATGTTACAGTCTTATTCTAGATCAAATCATTAAAACCTAGCAGATTATTGGAATATATTGAAATGTTCCAGTCTTATTCTAGATCAAATCATTAAAACATAGCAGATTAAAAGAATTTGAAACGATCCATTACTGTTTGTGAAGACTTCAACACCTCTCTTTTTGCATCGGAGGTTAAAAACGGTTGTCTTAACTTTATATTAAAATAACAAAAAGCCATTTCCAGCTATAAAACAGTATTTTATTCAATTCACAAACAATCGTCAAAAGTTTTACATTTCCATAAATTGTTATGGTAATAAAATCTTCTTATTCTATGTAGGTACATATTTTTCACATAAAATAACGTTTTAAAATAACTGAAATTCAACTTTAAAAAATCATCCTAAAATAGTTATATCTTATTTTAATTCTTATCTAATCAGACGTCTGTAGTCCTTCGTAGTAAGACCAATATACTTTCGGAATAGCATTCGACTTACAAAGTGCTAAAAGATCTTTTTGCTTTGCTGCTGAAATAGTAGGCCTAACCGTAAATTTTTTATTTAGTTCCAAAACTGGCTTGCTTCTCATTTTCTGACGTACATTTATTTTCTGCATATTTCTGTCCTCGTACGTGTATGAATATTGCAAAAATGTAGGATTTTCAGGTTCCACCGAAAATTTTCTAACATCGTTCCAAACTATTTTTTCCCCGTCCAGATTATGTGTGAAATTCTTTCCAACCAGTTTACTTAGTCTTTTTAAATCAAGAATGTCGTCAAAGTTTAGATTGATGACTTGGTATAGATTACCATTCTTCTTAGCACCAAGTACAATTGAATTCCACTGAGCTGGGATATAAATTGACCCATTTTTTAAAATACGTTTCTTTTCTTTCTCAATCATCGCATGTACACTGTCACCTTCATTTTGAGTGTGACCCACTACCAAATATTTGTGGGTTATCGATTTAATACCCAGATGTTTTATGCAGTAGAGGTATAGAGACATCAGATATTTATTTTTATTTTGTGCAGAACAGTTGTCTGTATAAAATATGACATGTTTTCCCACACAATGTTCCTTTAGGTATTTAAATATACATGTACCAACTTCGTCGCAACCCTTGTCACCCAAAGATTCATCCCACAAGTAGCAATAACCCTTTTTATTAACAATATCATATACCGTGCAATTGTAAACGTTAAGACGACTCTTATAATAGAAAAGAGATTCGTTTCCACAAGGTGTTTGCAGCACTGCTTGCAAATCAAAACATGCAACAACTCTATTTTCATTATCTTCTTTTGCCAAGGCAATATCATTTTCTTTTTCGCTTCGACTCAGTTCCTTTTGCTTCTGATGAGTATTGAAGTTTTCTTCGAGGGACTGTTTTTCTAAGCCGGTAGCATTCTTGTAGGTAGAGCACAAAGAACAAGCATCCTTTTTAGGCTCGTAAAAGGAAATATTGAATTCTGTTCGGAATATGTTTCTGTACATGCTCTCAGTCACACTAGTTAAATTTTTACTTTTACAATAAGTAATGTAGTGTCTGTATAATATTTTCAAATTAAGGTCACCATCGATGTATGTTTTTCTTGTATTTTCCCTACAATAGTGGGATTCTTTCCGTGGATATGAATTTATATGGTTCCTCACGCTTTCTTTAACCAGATCGGGTACAATTCTGCCCTTCTTATGATGTTTGCCTCTTTTGTCTCCATCCAAAATTCCTTCTGGAGATACTTTTTTAATGGTGGTGGAAAGAAAGGAGTGTCCTATGTCCAAAGTATGAGTGAACATTTTTTTGCATACTCTTATTCTTTCTGAATTGACTACAAAATGATATCCATTATTGAGAGAACGTTTGCTAGTTTCTTTGTGAAGTGAATACTTTGGTTTGATTATACTCATACATTTGTTAACAAAATCACGCTGTCTTTCCAGGTTTCCAATATTCCAAAACTGGTCAAATATTTTTTTTCGGTTTTCCATGGAGATATTTTGTGAACATTTCAACCGACATGTTTCGTTGCAGCCTGCTCTCATTTTCCTTTCAGGTATAGACTTTCCAGTGACCGTCAGACTATAACGCTTACCTGTATTACGAAGTTTTTTTTTATTATTAGCCTTCCATTGATCAGGTTTTCTAGGTCTCTTTTTGGTTAATGGCAACTCATTATCACTCTCAGAACTAGACGAAATAATAATATTTGGCTTTCTTTTCAAACCAGGCAGTGTAGAAATTCGAAACTCTTCATTCAGAGCATCCGGCGAAAGTGGTATACTGTTGATCGAATCATCTTCTGCTTGATTAGTCAAAATATTGAGGCAATTTCTATTGTTTAGTGCTTCGTTGGAATGTTCAGTATCTGTGAAAAAGATTAAATAATTAATTTAAATAATTGCAGGACTAATCCGCGCAGAAGTTGTAACTGCAGTAAACAATAATTTTTATTATTTAAGCTTACAACTTTGTCTGAAAATTGTTTTACATACCATTTGAGATATTCCGCATATTATTTTTCGAAATCGCAGGACTAATCTGACCATAACTCGTAACTTCGATAACGGCATTTACTGTAGTATAATTTGTATTATTGAAAAATTCAGCGTTGCCTGGAAAGAAAAGAAAAATGTTATGAGTATAAATATTTTTGACTGATGGTACTTTAGTCGTTATTTTTAAAAACAAAAATTATTTTTAAAAACTAACAGCCATTTAACTTCACCTTAATATTTTCAAGTATCCAAAAATAGTTAAATAAATTTAAAGTATAGCTTACTTGTCCCAGTGTCATCAGTCGAAATAATTTGAATGTTCATTGGAATTTCGCACAACAATCCAGGTTCGGAATTCGTTGGATCATTTGCATTTTGTGTCCACAACAACAGTCCAGGTTCTAACTGTGTCCGCTCATCTTCAGAATTTTTTAGAGCGCTCAGCTGTATTGGAGGCTCCAAATTGATAGGTGAATGTTCCTCCGGCGCCGTAGAAATAATTTGAATGTTCATTGGAGTTTCGCACAACAATGGAGGCTCGGAATTCGTTGGATCATTTGCATTTTGTGTCCACAACAACAGTCCAGGTTCTAACTGTGTCCGCTCATCTTCAGAAATTTTTGGAACGCTCAGCTGTGTTGGAGGCTCCGAATTGATAGGTGAATGTTCCTCCGGCGCCTTAGAAATAATTTGAATGTTCATTAGAGGAGCTTCGCACAACAATGCAGGCTCGGAATTCGTCGGATCATTCGTATTTTGTGTCCACAACAACAGTCCAGGTTCTGACTGTGTCCGCCCATCTTCAGAAATTTTTGGAGCGCTCAGCCGTGTTGGAGGGGCCAGAGTGATTGGTGAATGTTCCGCCGGTGGCATCATACAAAATGAAGCACCTGAAATAATTATACAAAGTTTCAAGTTCATAGCGTGAATAGTTCACGAGATAAGATCCAGTTCCAAACTGACGGACAGACACCTGGCTGATTTTCTTACATGCCAGCATACGGTGCTACGGAATCCTAAACATTATCAATATAACTTAATACTTATGTTGAATGGATTTGCACTATAAATCTTCCTAATATTGCACAATAATCGTACAAAGAAAACATCGTTGATCGATACAATCGATCAATACAAAAAAATTTGGTTACGATAAATACCTATGTAATTGAGGTTATGTGAGTGAAACTTACCCTTCTTATAATCACTTGGATAATCCATCTTGCCTTGAGCCATCTCCTCCATAACCTCCGTTCTCGTCTTCGATCTTCTCATAGCTGATGTTTAGCAATTCTACAAAAATCCACGACATTCACAAAAATCTATCACCATTCACGAGAATAACCTCAAAGCTCATGTCCAGTTTAGAGATGCTTACTTTATAATCAACCACACAAACAACAATTCCTAATTTTAGTAAAGTCTTATCTCTTTCTAAATCAATATTGAAAGACAGAGAGGTGTCTTCCATTGAGCACAGGTGCCAGCAATAAAGTGGCTTTTGTTTAGATTTGCTTAGAGTACCGAGAAAAAACGTGTGACCTTGCCTGTGGCTCAGTTCAGTACCAGTACATTTCGAAATATTCCAATTCATCTTTTAAAGTTGAATGTTGTAGGGGAACATTTCTGAATGTTCCAATACAGTAATATTTTTATGTTAGCAATGCATTCAGTTATTTATCCGAACAAGCAAATTAGAGGATGTTGGAGTGGCGACTTTGGCATTCATAACTCAAAACCGCCTTTTTTTGAAATGTTCCAGTACTGTTCTACACCATCGATAGGTATACACAAAACTATCAAATATTTCAAAATATTGAATTTTTACATATTTTATGTTTCGTTCATTGTAAATAATCCATTTAGGTTAAAGGTAATCTTTCCAACTAATAGGAAAGAGATGACTGCTTCCTTTCATTGATATGAGGGCATGTCACGCTTTTAGTTTTAAGTTTTCAGCTGAATATTGATCGCAGCTTCTTTATATCGCACCTTTAGAAAATAAATAAAAAAACGAAATTCGAAATTTTAAATTCTTCCATCTGTCAAGTAGTTCGTCTTGTCTTGTTATTTCCCTTGAAATAATAGGAAATTGAGTGAGTTTACGTATAAAGAAGGATTGTAGCTTAATTTTTGAGATAATTGGATGAAGGGTGAGCGTTACTAGTTGTAAAATGAGCCCAACTTAAACCTACTCCTCTTTCCGCAAGTGAGAGGCATTCATCATTCTCGTTAACACCTAAAGCATTCCCGAATCCGATCAAGGGAATCCTTCGTCACGATGTAAGTGGCTTTTATAATTATTTACTTTATAATCATCTTATTGATCAATTCTAAAAAGAATATATACACAAAACTATCAAATATTTCAAAATATTGAATTTTTACATATTTTATGTTTCGTTCATTGTAAATAATCCATTTAGGTTAAAGGTAATCTTTCCAACTAATAGGAAAGAGCTGACTGCTTCCTTTCATTGATATGAGGGCATGTCACGCTTTTAGTTTTAAGTTTTCAGCTGAATATTGATCGCAGCTTCTTTATATCGCACCTTTAGAAAATAAAAAAACGAAATTCGAAATTTTAAATTCTTCCATCTGTCAAGTAGCTCGTCTTGTCTTGTTATTTCCCTTGAAATAATAGGAAATTGAGTGAGTTTACGTATAAAGAAGGATTGTAGCTTAATTTTTGAGATAATTGGATGAAGGGTGAGCGTTACTAGTTGTAAAATGGGCCCAACTTAAACCTACTCCTCTTTCCGCAAGTGAGAGGCATTCATCATTCTCGTTAACACCTAAAGCATTCCCGAATCCGATCAAGGGAATCCTTCGTCACGATGTAAGTGGCTTTTATAATTATTTACTTTATAATCATCTTATTGATCATATATATATATATATATATATATATATATATATATATATATATATATATATATATATATATATATATATATATATATATATATATATATATATATATATATATATATATATATATATATATATATATATATATATATATATATATATATATATATATATATATATTACACAAAAATATTTATTAAATTAAATGAGATATAGGGCCCGATTGCGTTTCTTTGTGAACTAAAACTAAAATTAGTCCAAGCGAACGAGACAGAGCAATACGTTAGAGCGGAATATGAAACGAACGATCGTCGATAAATACTACTTGTTGAACTTATACTCGTCCGAATAAATTCGAGCATATTTCGTGCGGTGTAAGATTTGACCTTGGCGCGCAGTTTTAATGCAAAAAGCGACAACCGGTCATCGCACACTCCGCTCTAGCGTAGGTATTGCCTTGTCTCGTTCACACGGACTAATTTCCGATTTTAGTTCACGAAGAAACGCAATCGAGCCCATAATATATATGGGAGATATATGAATACAGTTATGAGGCTAATGTGATAATAATAACAATAATAAGTAATATAAGTCATCTGTGCACCTATTTAATAACGTTAGTTACTAACGACTCACAGTGCTCCCTCGTCGAGTGTAACAACCATAATGTTACCAGTCTTTTGTAGTGAGTTTCATTTTGAATGATTGTAGCTTGGCCTAATTGCGTGGTAAATAATGTTATGGAGTTTTTTCGCTAGGTAAATATAGTGTCTTTGTCCAAAGGTCGTTCTCATTTTTGGTTGTACATGTCTGTCTTTATGTCTTGTGTAGTGTCTATGGGCGTTACTGGTCGGCTTGCTGTTGTCCCGTTGGAGTTCTTTCCATGTGTATTATATATTTTTATTTTCACTTTGAAATTATATATTTCACTATCTACTAGGTATGGATATTATGCTGAATAAATGATCCTGAATTCAGAGCCGGGCAAAAGATGCCAATGGGCCGGAATTGATTCAAACTGAATCACCGCCGAATATAAGGCAATAGAGGTCGCGCAAACGTTTTCGACCCCGTAACCAGTCGGGAGGTTGGAACTTGGAGGTATCCTGATGGTCAATTCCAGGCGGTGATACCTACCCTTCTAAAACTGGTAGTCAGGGGGCGAGGCTGCCCGCTGGTTATCATTTCCTGGTGCCTGGCAGTAAGACGTTGGCCTCTGACGGTACATGTTGGCTTAGCTGGACGGTAGGTTTGTATCCGTCTCTAAGTCTTCTACGCTCACCTCACGGGAGATAGATCGATCAATAAAGTTTAGACTTCCCGAGGTGATGGGTTCGCCCGTTGTAGTTGACACATCTAAGTGTAAGCTCTCGTACGGAACCCTTAAAAGAAGACGGTCGCTTCAAACGCCCCAGTGGAGCGCGAAGTCGGAGACAATTTTCCCGCTGGATAAGCTCGCCTCTCGTGTCATCTTACACATGCTTGTAAAAATAGAAATGTTTTCATTTTCAAACTGCGACAATTTTCCACTTTCGTAACGTACATAAGCGTTGGGACCAACGCGCCACACGCGCCGAGAAAGTAGATGCTTTTACGATATCGATGTTTTTCACGTGAATGTAATCGATATTTATTTTATTTGTTTTGTAGTGAACGAAATATAATTGAAACAAGTAAATATGTTGAAAAGAATAAAAAACACGACTGCTGTTACAGAAAGTATTGTACGTATTACAAGGTAGAGAGGACGAGTAAAGTATTGAACATAACAACAAAATAAGACTGATTTTATTATATATCTTCTTTATATTTGATACATTGACTATCATTGATGCATCTTTCATTATCATAATGACATTTCATTGAAAACTCAAATAATTATATAAAATTTAACGCCCTCTATACTTATTTGTATGTACTCTTTCGAAATATCTTTTTACATTAGTACCATTTCTGGTCGCTTGATATAATTTAGTGTTTATTAGTGTAAACAAAATTGATGAGAGCGATTTGACCCCCTTCCCATGTATTGAGCGATTTTTACCCATAATCAACCATTATCCTGAAGGTCTAAGCTATTCAAAAAAATATATTTCATTGTGATACCCGATTTTCCGTTAGCTTCTGGAATCATTTGTAGTGCACTTGTAATTATTTCCATTACGGTTTTTTAAATAACTATTTGTGGTTTATGTATATATTCATATAGATACAAGTATATTTCTGGAATGTACTCAATCAGACCTTACATTTGAAGCTAAACACGATACATTTATGTTAATTTATTGATATTTGGAGATTAAGACAACTATTTGGGCAGTTCAGGTAGGTACCCTATGATACTCGAGATGACATAACGGTTCTAAAAATACTACACACTTCTAAATCGTTTCAAGCGTTTAAAAGTTATGGAAGAATAAAGAAACAGATAACATACATAGATGAACACTGAACACTCGTTTTTTATTAGGCAGTTGTGTATATCAGTTGCAGCTCACCCCAAAACTTACTCAGCAAGTAGCCAAGACTTACGGAAGGATTTTGAGCGTGATATTCCTTTGGGAAAGAGTAACATCATTGATTATACAGCATCAATGGTAACATAATGTAACGTATTGATTAGAAATTATAGATTCTCTCGCGGAAAGGAAAGTTCGACTTGTAAAGCTGTACCAAGTTTATATAGTAAAATTTTCTGGGATCTACGGATTGAAGGAGTGTGCACAGTCTGGATTTTGGCGTTTGTCTACTGGTTGTTCTTCAAGACACAATAGTAAGTCTAATGCGAAAATTCACCTAGGTGGCTGGTGTGGACATAGGTACTGCCCTTCTTAGTATGAGTTTTTTTGCCGAGATATGTCATTTCTGCTTGGAAAGCTAGCTGTCCGGCTTTGAAGCAGCCAAATCAGTTTAAATTGCATATTTCCGTTCCCTATTAAGTTATGGCCTTAAATTCTGGGGATTGGCGACATATATTACAAATGTATACGACATATTTACGACAAATGTATGCATACGATTCATCTTCGGTCTACGTAAGTATGATCACGTGTCCGACTATAGGGCACAGTTAAAGTGGTTGCCAATACGCCAAAGAAGAAATGTTCATATACTGGCTCTCCTATATCGTGTACTCACCCAACTAACACCATCCTATCTCCAGGAGCTTTTTGAACCACTAAGTTCCCACGGTCTCGTACCTACTTCGGTCAGCCTCTGACAGTTTATTAAAAATTCCGAGTCATAATAGTGATTTCTATTCCTATTCTTTCTGTGTCCATGGTGCAAGACTCTGGAACGATCTCCCAGCAAATATACGAAACTCTCCTTCTTTACCATCGTTTAAGACTCACCTTAAGGATTACTACCTTTCTAAGAAGTAACCAGTTCTTCCCTTTCTCTCCTGTTCCTCTCCCAATTTTCCTCTCCTCGGGCACTATTAGTCTTAAATTCTTCCACTTGTCTGTATGTTATCTAATAATCTTTATTTTCACAATGCGCGCATGTACCACTATGTTTAGGTTAGCTGTAAGACATTGCCATGTGGCAATAAGCTCGCCTTTTTTGTATACTTTTTAAGTGCAAATAAAGAGTTTATTATTAAGTTTATTATTACAAGGATATTTGGCTTACAAAGCGAGGAATTTGAAATGTGTTCACAATATCCTCGCTAACAACTTGCAAGCAACTTCATCGAATCTGGTATCATGATTATGTATGCATGTATATAAGAAAAACAATATTACAACTCCTTCAACTGACTCGAATATTCATTTGCATACTACTCAAAAGAAAGAGGGCTTGCGTCATTTCAAATTGGACTGAGTAAGGTTCGAAATAGCTTTCTTTGACAATCAATCATATTTTACAATAAATTGCCGAGGCCTTGGGGAGGTTTATGTTAAAAATATGTACTGTGTATTTGAATTGAATTAAAAACCCAATTTAGGGCATTAAGGATTTTGTCAACATCTAATTTTCTCAGTTCTCTATTTTTATTCTTTATTCTTTCTAATGTTGACTATTATAACATTGTGAATTTTTGTTCTGACTATTGGCGATAGACTATAATATTATCATTACTAATTTGTCCAGATTTGTTCAAAGTTCAAAGTTCAAAGTTTATTTATTCTAAAAAAACCCGGCGAGGGTATAGAACTTACAATTAATAAATATTTTTTTTTATAATATTCATATTTTAAACATATCATATATCTGGCAAAAATAAAATGAAATCACGTTAGAAATCTGAAAGTCAATAAACTATACAAAATCAACTATTACATTGTCTAAATATTATAAAGAGCATTAAGAAATATCAAAAATAGAAATACCAAATCCAAAAAATAAAAAAAAATAAAAAAAAATATTGAAAAAATTTGAAAAAATAAATAATATTTTACTTCTTTATTTGTCTATATGATAATTTGTGGAAATATCAAATAATTCTGATTGATTATAAGTAGGTACGATATGTACGATAGTAAGATAGAACGTATGATAATTTGTGAAATTATGGAAGCGTTTTGAATGAAAATATCGGATTAAAAACAATAATGTCGAAGAGTTTAAATGAAAATATCGGAAAATGTACCTATAAGGTCTGCGCTTAAATGTTCAACCTTCTTGCAGGTATGTATGTAGGTATATTTTATACTGTAAGTACTTGGGTAGAATAAGGCGAATCGGATCAATAAATATTGGAGGGCTACACAAATACATTTTTGTTATCAATGTTATTTTGAACATCAATATTTCAATCACAAAAAGGACAAATATCCGAATCGCCGCAATTTACGGGGCGAATCGAACCCTATTTTTTTAAAATAAGCCAGTTTGTAGGGATCCCTTCTCTTGTATAGTCAAATTGATTTTAGGTAAATATGTGGTATAAATATTTTTTTTTAAATAGATTTAAAAAAAATGTACATTAATTATTAATTAATTGTATAATACAGACTTAAAATCTTTTAAATTTAATTTGAGCTACTATATAAAATACAGCAGATAGTCATAATATAAAATAAAACGAAGAGTCAGTTATAAAATAGTTTAAATCATAATATTACAAAAATAACAACGGCGCAATAGAAGTAGTCAATATAACTTTTTATATTATATTACATCTTCGATATATTATAATATAAATAGCCAAAATCAGAAAATAAATAAATAAAAGATTGTAATAAAAATAATTATGGAAGATTAGAAAATCTAATACTTTCAAAGTCTATAACAGAATACATTGGATAGAAAACGAATTTACCGCGTGAAATTTGCAGGACCCGACGTTTCGGTGACGTTGCAGCCACCGTTGTCTAGGGTATACTGAAGAGCTGTCAGTCCGTTGTTTTGCGGGTAGGCCGCAAACCGCTGCCGCCACTGCGTAGGTTATAACGGTGGTGGGGGGCCGGGCTCGGAGCGCGGGAATTTTGAAAATCCGTCTTGCACACAACACTCACTGTATCCTGTTTTACGTCTTTGCGTTCGGCGTTCGGCGGCGGGAACATTTTAAGAAGAGGGTTCCACGTAGAAGAGAGTTTGTAGCCGTCGTCTCTATTGAAGTTCGGAGTTCTTCTTATTTCAATGGCTTCCCGGAGCATGCGAGGAAAGTAGAATTGTTCCTTGGATAGAACAATGGGATTTTGAAACTGCATCCAGTGGTTACTTCCGCTATCCAATATATGTTCGCAGATCGCCGATTTTTCTCGCTGAACGTTTTTAACAGCTTTGATGTGTTCTGTCAGTCGCGTGGCTATGGGCCGTTTCGTTTGTCCAACGTAGGCTAGACCGCAGCTGCATTCGACTTTATACACACCCGGGGTTTGCAGTGGTATTACATCCTTTACAGGCCTCAAAAATCGAGCTATATTTTGGGTCGGTTTGAAGATAGTTTTTATATCGAATCTGTTTAGCATCTTACTTATTCGATCAGTCACGCCCTTGACGTATGGTAAGAATGGTCTTGATCTGCTTGGTTTTTGAGTTTCGTCTGTATTAGATCGTGTGCGTGTCTCGTGATATTTTCCGTATCCATTTTTCCGTCGAGTCCCACAAATTTCACGCGGTAAATTCGTTTTCTATCCTATTTATAATGTCAAACAACCGCGATAGTCTTCGATTTTATAGAATACATTGGGTTATTGATAAGCATATCCTGGACCTTTTTCTTAAATTAAACATCTCCAAGGCCACTGACACATAATGGAATCTTGTTTAAAAAAATATTGGACTGATACTAGAAACTATTTCTAACCTTACTCAGTCGCACTTTGTAAGGACGCAAGTCTTGTTTGTTCCGCGTGTTAGGTATGCGAATGAACATCCGAATTAGTTAGAGTGGTGCTGATGTTTTTTCTTGCATACGTCAGACACCTTGGTAGGTATATATGAGCGGAATACATTGTCATGATACCAGATTCAATAAAATAAGGCCTGCGAGATGTTAGCGATGATATGATAAATAAATTGCGAATCGCCCTTTTTTGTAGTTTGAAGATTCTTACTGAATTTGCCTCCATTACCCATAACATGAGACCATAACTGAAAAGTAAACAGACTTTGCCGCTAATTAAGGTTTGCCATCGTAAGGTGAGGCCTTATCGCTAAATATGAACTATCTACGCATACTGGTGACGGCGCTCACGGGGCATTGTGGCCTGAACAAACACGTGTACAACCTCAAGCTCCGAGACACAAAAATGCGCAGGTTCTGCCAAGGAACAGAGGAAACTCCCCTGCACCTCATGTGCGAGTGTGGCCCGCTGATGCGTAAAAGATACACCCACTTAGGCGGTCATTACCTCCAACCTGAGGAGGTAGAACAATCTGGCGCCAAAGCCTGTTGCGGTTCTTAAATGACACGAGGCTTAGCGCAGAACTATTTATAGTAGGTGGCGAACACGATAGATCAGCAATGGTCGCAGTGTTACAAGGCTCATAAAGGCCTTAGAAAAGCCCCACACAACAAATAAAAAAGAACTTTGATTCTACCATGCGCAGGAATTCCAATCAACTGGTTTACTAGTAAAATAAAAATGAAAAATAAATATGTCGGACGATCTACTGGGTCCCATCAAACTTGCAGAAGGCAAATTTGCAGACGGCAATCTTGCAGACGGCATTCTTGCAGGCGGCAGTTTTGCAGAAGGCAATCTTGCAGAAGGCAGTTTTGCAAATGTCAAACTGACGTTTCGAGAACCTAACCTAACCTAACAGAAAAACTTAAAACATTTTTTTGTAATGTTTAGTTTGATGTACTAAATCATCCACTACAAGGATGCCGGTAATTAATGTCACTTCGATTTTAGGGAAAGAAAAACCTAACCTAACCTAACCTAACAGAAAAACTTAAAATGTTTAGTTTGATGTACTGAAGGTTGCCGCCTGCAAGGTTGCCGCCTGCAAGGTTGCCTCCTGCAAATCTGCCCTCAACAAATTTGGAGCTGTCAAAAGTGACATTTGTGCAAGTTTGCCGCATGCAAAACTGGCGCCCCCCGATCTACTGATACAAAATTAAACTAAAACGAATGTATATCGATGTTTGTATGTAACTACTAGTCCATTCCATTGGATTGTGACACGACTAGGTGAGTGAGATGCTCCGCGGGGTGAACGGTGAAGAAAGCCGTCGAGTCGTCTTCAGTCGTAATGCCGAAACAATGGCTGGCGAACTTGGCGCAAATTACTGCACACAAATTTCATACATTAGCGACCGTGGTAATGGCGCCCAACAGCTCGCTCTCGATGAGGAGCGTGCCCGTGCAATAGGGTAGGCACACGTAGAAAGTTAAAAAAAATACAAACGCTTAAAAACACTTTTATTTTATTTTTTATCTATACTAATATTATACAGAGGTAAAGTTTGTGACGTTGTAGGAAGTAATCTCTGGATCTACTGAACCGATTTTGCAAATTATTTTACCAATAGAAATCACGTTATTTGTGAGTGTCATTGGCTATATATGAATCCGAAAAATGAGAAGACTTTTTCGCGGTAGTCGGATTTCCAAAGTAAGTCGGAAAAAACGGTCGAACGAAAACGTTTCTAACTAACGCTGCCTTAACGATGAGAGATATATGATTAAGTTCTAGGAAAAAGTTGTAGAGCTTAATAATGCCTACAAAAAAGTCAGCGACAGCATATTATATGTCTAACTTTTATATTTAAGTAACAAAAAGTAGTGTTTTATATCAAGTGTTTAAAATAAAAGACTTTTCCTATTCACTGCATAAATGGTTAAAGAGATAAGTCACTCACAAATAAGACACTCACAAGAAGACACTCACAAATAACGGTAATAATAAAATTGGCATGCAAATAGATACATACATATGCAGTAAAAATATAATCCTCCTTTTGGCAGTCATGTAATAAATCATAGCACTCAATCATAGCAATCATAGCACTAACCGAACCACAGTTTAAATTTCATCACAAGTATAAATGTTTCCGCTCAACGAAGTGGGCACGGGTAAGCTAGTTTTATTTATTTAGGTAAGTAACAGCATGAACTTATAATTAGATACATAATTCTTAAAAAAACATGTTCTTATGCTTATAACTTACGCCGTTCTAAATTATTGAAAAATATTTTACATACTAAATTATGAAACAAAAAATGCAATGCATCCGTAAATATTTATTATTTGAGAGAAAACGGATCTATACCGCGCGGAAATAAACGACAGTCCTCCCGATGCATTTGTAGATGGCCAATGTAACTTTGCCGAAAATGTAACTTTGCCGGGAGAACTCATCGTCCAAGTCCACGCGGCAAGGACTCATCCCCCACCAACCAAAAAATGTCAAATGACCGCAAAAGTTGTAGAGTTAACCGCAAACATATAAATCATACTTATACAACATAAATTCAAAATAAGTAAATGGGAATACATATATGTTATATTATATTTATACATACATATTACAAATTAATAATTACTGGCAGTTGTCGCTGCTGCTTCAAGGGCGGTTCGTATTGCCGATTTGAAGCTAATTTTGTTTCTACTATAAATGTCAAGCCCTGTGAATATATCATTATACGTACGTGGCAATCGGCTAAGCATTGAATTGCGCGTGTAGTTAGAATGTCGTCTCGGGGGCTCGAATAACTGTATAGATCGGGTTTTACGTTGCGGCACCTTCAGAGCGATGCTCGAAACTATGTATGGGCTATCCATTTGTTAGCGAATGGTTTCGTGGGCCATAAGACCCATTGTGTTTCCGGGGCTGTCCAACCCACGATTCAGCTCCTATTAAGTAGCCTCCTCGTGTGGAGAAAAGTACCCCCGTAAGAACATCGACCCGCGTCCCAGGCCTCGCGGCTGGTAGATCGGTTTCTCCTGGGGGAACGCCTCCCGGTGCAACTGGACGGTTTGCGCACCGTGCAGCGTCAGCCAATCGGTTGTGCATTCTGACTAATTACTGAAAGAGTGTGGGGACTATGGAAATATAATGTCTCTTCATTTCATTATTATATTTACTTATTATTATACTAGCTGCGCCCCGCGGTTTCACCCGCGTGGTGATGGAAAATTGTGATAATGATGATAGAAAACTATATATCTTTATAAATTATAGCCTATGTGTTATTCTGATGTGTAAGCTATATTATTGTAAAGTTTCATCAAAATCCATTCAGTAGTTTTTGCGTAAAAGAGTAACAAACATCCATACATACCTACATTCTTACAAACTTTCGCGTTTACCTATATAGTAGTAGGATTTACATGTTAATAATAACATCGCTAAGAGTATGGGGAATTCCAAAGTTATCAGTCCTATCCAATGCTATCCAATGCTATTCCAATGATATCAGTCCATTGCTACTTTACGATGATATCAGCTCAAATCTGTTACATGAATATATAAATGTAGTTATAGATACAAAAGAAAGTGACCAAGAGATAATTGACAATTTTCTGAAGAGCAACTCATTAACACTTAACATGTCTAAAATAGTAGGTATATATGACATTTAAAGGTAAAACTATACCATGAAGTTATAATAACATTTATCTAGAAATACAATAAAATGCCAAAGTAATATATTCGAATTTCTTAGGCAATATACTTGGTGAAAATCTGAGGTAGGACGAACATGCTGATCACTTCCAGTCGAAATTATCTAGTCCATGTTTCGTTATGAAAAGACTGAGAAAAACTCTGAAACTGAGAAATCTCTTCAGGATGTAAAAATAGATTACCACTCATATTTAGAAAGCATATTAAGGTATGACATAATAATCTGGAGCAATATATACAGTGAGCAAACGACAAAAATATTCTTCCTACAAAAATATGCAATACGAATCTTGAACAATATGTATCCTTAAGAAAGCTGTAGAGGACGATTCAAATATTAAGGCACCTTATCACTGGCAAGGCACCCCTTTATGCATTTAAATGCATCACGTTTCTACATAGCAGCATTGATTTTATAAAACAATGATAGTAGTAACAGTAAACGGAGTGGGGAGCTTGTTTCCAGCCCTTGATGTCACCTGGATCTATAAGATCTTTCGTAACTACCCACGTTGTGGTTGGTTCAGTGGTCTGTTAGTAGCCCGGTACTGCTTATCAGTCCATGCAGAATACTGACCTTCAAGTTGGGCAGATCGCTGGGTTCGAGAAAGGCTCGTAAACTGTGTCTGCTGTTTACGACCAACGATGTGTATGCTGTCTTCAGGTTCTTCGCCACATATTGAATAAATGTGCTCTAAGGGTCGCGTGTCCGGTGAGAAGACCGATAGTGGTACTAAGATTCTTCTTGCTCATGTCAAGTAGGGCCTTGTTTTCTTTGGTAGTGGTTGATCCATCACGGCTTTTGCCTGGCGCGACATCCCTAACTCTGTTTCCATGATGCCCGATGTTCCTGCTCCAAGCAGTCAGTGATGATTTTCTTACCTATACCAAAGGGGAACCCAACAACTGGCTCCACCGGGCATTCCAGTGTGTCCTGTTTTGCCAGTCTGTCGGCCTCTTCGTTGCCGGGTATGCCTTGATGGCCCGGTATCCACGTTTCTACATAAGAAAATATATATTTTTAAGCTCCGCGGTGAATACCATACATATGACACGAGAGGAAATAAAAATTAGAATTACCCCGTCCTCGAAATGAGGTTTTCAGACGATGCCTTAAATACGTCGGAATTAATCTTTTCATCTGTTTGCCTACTCAATTAAAACCTCTGGCCACGGAAGAGAAGCCGCGAATATTTAAAAACCAGCTTAAGAGGCTGTGCCGGCCGTGGCGGCCAAAAGCTATATAAAGCATAATTTTGTGGCCTGGTTGTGAGAACACGAAAAAGAATTTTAATACAATTTTGCCAGATTTTAAAAACCCGGTCCTAAAGCTATCATTTTACCAAAATGAAATTGGTAAATTATATCCATATTAATTGTAAATTATCTTTATTCTGTTACTGTTTTCCAAAAAAATAAAAACGAGCGAGATTTGTCTTCAGTTTTTGAAAAACCTAGAGATGATTCTCAATATTAAAAAATACTATTTACACCAGCGTATGGTCTATTTGCACAGTACCAAGACAGTTTTGGAACTTCCATACAAAAAATATAAGAAAAAAATGTTTGAAATTACGTAATTTCCAGAAATTTTATGGCCAAACATAATTTTTTTCTATTTATTTAAGATACTTTTGAGTGATATAAAAAATAACACAGTGATCTTTAGTTATTTTATTATTGTAATCTTATTTTTACTTTATAAAAACCTATTCATTTGATACTTTATTATATTATAAGTGAAAAGCCAAATCGACTATATTAGACGACGTGCGAAGCCGAAATCGTCATTCGTAATTGGCCACTGCCAACGGTGGGACGTATTCCCTTGTCGCCGCGGTATACCTATACGTCTTTATGTTATGTGGCATTGCAAAAATATCTAAATTTTTAATCGCGTCAACTCGGAAGGGAGCCTCGTCAGGAGCCAACCCAGGGTGGACAGATTTTAAGCACAACCTTTTCTACCAAATGATGCCTGCATGCCAAATTGCAGCCCAATCAGATGAAGCGCTTCGGCGCTATCGTCGGAGAATACACAGACACACAGAAAGGCTTTCACAATACTTTCCTTGACAGGAAAGTAAAAGGAACACTAATACCAGATAAAAAACCTAAATAAAAAATACTTTCAATAAATACTTACCTCGTTTTACCGCGTACGTGACATTATATGTACGAAATAGATCGCGACCGGTTTTCGAGGTCAAATGGCTATGCAAAGAAACGTCATCCCTACCTCGGCTCTAGTGGACGACTGTATAATTCACCCTTGTGCTCGCGTATATATACCGAACGTTATTTGGCCATAGTAAATTTTTATGGCAGATTTGAGGTATCTTTTCAAAAAATCATATTTAAATAACCAGGCAACATTTCTTAATACCGTTGGTGGTTTTTTGTAGCTTGAACATTTGTGATTTATTACGATTTGAAATGTGAATTAAAATCCTATTTCTGTATTCATAGTGAGCAAAACGCCGGAATGCTTTTCTTAAGTTTTTTCTCAACTTTGTATTGATAGAAATATATAACTGTAAATGGTTTTTAATTATGGAAGGTGTATTATTGTGAACACATTCGTTGAAATCTTAAATATATTTTTTAAATATTTATTACCGTAAAATTATGGATTACAGCGAAAAAACGGTGACTAACGTTTTCGCTTATTCTGCTCGGCGCAGTCTTAAAGAGGCACCCTTCCGGACCAATTCCCATCGGATTTTATAGAACATTTTTTTATGCATTCTTATTAACATTTTTTATGTTGGCCGATTGATGAGCGGAAAAAAACGATTTGCGCTGACGCCATTGTTTACAATTGCAAGTTTGCTAGTTTGCGCTTCTAACCAGTTTCGTAAGTGTTCGTACCCATGGTAGATCACATGCCATAGCAGTGATGGCCACGCGCCACGCGTTTGTTTGCATTGGCGTCTGCGTTGTGCCTCTTTTGTTTCTGTCTGATTGTGTATATAAATCGATACGAAATTAAAAATAAAATTATAGTTATATTATAAAAATAAAATTATATTATGCCCTTCGAGTAGCGGCATTATTTCATGGCAGACCGCGGCAATTTATTGGAATTTCTTGCAACATCGCCGCGCTCGACAAAAAGTAGTATAACTATGGAACTACTATAGGAATCATAAAAAGAATAACTGTGCATAGATCGCATTAAAATTTCCTATTTAAAATATTGAAATCTCATTTTGTAAAATAATTAGATAATTATGAATAAATATGAGAAAATCGAAAAAGTGAATAAAAGTCGGCATTTCTAACTTACGGAAAAATAAGGAACCCTATTTAGAAATTGTAAATACTATCGTGATCTTTATTAGATTCTCTATCAAAGGTAATATTTTTTTTTGCTTATTTAGATATTAGCTCATAAAACCAATATTTTTTTTTATGATTTCTCGAAAAAAAAAAATGATCATGTTTGACAATGGAATTTTACCAGAAATATCCGCGAAATGACGCGCGAAATTATTCTAGCGTCCGTCTATGTATCTATGGTAGGTAATAATGAGAAATTTGGTATGGATTTTAGGATGCGTTCGAATTAGAAAATAATATTACTGTGCGCTCCGGGAGCAAGCTGCCAATATTGGTCGTTACGTCGTCAACGGTGTTCTGATGTGCAACCAAATTTGGTCATTACGTTGCTGAAGGGTTAACCCTAACTAAAGAATCACGTTTTAATAGCAATGTGAACTAAAATAAAAAAACAATTTTGAAATAAAAAGATATTGTTAAACAGCGATATAAAGTACCCTAACTCAATATAGTTAAATGATTTTGAATAAGTTTAAAATGAGAATAAAGTGTTATAAATGAGATAAATCTGAATTTACCGCGTACCTACGTTTGTAACAGTCTTCCCTGGACAACGGCGGTTGCAACATCGCCGAAATTCGTTTTTATCATATTTATAATATCAAGCAACCGCGATAGTCTTTGATTTCATATTGAGAATAAAGTGTTTGACAAAAACTATTTTAAAAAGCTTGAGGTGCTTTCTACTTTTTAAAAAAATAATACTTTTAAACTTGCAAATACCTACTAATGACCTATTTATAACAATTGATGTCAAGCACCCCACGCTTTTGTAACATTTAAATTATTTTTTTATCAATCACCTTATTCCCATTTTAAACTTATACAAAATCAATTTAACTACATTGTTTCTACCATACTTAGGTACTTGTTTATAGTTGTAATATTATTTTAGTGTAGTGTGAATTACATTTTAACTTAATTTGATTCAGATTTTTTATTTTTTATTTGTATTTTGGAAGTTATGTAGTTTATAATCATTTGTATTGGTGTTCTCCTTAGAACAGGCTCTGCCTAGTTAGGAGCAACACAATCTATGTTAAGTGCTAACGGTGTATTTTTTTGTGGACTAATAAATAAATAAAATAAATAAATAAATTGAGTTAGGGTACGATTAATACGGGTAAGAGTATGGGGATCGGCGCGGGAGGGGGTGGGGGTTTAGCCGAGTGGGTGGGGGGAGGGCGGTTCGAAGGGGCTTGTTTATCTGCTGAATCACCAAGGACATAGAATAGAATAACTTTATTGTGCTATAAAAACATAACTTAATGAATATTACACTGGTTTTATAAAAAAAGACAATGTATGCACAAATGGCGGACTTATCGCTCTAGCGATATCTTACAGACGCTTGATAAAATAATTCCTAATTTTCACAGTACAATTATACACAAAGAAGTAGTCAAGTTAAATTTAAAATAAACTTATACAAATATATGTCAGTAATTAATGCTAAGGTTGCCCAGGGAAGGATAAAGGACAAGGTGAGGTATTTGGTTAGTGGCTGTGTAAAAATAAATGTTTCTTCAACAACTTTTTGAAAGTATGCAGGGAAGGTGCATGCCTGATAGAGTGCGGGAGCGATTCCATAAACGAACAGAATGAACTGTAAAAGAGTGCGTGTAAACAGAAGAATGATGTTTCGGAATGGCGAGTGTGTTATCCCGGTTTGATCGAAGATGGAAGACCGTGGCCTCCCAAAGGGTGGAAATTCTCCTTGAGCTAGGAGTGTCAAGTGGAGTTATTGAGTATGTTGTAGAGTAGCGACAATGTATGCAAATTTCTTCTCTCGCGAATAGGAAGCCAATGAACTGTTGCTCACGAAAGCAGTTAAAACGTGGTCGAACTTTCGCAAATTAAAAACATAACTGAGTAAGATATTTCGCAGACGCTCTGCAGCTTATTCAAAATGACCTCACTGGCATCTATATAACAAACATCACCGTAGTCAAGTATAGGCGTTTTAAGAGTGTGGACACAATCATTTCTTTATGTGACATGGGGAGAAATCTTTAAAGCCGCCGAAGACTATGAAAAGTATGGAAAATGCGACGACTTACTTGGTTTACTTGATCTTGCCAAGAAAGATGTTGATCTATTAGAAATCCAAGGTTTTTAACATTTTTGGTATATTCGACTAAATATGATGTCCTGATCGACGTATTGCAGGGAGCGCGATTCCGATGATCGGGTAAAGTTTTCGACGGGAGTAGGTTTGACAATTCTTGCAGCATCGTTCACAGCAGCATCGTTCACAGCAGCATCGTTCACAGCGACCATTTTTTTCGTGGATGCATAGGCCCAGCCAGCGCGGAGGTTCTGAGTGTAGCATAGATGGATTCGCTCCCCGTGTAGGTACACCCAGTTAGCTTCCTGATGATGCTGTTTCTTGAACGCATTTCTGTTTCGTGTGAATCACCTTGTATAATCTTAAATTCATTTCTATTTAATTTGAAACACCCTGCTTATTATATACAGTGTTCACAGCGATAGAATTGAACGAGTCCAAAAGAAATTCACTCGTATGCTGTCGAACAAATGTGGCCTCAGAAATACTCTGAAAGGTTATGTAGAGCGGATTTCTAATAGATTTCTAATAGACTTAAAAACACGTAGGACTATAGCTGATATAACGTGTCTCCATAAGCTTTTGCATAATCGACTAGACAGCCCAGCTAGTCTAGAAAAAGTTCAATTTCGTGTGCCACCGCGACTATCGAGAAGCTCTCAAACATTTTCGGTTGTCGCTTGCAATAACAACATCGGATCGAATAGACCTCTTGCCAGAATGTGTCGCGTTTTTGATAAATCGTGTAAAGGATTAGATATATTTTATGATTCCATAAAATATATCTAATCCTAAAATATATCTATCCTAATAAAGATTCGATCAAACCTAGCCTATCTCCTACTTCTTAAGATTTCACTAACTGCCATCCTAATGTACTGTATTGTATGATTATTATATTATAACATACTATTGTATTATATAAAATAAATATTATTATCCAATTACTCATACTTCTATTTTGCTCTATCCAAATAACCTTATTAACAACCTATTTAATTATTTCTTTTCTTACCCTTATATTATTATTAGCTTTATTATATTTTTTCTACTAACAACGTCTTCATGTTATTTCTATGTTAATGTGTAATGCAAGCATTGCAAACTATTCATAGGATAGTAAATTTGTTTCGTTTAAATATGTATTTAAGATACTCGGAACATACATTTACTATCTGTAAGTTTGCTATAAAATAAAATAAATAAATAAATATATGATAGTACCTATGTAAAAGGTAAAGTCGTCATCTGTTCTGGGCATCGTCGCCGGTTTGGTTAGCGGCAGTCATAGTTCGTGGCAAATTGGCCCCCGTCTTGTAACCCAGAAACTCGCTGAAGCCCGTCTGCCACGAATTAGGACTTGCTTCGCTGTGCTCGGCGACATTTACTTGCGAAATGGCGACGCGATCGCTCACCTGGATCGCCTCTCACACCTATCTAATGTTTTCATTTTTATTTGGACGGCTTCTTAACGTAGCTGTGTATCCATTTATATAACGATTCTCAAAGGCAACATGAATCTGGCGCTTTGATCTTTTTATTTTAGAGCTGTCAACTACAACGGGCGAACCCGTTACCTCATGAAGTTCTAACGATAATGTTCGTTCTGTCTCCCGTGAGGTGAGCGCAGAAGACTTGGGACGAAAATAATCCGACAATCGACTTACGGCGAGGCACCGGGAAAGGTATCCAGCTGGCAGTCTCGCCCCCTGACCGCCCGATATCTCCGTCTGGAATTAACCTCCAGGATACCTCCTACCTCCTGACTGGTTACAGGATCGAGATCGCTTGCGCGGTCCCTTACGAAGCAGTGATTCAGAGTCAGCCGAATCTATCGCGGACCACGGCATGCTTTTCCCGGCCTATTCACGCTGGATCGGGTAGCTGAATGGTCGTTTAAAGAGCAGTTGCCATAAGGTTAACAACCACTTCCGCTCTATTGGAAACATTACTGTTTCCAGAACTCCCCCGGCTGTTAGTCGAAGTGCACAATCGATTAGCTGACGCCGCACGGGCAGGAGCGCCCGAAGGTTGACTCCTAGGGGAGACCTGCCCGTTGACTCCTAGGAGACCCCCCGCCCCGATGGGTATTGGGGCGCAAATTATGACGGTGGTGGGAAAGTGGGGTCGGTGCGCGTAGATTTTGAAAAGCCGGCACACTCACTGTATGTGTCACGAACTTGCGCTCGGTGATGGGCATTGAAACCATGAAGAGGGTTCCACGTAGTGGAGATTGTAACCGTCGTCTCCTATTGTATTTCGGGGTTTTTCATATTTCAATGGCTTCCCGGATCATGAGAGAGAAGTAAATTTGTTCTTTGGATAGCACAATGTGATATTGAAACTGCAGCCAGTGGTTGCTTCCGTTATGTTCGACATTGGCTATTTTTCTCGCTGAACGTTTTAAACAGCTTTGATGTGTTCCATCGGTCGAGTGACTATGGGCCGTTTCGTTTGTCCAATATAGGCTAAACCACAGCTGCATTCGACTTTATAGACACCCGGGGTTTGCAGTGGTATTACATTCTTTACATGCCTCAAAGATCGAGCTATATTTTGGGTTGGATTGAAGATCATTTTTATATCGAATTTATTTAGCATCCTACTTATTGATCTGTCACACCCTTGTCGTAGGGTACCTATAAGTAAGTAAGTAAGTATTATTTTCAAAACCCCGATCTGGGTATAGATAAATAATATTTTTACAAATAAAAATTCATTTCCAATTACACATACAAATACATAAAAAGTCTATTAATACCTATAGATTTTAATAATATTACGTGATCGGTGGCTATCATCGTATGTTCCTAATTTAGTATAATTACCTACATAAAGGGTCCGCCAAATAACTTTTTTTTTTGAAAATGCTATAAAAAAAAACTACTGAATATTTTTTCAAATTTCTTTTTTTATTTGAAAGTACAATCCCTCCGGTTAATGATGGAAAATAATTTCATTCAAATGGCTGCCTCGGCTGGCCATGCAGTAGCCTACACGATGGGTCCAATTTTTAAGTACATTATCGATTGTGTGCAGCTGTATTTCACCAATGGCTTCACGAATATTGTCCTTTAAAGCGTCAATTGTCTCTGGTTTGTCGGCGTAACACTTATCTTTGACGGCACCCCACAAAAAGTAGTCCAACGGTGTCAAATCGCAGCTCCGAGGTGGCCAAACGACATCAGCTCTGCGGCTGATAATGCGATTTTCAAAAACAGGGCGCAAAACATCAAGTGTAGCGTTGGCTGTGTGGCACGTAGCGCCGTCCTGTTGAAACCAAATGTTGCCAATATCCTCCTCTTCAATTTCTGTGAACAAAAATTCGTTCAACATGGCCCGATAACGATCGCCATTGACGGTAACGGCCACTCCTTGCTCATTTTCGAAGAAAAATGGCCCAATTATGCCTCTGGACCAAAATCCGCACCAAACAGTGACTCGTTTTGGGTGCACCGGCTTTTCAATGAATGCGTGCGGGTTTTCTGTGCCCCAAATGCGACAATTCTGCTTGTTTACATACCCGCCAAGATGGAAATGAGCTTCATCTGAAAAGATGATTTTTTTGGCAAAATCCGCATCTTCTGCAAGTCGATCGCAGGCCCACTTAGCGAAGAGAAAACGCATTGGATGGTCAGTTGGCTTCAACTCCTGAACCAATTGGACTTTGTACGGCGTCATACCAAGGTCTTTACGCAAAATTCGTCTCAATGATGTCTGCGAAATGTCCAATTGTTGAGAACGACGGTGAACTGATGTTGATGGCGATTCACGCACACTTTCGGCCACAGCAGCAATATTCTCGGGTGTACGCACTGTTTTTGGCTTTTCACGCGTTGGTTTATCGATGAGGATGCCAGTTTCTTTCACTTTTTTCACAAGGTAACGAACATACGGAGCTGACGGTGCTTCTCTTCTTCCAAAATCCGTACGCAATTTTCGCACACATTCTGCAACATTACCATGATTTTCAAAGTAATGTCGCAAGATTTCCCAGCGTTGTTCAAGCGTATACACAACCATATTCGTTCAGCGGAAGGATAAAACTAATTATCTGTCAAATCAGACATGAGGTAAGTGTTGCCATACACAAAATAAGCACTAGTTGAAAAAAAAAAACGTTACATGGCGGACCCTGTAGTTACAGGTGGATACCCATAGATAGTCATGACTACCCAATACCCATATGGTTCAGTAAGAAAACAATTAGGTTTAAATACATTTGCAGAGTAGGTTTCAATGCGGCATTCGTGGCTAAGGAACCTTCGGGACTGTTTTGCTGCAGTAGGTATCACTTCGCCGTTCAGAGTAGCAGCCTCTAACCTGACCTCCGATAGGAGTGGAACTCGAAGAAAAAGGTTTGTTTTGTTTTTTCGCCTGTAATCGCTAAATAATCGGTGCAACAATACTCCATTTCCATTATCGAAAAAAAAATACCAAGGGGTAATCGTCGATTAAGCGTAATCGGTTCCATCTCTAGTAAAACAGAAACATATTATTTTGTACGACTTGTATGAAATTTATGTGTAAATCGATAAAATAATGTCAGATACCTGTAATATTACTTACGAGCAAAGAGAACCGGTCTTAAATTACGGTCCATGTCCACGGCCCGAGCTGCCTCTAGCGGTCCACGAGACCGCACAGTGTCCACTGATTGGGAAGTGGCCGCGTTCGGACACGTCCCCTCGCCAATGCGATACGCACCTCTCGCTCGCGCGCCATACGAAAGAAGAGAGATAGCGCGACGCGGAGATGACCGAAGCTAATGAATCGTGAACAGTGAGCGCTGTCTTGTTCGCTCATCCTACGCACTCGGACGAGCGCCGTCTCTGTCTTACCGGACGAAGCTGCGAGTGTGTGTGCCGTCTCGCTCTCGCGCGGGGGGATCGCAGCGAGTGGGAGAGGGACAGGCGCGTGGAGGCGAGTGTCGTAAAGTGGACACGGGAGCACTGCGCCGATTCGAATTAATATCGTTTATATCCGCTATTAGCAACTATTATAGATTTAATTCTATTTATCCGAAATTTAGGAATTGTAGAATCTACAAATTGGGTTTACGTCAGGTGATTTGGCAAGATATTCATTAATTTAAAAAAAAAAATCGTCGTGAGAAATGCCACAATCCAATCAGGAGCCATCTCTAGGGCAAAGGGATGTTAATCATTTTAAAAAATACTCCATGCTAGTCATTATTTATCATCTCTTGGATACATTTAGATATCTAGGTCCTTCTGATGTGAAAGAATTACTTCTAATTATATTATAATTAATTTCCCATTACAATTCTGAAACCAATAACAGGCTTATCTCAATAAATCAGAGACGACTGTATAATTCTACAACTGTTTTTGTCGTAAAAAAAGTAGTACTGATTTTATTATTTTTATTCCACACATTAGTCAAAAAATCAAATGATACAAATGAATTATCAATGTTTTAAAATGAATGAAACCAATCAAATGAATACAGAAGGTACAGAATAGTAATACAGAATGTTATCTTCATAAAAAAAACATATTCAATACGATTCCACTGCAAAATCCGATCGTTCGCAGAGTGTTTCGAGACAACATCAAAAGTTCACTTACTTTGAATCCTGTTAAAAATCAGTAATTACTCATTATCTATAAATGAAGCATTTCCAACAACCAAATTTTTGTTTGATGACGTTTCTAATGGATTCTAACGCTCTGGAATATAAATTACCTTTATTTTTGTCGCAACACGATTAGGTACTTGCGAATTGTCATATTCCAGTTATCAATATTTCATTTGTATTTATTATGGCAGTTATTGTCGATCGTATGTACAATCCTACTACTATTATAAACGCGAAAGTTTGTAAGAATGTATGTATGGATGTTTGTTACTCTTTCACGGAAAAACTACGAATGGATTTTGAAGAAACTTTACAATAATATAGCTTACACATCAGAATAACACATAAGCTATAATTTATAAAGATATATAGTTTTCTATCATCATTATCTCAATTTTCCATCACCACGCGGGTTAAACCGCGTGGCGCAGGTAGTTTATTTATATAATATGTACTTTAATAAACTCTAGTTCTACGCTTATAACTACGATTTAAATGTTATATTAAAAATGTAAGAAAATGCGTGTTGAAACATATTATTAGAAGAATGACTAAAAAGGCCTGCTTATATTTTTATATTTTGCAATAGCATAATTCCTAGAGGATCTAAAGACATATAGATTAGCTACAAAGTTTAGCACGTCTACTAATAGGATTTTTCCGGTAACCTCTTTAAATTATCAGATTTCTACAAATTATTGATTTGTTTTGGCATTTTTTTAATCCTTTTTTCTAATGAATTTGTTAAAAATAGAATATTATTTTAGTTTGTTAGCTTTTACATTGGTTAGGTTAAGGGTTGATGATCGATAATGGTTTATTGATGAATTTATAGTAATGTTTGCATGTACATGTAAACATTACATGTAAATGTAACATTTTTGCATGTAAATGTAAACACGTTATTGTTTACGCATTATATACATTAATATATTTTTATTTTATTTAGTAACGAGCAAAAAAAAGAACTGAATGCTCAAAAACTGAAGATCTAATTGCTACTATAGGGTGAATATTAAAAACACATATATTTCTAAAATTTTGTGAGATTACATATTATTTTTTAATACATTTTATACATTACAATGTAGTGTTAATACTCTACTTATATAATTGTATGTATTATTACCTATTTTTCTACTTAAATTTATTGAATACAATGTAAAGTTTATAAAAAAAATACGTGTGGCACTCGGGTAAAGCCGCGGTAAAGTTATTGCATAGCATTTTTTAACAACTTATGCAATTATAATTATTTATATATTTTATTTTTTCTGATATCAGATAACTGCGCTCTATCGGAAAACGTTGAAATTATTCCGAATCATTTGCGGCTGCGGAAGCAAATGATTCGGAATAATTTAAACGTCTTCCGATAGAGCGCCGCGCACGATTTTTTTATTCGATAAAGCAAAAAAAAAACGGATATTATTCGAAAAAAGTACTATTCGATAAAAATCGTAAATAAAAAGATATATAAATAAATTATCTTTAAAATGGTGCAGGTTTCATAATAATACGCCAGATAGTATCTGCGTAGTAGTCGTTTTAGTGTTCGGTTAGACCTAATTTCACAAATTAATTACACTTTGTAATATAAACAAAATCTAAAATATTCAAAGCTAAGAATATTAGGAAAATGTTCTTGTTTAACATTTATTTGGAATCGTAAGCAGTACTCGTTTAGACGTAATTATCAGTTTAAAATCATTATTATTCTTTAAAAATTTCTTCATTCGGTCGCCGCGCTGGCCTAGGCCCGCGATAAAAGCTATGCAATAGCTTAAAAATTTGTTTAGTTTTAATTGCATACATTTTTGTACTTTATTATTTTTTTATTTGGTAAAAACACATTTGTTAGACTAAATCCTTAAGATTTAAATGCGATTTCGCCTCGATTGTGCGATTTCGCCTCATTTTGAATATTCTAGCACATTTATATGCATAGAGCTATGTTTTTTCTCTATACTAATGTTTTTCTTTAACGATTCTGCATATATAATAATATGTATGTCCATGTCTTTTTTTTGTACATTACTTTATAAAATAAAAATAAATAAATATATATTGTTAATAATAGTTACATATTGATGCATATTAGTTACAAACGAATATTAATAAGTGAAAACTATAGCTCTATCCATACTCTATCTTAATCATGCGAGGATACCCTAGGTGAGGCGATCTATCCAGCTCTATCCATGCAAGCATACCCAAGGCACAGTATATCGAGAGAACAGTAGACGCACTCTCAAGCGACAGGGTATTGCGGGGATAGGGGCGAGAGAAGTGAGAAGAGAGGTACATCTCGACGAACGCCTTTGGTTAGCATTACGCGCGTGCGAAGGTTGGCGGATTTCTCAAAGCGCTTGAACATCTGCGTCGGCGGAGTAGACATGTGGCGGCCATATGCAAGCACTTGAACTCGTGACGTAGCTCGCTTCGTTTTCAATTTTGCTCTAAGAGACGCTACTGTCTGGTAATACTATGCCCAAGGTGAGGCGAAACTAACTATACCTAGACCGTCCGTATAAGCTGTGCTGTAGGTATGCTTTATTTTTTTTGTCGCGCGAACTGGCGCATTTATTTAATTTAACGTAGTTTTTAAATCTACAAAATGGTTAGTGATTGTCATGTTTTTTTTAAACAAATTAAAACAACAAAAAAATATGCATCGGCGCAGTGTTCCGTCCGTAATGCCTGCGCCCGCGCACCTTTTGCGTCAGTTCGTCGCGCGCCCTCGCAGGCGATTGTCCGTACTCGCGAGCTTCGGAGTCGGTCCCGGAATTCGATAGATCCAAACTGCCGAATTCGTTTGCCGAACACTACCGCTCTCCCGTGGCGGGGAATACCGGGATTCTCGGGAAGAAAAGAAAATAAGCAGGCAGTACGCTGTATCTTTTAATTTGTGATTGCTCTTAACAATTTTAAATTAAATCTGATCTGTGCGCATTTTCGTATGAATCACGTGAACGAATATTGTTCAGTTGTTGGTGTACATTGAGAATACTGTGTGGTCGACGAGGATTTTTCAGCTGTCATACAAAAGTGAGTTTTGAGATTTTGTATTTGTATCACTATATTATTTTCTATTTCATGACAGGTAAATTGAATGTTCTCAAATCAAAATATTGAAAAAAAAAGGCAAACAGGTATTTTATTCCAAATATCTCAAGAAATAATTACCATATTGACTTGGTAGTTTTATGAATCTAATACGATTATCATAAATTATGTGGTGAGAGTTTTCAGAATCCTTTAAGTATCCTGTTTTTAGCATTATTTTAATGTTAAGCGGCTATCTGCTTGTAAAGATACAACCACCTGGGTGGTCACTACCTCCAACCTGAGGAGGTAAAACAATCTGGCGCCAAAAGCCTGCTGCGGTTCTTAAATGACACGAGGCTTAGCGCAGAGCTATAGTAGGTGGCGAGCACAATAGATCAGCAATGGTCGCAGTGTTACAAGGCTCATAAAGACCTTAGAAAAGCCCCACTCAACAAATAAAAAATAAAAAATCTGCTTGTAATCGCTTGTTTTGTACCTACACGACTGCCCAACAAAAAAGAAGTGTAATGTGTTCTGGTTTCATCAATGCATAGATGTATGTTTTCCGTTTCTTAATTCCCCATAACTTCTAAACGCTCGAACCGATTTAGACGTATGTGGTATTGTTAGAATGATTATGTCATTCCGAGTGTCATAAGGTACCTAAAGTGATCAAATGTCAATAAATTAGGATAAATATATCGTGTCTGATGGAGTGCATTTCGGAAATATATATGTATCTATACGAATAAATACACAAACCACCAGTATTTCATAAAAAAAACCTTTTTATTACTTGGGCAACCAACTAACTTAACTGTCTAAATCTCAAGTAAATAGTTGTCTAAATGTCCAAATCTCCAAATGTCAATAAATTAACATAAATATATAGTATTTATTGTCAAATGAAAGGTCTGATTGAGTAAATTCTAAAAATATATAGGTATCTTAATGAATAGATAAATAAACCATAAATAATTCAAAAAAAAAATCGTAATAAAAATAAGTAGGTATAAATACTTTACTTTACTTTTAGTATTTAACGGAATTCGTGTTTTTTATTCCTTTTAATATATTAACATGTTTTCATTTTATTGATTTTAGAATATAATCAAATTATGTAATAGCATTTATCCATAATATTGTGTATTATTGCTAAACAACTACCTACTTTAAGGTTTTGAAGACAATACACTTGATTTGATTCAAGTCGTTATATCGATAATGGATTTTTTTATCTCCAAACGATAATCTACAATTATCGACTAAATCCCATCTCGCGATGAAAAACGCATGTAGGTACCTATAATTAGCTCGTCTAAATTCAAATTTAGAACGGTACAATTCATTTTTCAAATTTCGAATTTTTGCTGCATCCATTTAACCCTAGAACCATATCCAGGGTGCTGTATCACCCTGTGGTAACTTTTATTATATATTTTTTTAAATGATCGGTAACACTGCTTTGTTATTTTTTCTATTCTTGTCTTGTCTGAAAATGTTGGAAGCTAATGGGCCCTTGCTGAGTTGGCCAAGAAGACCCATTCTGTTCAGGGTTGGTCACACTCACGGGTCAACACCCATCCGGCGGCCTCCACGCATGAAGTGCGAGCCCGGTCAGGACTCTGGCCGGGCTAGTTTCCCCTAGGAGTCAACCTTCTGGCGCTCCTGGTCGGTATGCGCACCGTGCGCGTAAGCCAAATCGATTGTACACTCTGACTAACAGTCGGGGGAGTCTGGAAGCAGTACGATTTCCTAAATAGCGGGGGTGGCTGCGGACCTTACGGCGACTGCTCTTGAAATGACCATCGGCTACCCGATCCTAGGTGAACAACCGGGCAAAGGATGCCGTGGTCCGCGATAGATTTGGTTTACACCGTTTCACCGCTTCGTAAGGGAGAGGACCGCGCAAGCGACCTCGAGGTCGTAACTCGACCGGAGTAATCTGGTCGCAATTGGAAGTAAGGGCGTGAGTGTAAGCCCGCTGGGTAACATACCTGGTTATCTCGCGGATAAGGCGTTGTATCTTACGGGCATGTGGCGGAGCTTGACGGTGGACTGTTTTGTCCAAGTTTGCCCTGCGTTCACTTCACGGGAGAGAGAACGACTAACCCGGGTTCGCCCTTGATAGCTCTATATGTCAGATGTGAGGGTGGTTAAATTATGTGTGTATTTTTTAAAATGTCTTGAGGACCGCGCAAGCGACCTCGAACTCGTAACCAATCGAGAGACCGGAGTGATCTGGTCGCAATTAGAAGTAAGGGCGTGAGTGTAAACCCGCTGGGTAACACACCTAGTTATTTCGCGGTTAAGGCGTTGGCGGAGCTTGACGGTGGACTGTTTTGTCCAAGTCTTCTGCGTTCACTTCACGGGAGATAGAACGAACAATCGTTAAAACTTCCTGAGGTGACGGGTTCGCCCGTTGTAGTTGACAACTCTATTTGTCTGAAATTGTTATAAATCTTTAACTTACAGAAATATCTCTAAATTAATGACATGCCTTGCACCCAGGGTAGGATAAGTCCACTCCGATCCTTGCTAGGGTTCTAGGGTTAAAATCGACGCTTCAATTCGCTATTCGAATTTTACGCACGAGAACAGAACATAATTTTAGTCGATAATTTAGATTATATCGATGTGTATTATTTAAAAGAACAGCATATTATGTAAATCATATTATTTTAAGAATTATAGTTCATAGTGTGGTATATTGTATATTAGGTGTATTTATTTATTTAATAGTCACAAACGAAAAGTATTTTCATTGTTACATTATACCTATATAACGATAACCAATAGCAAAACATTAACTGACTGAATTCGTCCTGGTTATTTTTGTTCAGCGCCGCTGAACGGATATCCCGCTGCTGGGATATCCCAGCAGCGGGATATCCCAGTTTACGGGTGCATAGCCTGGAACAAGTTTTAACCTCGAGCTTTTTAAAACCCGGGGCGTGTATCCCCTAGAATTTTATATAAACACATACATTAGGCACAATAACTGCAATAAATAACTTAAAGTATAAAAGAAATCTAAGTAAAATACTATATAATACTCGGTCCAAATCAGCTATATTTAACAAAGACGTGTAATATCGTAGTTACCTACGATATTACAGGTCATGGACAGGATATTACAGGTTTGATTACTATTTAGAATACTGAAATAGTATTCAAATAAATTTAATCTAAAAGAGTAAGAGATAATAAAGGACTTTAGATGAAAAAAAAGAAAATCAAAGAAATAGGAACAGTAATCATACGGTCAAATTATTTAAATAATCGGGATAAAATAAACAGTCAATTTTAAATAGACAAAATAATAATAAAAATAAAGTAAAAATATGTAAGTATTATGTAAGTAGGTATATGTTATATTATTTACGGTGTATATTATTCTAGAAAAGATACGCGAAGAAAAGGAAGTTACTTATCTTTGCCGCATTAATGTTGAATATACGTACCTAATTTTACACTTAAATAAATAGTGCTGATATTTCTATAGATAAAGATATAATTAATCCTTTAAGTATACTAATAATCGGATTATTATATATATTGCACGTGAATATATATAACAGAATTAACTTTATCTGTCCATGTAATGAATACCTAGTAATGTTTTATATTTTACACGTTATCTACCACTTGGAGATTTTTAAGACATTAACGTCCCGAATCGGGTACGATGTATTGTAGTCAATGTTCAGTAACGTCCCAAAACGGGTACGAGCGCGGCGCGACAAACCGCGCTCGCAACGAACTGAATTTATACCAAAATCACAGTGCAACCACCCCCTGTTAGATATATGTGAGAAAGACGGATAAATTCTGTATTGTACGATTATTCAGTCGTGCTTCTCGCAGTCTAGAATCCCTAATATAATTGTTTGTATTCTGGGGGCACTTAGTCGAGTGCTGCCATTGCACGGATCTATATATAGCTTCTCTTCGGATATATGTATGAAAATAAATAAAACGAACTAATAGATTTGGTAAAGCATGCAATAACGTACACAAAGGTGTTTAAAATTTCTAGATAGGGTTTCGTATTTTGAGATAAAACGTCGATATCGCTGAATAAGTGAGTTTTTTCAGTTCTCCAACTTTCTAATAATTATTCATTATCTAATTGTTTTACAAAATGAGGTTTTAATGTTTTACATTTTAAATTTCAATGCCATCATTCGACAATTCTTTTTTTCATGGTCCATCAAGTAGTTTCTTTCTTATGATCGTTTTTCTAAAGTGCTATATTTTTGGCCTTCAACTCTCAGAAATGACAGGTGACTGCCAAGATTTACACCCGCCGCTTGAGAGGTTAAACTGCTAAAAAGGTCAATACATATCATAGCAAATTGGGAATGGGACGAATCTTGCAGAAATGCTTTCAATCGATATAATTATCACGTTATCGATATTTATATGATTATTTATTTCAAATATTATTCAGGAGCATTACAGACGAATCCAATTCACCCCTGGATATTAAATCTATTGTGTACAAGTCCATAATAACTCACTTACAGAAGTAAAATAAAAACTATGTAAAACAAAGGTTATGATAAAAATGAGTTGGCAGGGAGTTGCCTTTACAGCTGCCAAAAAGATATACATATACAAAATATATATACAAAGGTGTCTATCTCGGTGGGTAAAGAATTAAGGAGGAGTATAACCTTCTCCATTGGCTTGTCTACAAAAATAATTGCACGATGATAGGCTTATTAAATAATAAATGCGATTACCTCTAATTAATAGATAATAATAATAGATAATAGATTGTTCGTAGTGTCCTAGATGTCCTGTTGATGCATCTGTTCGTAGTGTCCTAGAATTCGGAAGTGTAGTTTGGAGTCCCCAGTATGCTGTTCACGTAGATGGGATTGAGAGGGTACAAGAGAAATCTTTAAAATCATTAGACTTTCGGACAGGTAGCCTCTGCACCGATTACGCAGAGAGAGTAACAACACACAAAATGCATTTCCTGTACAGGTCACGCGATAAGAGCTGGCACGTTCACAGTACTCACACTAATGCAATGTCACTATACAGTGCGCGAGCGAGAGAGACGGAAAGACTTTTTATGATGCGCATCAAGTGAAAGTCACGTCGCGCGTCACGACATTGCATTAGTGTGAGTACTGTGAACGTGCCAGCTCTCGTTGCGGGACCTGTATGCAAGACGAAAATTCTTAGATAGCATTTTCTTATATAAAATTATTCATAACCACATCAACTCTGCACCCCTTTTGGAAAAAATCTTTTTAAAATCCCGCGGTCTTCCTCCTCACGTTAAAAAATACCTTCTTCAGACGCTCTTGCATGTGTTATAATGAAGTTTTGAACGACATAGATATATTCTCAGTGTCATTAATTACTTTTAGGACACAATTGAGTGATTTGTTGTTGCATGTTTTAGTTTACAGCTAATAATTTAGGTACTCGTACTAAATGAAAATAGTTCGATCCGACTAGAAATTTACATTGTTGTGGCTACATTTACAAGTTTTGTTAAAATTAATAGTAATGTAGGTCTATTTGTTTAAGTGTATTTGTTAAAACAATTGTTTATGACTGTTTTTTACATAAATAAAAAAAATATAAAAAATACAGGAACATAACATTCAAATATCAATAGACGGAGTTGGCCAGGGAGGAAAATGCAGCGGTAGAGATTGTCGTTATCGACTTTCTGAAATCTAAAACTACTCAATTAAGTCAGTGACTGCCGCAATATAAATACCTGAAGATTCGAGATATCTTAAAATAGTTCGTAATAATTTTTCAGAGTTTCAGGAATACGTATTGGTTGGGATTAAATTATATTGTCCGGCGGGTTACAGCGAACTTTAGTAGACATGAATTTCCACGTTTGCGTAGGTATACGTAATCGCAATGACAACAAAAATAAGTCACGAGATTTCGCCGTTTTCCTGGAACAAAGACAATCGATTCGCGGCTTTCGTCAGAGATTTTTAATTTCATCCAGTAAGTTGTGACAATACAGCGTATTACTTACTCTTTTGTGCTTCTGTTCTCTTAAGTATAAGACTCTAAGGGTTATATTTCTCTTTATTATCTAATTACTAGCTGACCCGTGCCCACTTCGTTGGGCGGTAAAACTTTTTATTTGTGATGAAATTATGAGTGTGGTTTGGTTAGTACTGAGTGCTATGATTTATTACCTGTCTGCCAAAAGAAGGGTTATATTTTTACTGCATATGTATGTATGTATTTGCATGCCAATTTGACTATATTACCGTTGTGAGTGTCTTCTTGTGAGTGTCTTATTTGTGAGTGTCTTATCTCTTTAACCATTTATGCAGTAAAAGTGAAATTATATGCCTCCCCCCGAAACTGAAGTCTAGGTTCCGTGCCTGTTAGTATCCAATATTTTTATTTATTCATTCTTCGGGAAACACGCAGCGCTTCGTTAATTATTGCAAATAATCTTGGTACAATGTTTTACTAGCCGATAATCTTGGTACAATGTTTTACTAGCCGAATAATTGTTTCTTACAGTAAAGCCTTACTCGTACAGTATTTCCCAATACTATACATTATCAAAATTTAATTGAATAAAATTAAATTACTGTCGAACTACATTTAGCGAATGGTAGCGAACGATTTCGTGCTGCTTGGGCCTTAGGTTCCACTTTGTTTCCTAGTCGGCCCAACTCACGATTCAGCTCCAATTCAGAAGCCTCCATGTGCGGAAGGCTGCCCCGGGCACAGTATATTAACACCCAGTAAATTCACTCAAGAGCTACAAGGCAATGCGGTAAGTGGGGCAATGGGTAAGTCATGTCGCGTCCTTAGGCCCATGGCTACGGCGCTGTGGGCTGAGACGCGCTGTGGGCGCAGTTTGTGTTCGCTCTTAATATTACTTTTATGTGAAGATTTACGAGTCGACGCCGTATGATATTCTCAGTACAAATCGGTAGCATAATAGCGTCTTCGTCGCCAGGGCACCGTAAATGTGACCGGGACGATGCTTCAGGAAAAAGACGAGTAATCATATTACGATTTGTGGTAGCCCTTAAGATTCCTGACGTCACTTGCTTCAATTTCAATTTTGTTCTAAGAGAAGCTACTGTCTGGTATACTGTGCCTCGGATAAGACTTTCGCGTATCAGGCCACATGGCTGGTGGACCAGTTTCTCCTGGTGGGATTGCATCTCGGCGCTACTGGACGGTTTACGCACCGTTCGGCGACGCCAGTCGGCTGTTCACTCTAATTACTGAAGGAATCTGGAGACTGGAAATATACTGTCTCGCAGTATACATAATGTGTAGAAACGAACATACATATATACCTAATCATTGTCAGCAAAGCAAAGAAAGTACAGATTTGATGGATTTTATCAGCTCCACTAGATCACAGTCTATTCTGGAGTGCGCGATACCTGCGTTATAACTTGTTACATAATACACCAATTTTTTTACAATTTCGATTAATATAATTGACAACATAATTTAGAAAAGTCGGGAATGACAAGTCGCGAATTCTCCCTGATTATATTTTTTTATCGATTTTATTTTTTACTCAAAAATTCGGGGGGAGAAAAAACGCACCTCCTGTCCCTCCCCCCCCCCTGGATACGTCCTCGATTGTAACTGCTCCTCAATTTTAAAATTCGCAATATGTATTTAGGCATTTTATATTTTACTAGCTGACCCGTGCCCACTTCGTTGGGCGGTAAAACTTTTTACTTGTGATGAAATTATGAGTGTGGTTTGGTTAGTACTGAGTGCTATGATTTCTTTCCTGACTGCCAAAAGAAGGGTTATATTTTTACTGCATATGTATGTAATGTATTTGCATGCCAATTTGACTATATTACCGTTATTTGTGAGTGTCTTCTTGTGAGTGTCTTATTTGTGAGTGTCTTATCTCTTTAACTATTTATGCAGTAAAAGTGAAATTATATGCAGTAAAAGGGAAAAGTCTTTTATTTTAAAGTTAAGATAGCGTTCGTTAGAAACCTTTTCGTACGACCATTTTTTCCGACTTACTTTGGAAATCCGACTACCACGAAAAAGTCTTTTAATTTTTCGGATTAATATATAGCCTATGACACTCACAAATAACGTGGCTTTCTATCGGTAAACAAATTTTCAAAATCGGTTCAGTAGATCCAGAGTTTACTTCGTCACAAACTTTACCTCTTTATAATATTAGTATAGATTAATTTGGGAATCGTGTAATATTATGTCCTTACCTATGACGTTGCTGTTCTATACCTAATGTTAATCTAAGGCCAATAACTTTGTATGAAAAAAATATATTTAGAAATATTGACCCATATCATCTATACAGATTGCTTAATTCCTCTGTTGTAATACTGTCGTGGACAGAAACCAATGAAAGCTTTTAAGGCGTTTTTCATTGACTCTTATTTATTTTTTTCCCTTGTAAAAAGTTATATAAATTCTGAAAAAAACTACACTATTGGAGCAAAGTCTGGCAAGTACAGTGGGTGACCAAGAGTCTCCAGACGCAACTTCAGCAACTTTGCGACTGTTTGCAGTGAACTCTGTGGTTATACGTTGGTTTTCAGAAGCAGTGGCTATGAGCGATTGACGAGGCTCGGTTATTTAATCAAGAGCTTCTCTGTATAGCAAGACTGTAACTGTATAGCCAGACTGCAAGAGGATGTAATAGAAAACACCGGCACAGGATCTCATATTTAAAAATAATGCAAATTTTTAACTTTACCATGGTTGCACAAACGAAAATATTTGAGCAAAAACAAACGACGGAAAGACAAATAAACAGCTGATCCTTAGAAAAGAATAATATGGCCTTAAATTAAAATTTATTTGTATTTGAAATTCCAACCCAAACCCAAGTTACCCGAGTTCAAATTGTCCAGTGTGATAAAACAGCAATTAATAATAATAATAATAATAAACTCTTTATTTGCACTTAAAAAAAGTATACAAAAAAGGCGAGCTTATTGCCACATGGCAATGTCTTACAGCTAACCTAAACATAGTGGTACATGCGCGCATAGTGAAAATAAAGATTATTACATAACATACAGACAAGTGGAAGAATTTAAGACTAATAGTGCCCGAGGAGAGGGAATTGGGAGAGGAACAGGAGAGAAAGGGAAGAACTGGTTACTTCTTAGAAAGGTAGTAATCCTTAAGGTGAGTCTTGAACGATGGTAGAAGGCGAGTTTCGTATATTTGCTGGGAGATCGTTCCAGAGTCTTGCACCATGGACACAATTAATAGGTAAGGACCCAATATTACAAATTGCATTCTATGATTTGTAAATATTTTATGAATAAACTGAACTGGCTATCATGTAATACTCAGTCTGAATGGATTTCAGCTTTAACTCATATTTAAGTAGCTTATATTCAAAAACGCAAATGCAAACAGATATTGCATAGACTATTATATAAATTACAATCCTGTCAAGGTCTCGCTCGCTCATGTTTGCATAGAGTAAGACGATACGAAAGCGTACTATTTGCAAGACTGATAACAGAATGCATAACTATCATTTAAATAGATGATTATTTATTACGACGTATGAAGTGATAGAAGCGAATTTTGTTATTTTATAACAGGTATAGAGAAAAATATCTACAATTACATGCTTTTCGAAAGGAAATTGTAAATAAACCCAAATGTTAATATTGCTTTTACCATTAATTATTTAAAGTAATAGTGGTATTACCCGGCGTCGGCTGTATTACTTCCGGGCTCAAATACCTGTGGATACCAATTTTCATTGAGATCGGTTGAACGGTATATAAGTTGATGTGCTGCAGCGCCATCTATTATCATATCATAAGTTTTTTATTCAAAATAGTACGAAATCGTAACTTTTTGACGTCAGTAATGCATACAAACATACATAAATGATAAAAAATTAAGATATTGTGACATTATAACAAATTATTGTGAAATATAACGTGATATCGACATCGAGGTAAGCATTTTATTTCCAAGGGTCTTTGTCGTCTAAATAATCATTTATTTAATAGTAGCCCTTTGAGCACAGCTTCTTCTTAATAAATGACTTAAATTGTATCACAGATAAATTTTGCATGTTTACTGGGACTTTATTGTAGAAGCGTATACATTGCCCTTTGAATGATTTTGTGGTTTTGGAGAGTCGACTTTTATGGCCAGCAAGTTTATTTTTATTTCTAGTATTGACACCATACCTATCAGAGTTTTTTTAAAACAGTTCTTTATTTGTATGCACATACATTAAGTTTTCATAGATGTAATGAGATGCAAGTGTCAAAATATTGATTTCTTTAAATTTTCCGCGTAACGACTGTCTAGCACCCAATTTATAAATAGCGCGGATGGCTCGTTTCTGTAGTATAAATATTTTATCAGCGTCAGCAGCATGACCCCACAGCAAGATGCCATTAGACATCAAGCTGTGAAAATAGCTGAAGTAAACCAGCCTCGTGGTGTCTATATCTGTTAAATTACGATTTTTTTTTACAGCATATGCCGCAGAACTTAGCAAGTTACAAAGTGAATACCGCGAAAATATTATGCTTGCTCAAAGACTACTTATACCAATTTTTATGGCGATCGGTTGAGCGGTAAAGAAGTTAATGTGCTGCAGCGCCATCTGGTGGCGGGTTAACCCCTCCTCTCGCGAAGTAAAAATTCAGCTATCACTTTTGCCCGCGACATTTTCGCACGTAAAATCAACGCGAGTCGACTACCTTGATACAAACGACCATAACTTGTAAACCACTATACGGATCATAAAAAAATTACTGTAAAATGATCGCATTGAAATTTGACTGACATATCAGATTTGATGGCATTGTATGTGTCTCCGACGTAATGGAGGAATAGCATGCAGATCTAATACAATCAGTCTGGCATTATCCGTTTCACCATTGCTACTGTTGGTTGTAGACTGTTTACGACCTAAAGTCCTTGCGACTCATCTCGGGGTGGCAAGACGACAAGATCGTTTTAACATCCTGAGATGGCGGTGTTGCCAGAAGCAATCATCTACTCCCTACCACTAATAAACAACTAGAGTTTCGAACTACAACGGGCGAACCCGTCACCTCATTACGTTTTATCGATATTATATCGTTCTGTCTCGATAGTAGTAGCGATATTAGATTGATATTAGATCGTTCTGTGTGAGCGTAGTAGACTTAGGACAAAAACAGTCCACCGTCTAGTTACGCCACACGCCCGTAAGAAGTGCAACCAGATCACTCCGGTCTACCGACTGGTTACAGGTTCGAGGTCGCTTGCGCGGTCTTCTCTCTTGCTTAGCGGTGATACGATGTTTACCGAATCTATCGCAGACCACGGCATCCTTTGACCGGCTGTTCACTCAGTATCGGGTAGCCGATTGGTCGTTTCAAGAGCAGTTGTCTCAAGGTAAACAACTACCCCCGCTCTATAGGAGACAGTACAGTTTCCAGACTCCCCCGGCTGTCGGTCAGAATGCACAATCGATTGGCTGACGCCGCGCGGTGCGCAAACCGTCGAGGAGCGCCCGATGGTTGACTCCTAAGGGAAACTGGCCCACAGGCCAGAGTACTACTCTGGCTCGCACTTCTACGTGGAGGCCGCCGGATGGGTGTTGACCCGTAAGTATGACCGACCCTAAATACATAGGTCATAGTGGCCTAACTGCACTGGGCCCATTAGCTCCATATACACAATAACAGCTGGAGGACGAAAAAAAACATCAAAGAGATGCTGATAGGCCACCCTTTCCATGCTCTGACCGAATTTGAGGGCCATGAATTTTTAAACATTTTACCCATTGAAATGATAATGATGATCAAAGGATGCTTATTATCCATTTGTTTTATGATCTAACAGAATTTGATTCGTATGATTTCACCAATACGTAACAAAAGCAGAGCAACACTGTCTGTTTTTTTTAAATTTTATCTTATATGTGTACTTTTAGTTATTAAACGTATGATGCAGTTTTAATATGATTATTTAACATGTTACTGGGCCCGATTGCGTTTCTTTGTGAACTAAAACTAAAATTAGTCCAAGCGAACGAGACAGAGCAATACGTTAGAGCGGGATATGAAACGAACGATCGTCGATAAATACTACCTGTCGAACTTATACTCGTCCGAATAAATTCGAGCATATTTCGTGCGGTGTAAGATTTGACCTTGGCGCGCAGTTTTAATGCGAAAAAGCGACAACCGGTCATCTCACACTCCGCTCTAGCGTATTGCCCTGTCTCATTCACACGGACTAATTTCCGATTTTAGTTCACGAAGAAACGCAATCGAGCCCAATGTCTACTTAAGATATTATGACGAATAACTTTTAGTACATATCTATTTCAATTATTAGGCTTCTGTTTAAATTATTTAACTTTCGAACTATTTTGGTTATTCCGACGAACATCTTTTAGTAGGTACCCATTCGAATTATTGACTATTTAAATTATTTGGCTTCTGTTTAAATTATTTAAATTTCTAACTATTTTGGTTATTCCGACGAACATCTTTTAGTAGGTACCCATTCGAATTATTGACTATTTAAATTATTTGGCTTCTGTTTAAATTATTTAAATTTCTAACTATTTTGGTTATTCCGACGAACATCTTTTAGTAGGTACCCATTCGAATTATTGACTATTTAAATTATTTGGCTTCTGTTTAAATTATTTAAATTTCTAACTATTTTGGTTATTCCGACGAACATCTTTTAGTAGGTACCCATTCGAATTATTGACTTTTTAAATTATTGGGCTTCTGTTTAAATTATTTAACTTCCTAACTATTTTTGGTTATTCCGACGAACACCTTTTAGTAGGTACACATTCGAATTATTGACTAATTCAATTATTAGGCTTTTGTTTAAATTATTTACCTTCCTAACTATTTTTGTTATCCCGACGTCCATCTTTTAGTAGGTTCCCATTCGAATTATTGACTATTTCAATGGCTTCTGTTAAAATTATTTACCTTCCTAACTATTTTGGTTATTCTGACGAACATCTTTTAGTAGGTACCCATGCGAATTATTGACTATTTCAATTATTAGGCTTCTGTTTAAATTATTTAACTTCCTAATTATTTTGGTTATTCCAACTAACACCTTTTAGTAGGTACCCATTCGAATTATTGACTATTTTAATTTTTAAGCTTTTATTTTGTTTTGTAATAAGCTCTTACGATGAATATTTTTTAGTAGGTTTCAAATAATTGATTATTTGAAATATTAATGCATTTTTTTAATTTTCTTAGATACTATTTTTTGACAATTTACACTGAGAAAAATATAACGATGTAATACACGGAAATGCGCATTTTTCACAAGAATTACATGTATAACGCGGACTGTGGTCCATAAGTACAAATTTACATGACGCGTAACGGTGTTGGCCTGACGGTAGTTATCGTGTCGTAATGTTATTTCAATACCTCACGAACTCGGGATCTCTTTTCTAACATGACAGCATGTCGTAGTATGCGTACGGTAATAGCCGGAAACATCAATCATGTTGAAACAACAGTCTACTGTAATTTCAATAAAATGTTGACACATATAATAAATTAATAGAGAATGAAAGTTATTCTGTATAAAACCGTAATAAAAAAATGTTAATGTAAGAAGCAATCCAATCTATTTCTCAGTGTTAAATTAAAATAAAAAAGGTAAATTAAAATAAAATAGGTAAATTCTTCACTACCTATGTACTTTAAGTAAAGAGTGGTAACGAGACACTAGCTAACACAAATATTTTTACATGACCAAAAGCGGTTTTTTGCCGACAATTGGATACATTTAGAGTTGTAAACTACAACGGGCGAACCCGTCACCTCAGCAAGTTTTAACGAAGTGATCGTTCTATCTCCCGTGAGGTGAGCTTAGATGACTTAGATAGAGACAATACAAATCTACTGTCTAGCTAGGCCAACATGCCCGACAGAGGCCAACGACGTCAACGCCACAACGAAAAAAAATACGTGTGGCACTCGGGGACTGCCGCGGTAAAGCTATTGCGTAGCATTTTTAACAACTTATGCAATTATAATTATTTATTTATTTTAAGCTATTGCATAGCTTTTATCGCGGGCCTAGGCCAGCGCGGCGACCGAATGAAGAAATTTCTTAACGAAAATTAATGATTTTAAACTGATAAAGACGTCTAAACGAGTACTGCTTACGATTCGAAAAAAATATATGTTAAACAAGAACATTTTCCTAATATTCTTAGCTTTGAATATTTTAAATTTTGTTTATATTACATAGTGTAATTAATTTGTGAAATTAGGTCTAACCGAACACAAAAACGACTACTACGCAAATACTATCTGGCGTATTATTATGAAACCTGCACCATTTTAAAGATAATTTAATTATCTATCTTTTTATCTACGATTTTTTTCGAATATTCCGTTTTTTTTGCTTTATCGAATAAAAAATTCGTGCGCGCCTACACATTTTATTGCCTTTTTGGTAAATAATTATTTTGATTTGCTTTTATTATTTTTGACTTTATAATTTTTGACAATTTAATACCATTTATTATTATTATTATTTTAGTGATCATTCTGGTACCTTTATTATTTTTTTCTTAATATTATTTATGATTGTTATATTACAAATTGATTATTAATTTAATAGTATTTACTACAAATTTTTAGATCATTGTTAGTATATGAAATTTATTTTCGTGCTATGCAGCCTGGCGTGAAGTAGGAAACTGGAAATCTGTAAAAACCGAATGCTATAATTTTTCTATAATATTATTCTTATTGTTTATTTATTTTATTTATTTATTTATTTATTTGTAACGAAACAGATAGTAGGTGGTACATTTCATTAATAACATAGTGCCTTACATAATATGCTCTAACCTACTATCCTATAATATTGTTACAATGCATCCGTTAATAAAGCTCTAATCTAGATATTATATATATATACATATATATACATGCATATACATATATATATATATATATATATATATATATATATATATATATATATATATATATATATATATATATATATATATATATATATATATATATATATATATATATATATATATATATATATATATATATATATATATATATATATATATATATATATATATATATATATATATATACATACACATATACATATACATACACACATACATACATAAATATATACACACATATCCACATATACATATACATACAAACACATACATATCTACATATATTTTTATTTTTACATTACACTAATGTTTTAGAGTGTATGGACTTTTTGATGTTCGCAAAGGTATCATTGAATATGTCGTTTCTTTGGCAGTTCATATCGAACGCGCGACACATCCTACTTATAGGTTTATTATACGATAAATTATTTGCATGTAATAGGTTGGCAAATGTGTTATTATTTCTGGTTTGTTGTTTATCCCTTTATTTTTTCCTATACCTATATCAGTGTACTTTGTTAACCTTGAAGTATTTGCATAAATAGAGTAAGTTTCGACAATCTGTAATGTTTTTAGAAAATAAAATTGAATTGAATTGAAATTTTCATTTTTCCGTTTTCTTTGTTTTCAGAAATCTTCTCTGCGTCCTGTGTACTCGTTCTCATAATCAGTACGAAGCGCCGTCTGTCTTACGTACGTGGGATAGTATCTGTACGATAAGATATCTCGAGATATTGATAACCGCAATCGAATCCAATAGAAAGCATTATCGCCGAGACGCGTCACCGAGATGCCACTCGATTGTACAATCACAGCTGACTCGATCGTCTAGTTTCCGCGAGTCTCGATCACGCGGCCCGAGTGAGTGAAATACGCAAAAAAATAGTGACTTTTTAGTGATGAAGTGATACGTGCACCGCGGATGGTGCGTATGTCGATCGTTTGCAAGCAGATCATCCTCGGCAACGAGGATCCACCGCGATCGATATAGATCCCCGTAGATCGCACGATTGGCGCATGAATACGCTGCTGCTCGCTGCGGGCGGCGCGCGCGCCGATCCCGACGACACCGCCATGCCCTTCACCACCTACAGGTAGGATCTCTTTAGCTATGACTTCTTTGTTCGTTTGTATCTAAATTAAATGTAATTCTATTATTTTTCGTAATACTCTATCTTATACGGGAGCTAATACAGTTTGGCCACTATGCTTGCATAATACTCTATCTTAGATAATACTCTATCTTATATTTTGGCCACTAAGTTTGCATAATACTCTAATACTCTAATATCTTATACGGGAGCTTTACACATTTGATACCGTTGGAACAGTACATTAATGTTGTTTGTTGGTTTGTGTCTACCTACTCTTTATTGTGAAGTTTCCCAATGGGCGGGTTTATTATCACACGGCAATCTCTTACAACCAACCCTACTATGAAGTATTATATGTATGTTTGCATGTAACATAGGTGTAGGTGTGTTTCTTGTTATTCCAATGATTCGATTGACAGAATTGAAAATGCAATTCTGTTAATTTTATCCCAACGGAAAATGGTGACCCAGCCGGGAATCGAACCCAGAACCATTTATTATACATGGTGTTAGATTGCAAGAACGTATCCAGAGGGGGGGGGGGGGGCAGGGAATGCGTCCTTCACCCGAAAATTTTTCGTTAAAAAATAAAGTCGAGAAAATATTGAGAATCAGAGAGAATGCGCGGCTTATGTTCCCCAATGGAAAGTGCTACGAGTTTGGGCTCGTTTGTTTCGTTGTCTTGAGTAATTTCCATTACACATGACGAGGATCTAAACATGGAGTCCAAAAATTGCCACTGGAATTCCCGAATGGAAAGTGCTAAGATAGTCGAGTTTGGGCTCGTTTGTTTTGTTGTCATTAGTACACGCTTTCCATTCTTCTTTTTTTTTAATTTGATGGCTCCACCCAAAGAGGCTGATTTCTGCCAAGTGTGCCGTTGAAATAGGAGGAAACATATTTATGTTAGTGTACGTAACTGAAACAAGTAAAACATCACTCCGTCGGGAACACACAATCGAATAATAATTTAAGATATAATGAACAAAAGGATAAAATACATATATACGTTAAACACAAAAACTCTATGGAGGAACATTCAATAAGTATTATTAAAGGGACATACTGTTGAGTTTAATAAATTTACAGATGATTTTGTAGACGTTAGGGGAGTTGAGAGATAATAAAAAGTGTATACTAATAGGGAGTTGAATTTTGAGATTTAAGAGGTCGAAATGAAGTTAGGATAGTTATTAACAATGGGACAATTAAAGAAGAGATGGTCCAGAGTGCAAAACGCATGACTGCAGTCGCACTGAGGAGAAGGGAGGACATGTGTTCGGTTGAGGTGAGCGGGAGTGCAGCAATGACCGATGCGCATCCTGCAGAGGGGGGAGATTTCCTTACGGGTGAAAGGTAGGTGGTGGAACCAGGATTTGGTCCTTATATCTGTTTGGATTTGAGAGTATCTCTTTCCTTTGACCAATGTATCTAAATGTGAAGTCACCCAATTTGCCTGTATCTCCAACCGTTCGTAGCACGTACTGCCAAGTTCCAAGCGACTAGTCGATACTTAGGCCTCAAACTTTTCAATAAATTGCCCGAAAGATTAAAAGCAATTAAAAACATCGATATTTTCAAGAGATCCATCCGAGTCTATCTGCTTAAAATCAACATGTATGCTCATAACGACTTTTTAAAATATTTTGAAAATACATAGCATCGTATCTACCCATTTAATCTAATACATATCATTTACCGTTAATTATTTAGTTGTAAACTGTTATCATATAGTCTATGTTTTTGTAAATTGGTAAGTTTTTCAAGCTATATATTGTATATCATCTCTTGTCTAAATTGAGTAACTAGATTAAGATTAATTACTGTCATTCCTACACAATTGTATGGTTGTATTGGAAATAAATACTTTTTATCTTAAAAAAAAAAAAAAAAATGAGGACTCTTGCCACCTCCGGGCCCATTTGTTAGTGAGCTTTTTATCTATAGCAGGGAAGAGGTCCGAGAGTGGTAGGCGGCACTCGGCAGCACCACCGTAAGTTTTGGCAGCGTTCGCAAGCTCGTCCGCCCTTTCGTTACCTCTTATCCCCGTGTGACCAGGTATCCAGCAGAGAATCACACGAAAACCAGCCGTCTCCAGACTACCTTATTTTGGCAGTTTATTTATGTACTTATTTATTTATTTATTTATTTGTTAATATATCAAAATATGTATGTATATACATATACATACATATAATATGTCAAACTCAAAAATTTATTTATATATTTACATTTTACTTTAGATACACACACAATGTATATTATATGCTATAATTTCAAATTTAATTTTAGGCTATAATTTGTTGCCTACTCTTCTTTTCACACCAGCATGTTGGTTGACTGGAAGATATTGCTGTAGTGTAGCAATAAGTCCGCCATTGTACCTTATTTTATTGTGCAATAAAGAGATTTTCATTTCATTTCATAAAACTATTCATGTAAAAACATATTTAAAATTATAAATTAACCTAAAATTTACATTTCAATAACTTGCTTCGGACTCTGCCAATTCTCTATGTAAACTATAACCGTTCAATCAACTGTTCTGCCGATTCTGTCGTTTTGTTTTTGTTAATCTACCTACTTGGGTAGAAATTCCGCGCGACAGCATAGTTGTGTGTCGCGCGGTCCGTTTATTTCTGAGAATATTTGATTTTATAAAAAGAGCAGAAGCGAATCGCGCCCTCCGCCCGCTCTGCCGTTACTCATTCGACTAGATGTCAAATTTCGCAAGCCAAACGGATTCCCGCTCGAATGTCAGAGGCAGGCGGTGTTGCAAGTTTTCGGCAAGGTGGTGTAGCATTCGCTTGACCCAAAACTTCAACGCGTCTTATATTTCACCTCGTAATAGGCATTGTCCCCTAAAGAAAACTAAAAAAAAGTTTTTTTAGCAAGGACGTTTTTTTAGCGAGGAAGAATTTAAGTTTTCTTTACCAAATTTAATATTATTATTTATTAGTCCACAAAAAAATACACCGTTAGCACAACATAGATTGTGTTGCTCCTAACTAGGCAGAGCCTGTTCTAAGGAGAACACCAATACAAATGATTATAAACTACATAACTTCCAAAATAAAATAAAAAAATCTGAATCAAATCAAGTTAAAATGAAATGCACACTACACCAAAATAATATTACAACTATAAACAAGTAATACTAAATAATAATGTATAGTAATAATAATAACATATAATAGCAATAATAAATAATCATTTATAATAATAACTAATAATACAATAATAATAATACTTCGTGCGAAAAGTAGAGGCGAATGCATTAGCAGCAACCAACAAAAATGCCACTTTACATTATGGTTAATAAACCTTGGTAGTAGAGAGACGGAGAAAACATTCATCACAATTTTAAAATAAATAAATATATTTAGTTGATGTGAATAAAATAATAAGTTATATAATAAAAATATATAGGCTAGCTCAAAAATATTACCTGCAGGCAATAAGCTCGCATTTTCGTACGAATATTTTAAAGCGTTTTATTGCTATTCGTATTATAAATACTGGGCTATGGTGCTCTCTATTATGTTAGTGTTTACAATGAAGTCTCCTGTGATGACGTGTCTTTCCAGAATCAATGTTTTTAAAGAATTCTAATATATTTTGTTAAATAAATAAATAAAAATGTAATAATGTACTGGAGTTGAAAATATTGCGTTTTAAAAAAAAAAATAATTAAAAAAAATCTAATCTATACTAATATTATAAAGAGGTAAAGTTTGTGACGTTGTAGGAAGTAATCTCTGGATCTACTGAACCGATTTTGAAAATTCTTTTACCAATTGAAAGCCACGTTATTTGTGAGTAGGCTATATATTCATCCGACAAATGAAAATACTTTTTCGTGGTGGTCGGATTTGCAAAGTAAGTCGGAGATTAAGCGGTCGAACTAAAACGTTTCTAACTAACGCTGCCTTAACGATGAGAGATATATGATTAAGTTCTAGAGGAAAGTTGTAGAGCTTGATAATGCCTACAAAAAAGTCAGCGACAGCATATGTCTAACTTTTATATTTAAGTCACAAAAAGTAGTATTTTATATTAAAAAAATACGTTAGGTCATGTTTATTGATCATATTATAAACAATTATGAATTCTTATCAAAATAACTAAATTTATCGTCTCAAGTGTTTAAAACAAAAGACTTTTCCCTTTTACTGCATATAATTTCCCTTTTACTGCATAAATAGTTAAAGAGATGACACGCTCACAAATAAGACACTCACAAGAAGACACTCACAAATAACGGTATTATAGTCAAATTGGCATGCAAATACATACATGCATATGCAGTAAAAATATAACCCTTCTTTTGGCAGTCAGGAAATAAATCATAGCACTCAGTACTAACCGAACCACAGTCATAATTTCATCACAGGTAAAACGTTTTACCGCCCAACGAAGTGGGCACGGGTCAGCTAGTACGCTATATAATTAATGCCTCTACCTAAACTATAACCGTTCAATCAACTGTTCTACCGATTTGTTTGTTGTGCATCTACTTACTTGGGTAGAAATTCCGCGCGACAACATAGCTGTGTGTCGCGCGGTCCGTTTATTTCTGAGAATATTTAATTTTATAAAAAGAGCAGAAAACGCGAATCGCGCCCTCCGCCGCTCCGGCCGTTACTCATTCGACTAGCTGTCAAATGGCGCAAGCCAAACGGATTCCCGCTCAGATGGCAGAGGCAGGCGGTGTTGCCAGTTTTTGTCTGGAGTGGTGTAACATGCGGTTGCCTTAAAAATTCACCACGTTTCGTATTTTCCATTGTAATAAGCACTGTCCTATCCCCTGAAGAAACCAGGAAAAAATAGGACGGGCTCAGTTGTATCCGAGCTTTGGTGTGGTGTTGGCCAAACTCGTCATTGGCCTGCCCAACTTACGGTTCAACTCCTATCTGGTGGCCTCCACGAAAATGAGCTTACCCTGTCAGGTCCTCTCTGAGCGTCTGCCACGGTTTTAATTTTAAAAGATAATTATAAATAATTTAGTAAGAAACCCAACTTATGGTATAAGGGAGTTTGAAAATTCCGAGTTTATTTTCCATGTTGATAATTAGCAAAATTTGTAAAATTTTAAACGTAACGGAATTATGATAGCTGACATTCTAATTCTCATATAATTTAGTATACATTTATTTATGTTTAAAAAATACGAAGGCATATTGCTGGATTGACAATAAAATTATTTTACATTGATTATTCTACATAGAATTTGCATTTCTATTTTAATATATTGCTATTTAATGCTATTTAATGACATTAGTATATTTTGATTATTTGTAAGTAGGTAATATTGAATATAATATTACAGCCATGACAACTATCATGATAAATATGTTTTAACCTGGGTAGGACACTGGGTCAACCAGTCTCCCCTGGGAATCAAACCTCTGGCGCTCCTAGACGGTCTGCGCACCGAGCGGCGCAAGCCAATCGACTGTGCTCTCCGACTAACAGTCGGGGGAGTCTGGGAACTGTATTGTTTCCTATAGAGCGGGGGTGGTTGTCTACCTTACGGCGACTGCTCTTGAAATGACCATTGGCCATCCGATCCCGGTTCAGAGTCGGGCAAAGGACGCCTTGGTCCGCGATAGATTCGGTGCACACCGTTTCACCGCTTCGCAAGGGAGAGGACCGCGCAAGCGACCTCGAACTCGGAACCAATCGAGAGACCGGAGAAATCTGGTCACAATTGGAAGTGAGGGCGCGAGTATCTCGAGCCCGCCGGGTTTATTCCTGGCTCACTTGCGCTAAGGCGTTGGACTCTCACGGGTTGTGACGTAGCTGGACGTAGGATTGTACTGTCCAAAGTCTTCTACGTTCACTGCAGGGCGACAGAACGACTAATCGTTAAAACGTCCTGTGGTGACGGGCTCGCCCGTTGTAGTCGACACCGCAAGATGTTAGTCAGAGTGCACAGTCGATTGGCTTACGCCGCACGGTGCGCAGACCGTCCAGGAGCGCCAGAAGTTTGATTCCCAGGGGAAACTGATCATAAGACCAGAGTGCTACCCAGGCTCGCACTTCATGCGTGTAGGCCGTCGGATAGGTGTTGACCCGTGAGTGTGACCAACCCTGAACAGAATGGGTCTTCGTGGCCAACTCAGCAAGGGCCCATTAACTCCCTAAATCCAGTACTGGATTTCGGGCTTTTGAGTGTGATGATGATTCTGTCGTTGTGTGAACTGGCAACGCTACCACATCGCTCGTATCGTTCGCTGTGCCGATTCCCGCGAATAATGCGATTCCTAAATATCATGTCCTTTTTTGCCGTCCGCGCCGCTTCTTGCCGTTTGTTTTGCGCGATGCGCCGTTTTTCGGCCGTGTCAGCCGCCTTTCGGTAGCGTCGTCCGTCCGCTGCGATCCCCACCCCACGCTTCCCCACTCCTCCCCAGAATAAGTTTTAAATAAATAAATAGTCGCCGGACGCCGCGTCGCGCCGGCCGAGCCTGTCAGCCAGGGCGGACGAGTCCTTTTGCTCGTGGTTAAGGAGGGGTACCGCCCTAAACATTCCACCGCATAATTGTTTGTTTGTTGGCACTGCATGAAGCGCGAGCCTGGGTAGGACTATGGCCTTATGGTCATTTTCTCCTGGGAATCAACCTTCTGGCGCTCCTGGACGGTCTGCGCACCGTGCGGCGTAAGCCAATCCACTGTGCACTCTGATATAACATCTTGCGGTGTCGACTACAACGGGCGAGCCCGTCACCACAGGACGTTTTAACGATTAGTTGTTCTGTCGCCCTGCAGTGAACGTAGAAGACTTTGGACAGTACAATCCTACGTCCAGCTACGTCACAACCCGTGAGAGTCCAACGCCTTACCGCGAGTGAGCCAGGAATAAACCCGGCGGGCTCGAGATACTCGCGCCCTCACTTCCAATTGTGACCAGATTTCTCCGGTCTCTCGATTGGTTCCGAGTTCGAGGTCGCTTGCGCGGTCCTCTCCCTTACGAAGCGGTGAAACGGAGTGCACCGAATCTGTCGCGGACCAAGGCGTCCTTTGCCCGACTCTGAACCGGGATCGGATGGCCAATGGTCATTTCAAGAGCAGTCGCCGTAAGGTAGACAACTACCCCCGCTCTATAGGAAACAATACAGTTCCCAGACTCCCCCGATTGTTAGTCGGAGAGCACAGTCGGTTGCGCCGCTCGGTGCGCAGACCGTCCAGGAGCGCCAGAGGATTGATTCCCAGGGGAGACTGGTTGACCCAGTGTCCTACCCAGGCTCGCACCCCATGCGTGGAGGCCATCGGATGGGTGTTGACCCGTGAGTGTGACCGACCCTGAACACATGGGTCATTGTGGCCACCTCATCATGGGCCCATTAGCTCCCACTCTGATCTAACAGTCGGGGGAGTCTGGAAGCAGTACTGTTTCCTATAGAGCGGGGGTGGTTGCGGACCTTACGGTGAGTGCTTTTGAAACGACCATCGGCTATCCGATTATGGGTGAACAAAGGGCGCTGTGGTCCGCGATAAATTCGGTAAACACCGTTTCACCGCTTCGTAAGGGAGAGGACCGCGCAAGCGACCTCGAACTCGTAACCAATCGAGAGACTGGAGTAATCTGGTCACAATTGGAAGTAAGGGCGTGAGTGTAAGCCCGCCGGGTAACACTCCTGGCTATCTCGCGGTTAAGGCGTTGGCCTCTTACGGGCTTGTGGCGTAGCTAGATGGTGGACTGTTTTGTCCCGCAAGTCCTCTGCGCTCACTCCAGGGAGATAGAACGACTAATCGTTAAAACTTCCTGAGATGACGGGCTGGCCCGTAATCAGCGGCCTGACCCCTCCCCCCCCCAGATTACGTAATCAACCGAATTTGCGGAAAATATGAAGAATCGTGAACCCAGCGTTTGTAAAGTGTTTGAATACTCTTCCAAAATGAGGCAGAACTCAGGACGATGCGGTGACCAAAGTTGATTACATAATCAGGACGGGCACCCCCCCTCCCTCCCCCGGCGACGTAATCAAGCGTAAGCCACAGTTCCAACTCCCCCTCCTCCCCTTTCGGTGATTACGTAATATGTGGACGGCCCCTAGTCGGTTTCCCAAGCAGCGAGAAATGGTTGGTGACCTGATGTTAGCCATTCTTGAAATTAGCACTTTCTACTCGATCCTGAGTGAAAGACGAGCAAAGGGACCTTCGTCCGCGATAAATTCAATCTGAATTATCAATGAATTACATCAAATAGTAGAGGACCGCGCAAGCGACCTCGACCCCGTAACCAGAGGCCGGAGAAATACGTCCATAACTGGTAGATAGTCAGGGGCTAGGCGGCCAACTAGGTGTTTTTCAGTGCCTCGCGTCACGCGTAGGCTTCTAGCGGGCGAGTTGGCGGAGATAGATAGTAAAATGTCTATGTCACTCCAGGTTGAAAGAACGATCATAAATATATCCTTATACCAGTCTGGGGTGACGGTTGGGAGCTAATGGGCAGTTTAGCCACTAAGACCCATGTGTTCAGCGTCGGTTATACTCACGGGTCAACCCCATCCGGCGGCCTCCACGTAAAAGTGCGAGCTAGGTAGGACTCTTACCTTCGGGCCAGTTTCCCCTAGGAGTCAACCTTCGGACGCTACTGGACGGTTTGTGTACCGTGCGGCGTCATCCAATCGATTGTGTATTCTGACCGACAGTCGGGGCAGTCTGGAAACAGTACTGTCTCCTATAGTGGGGAGCTAATGGGCCCTTGCTGAGTTGGCCACGAAGACCCATTCTGTTTCAGGGTCGGTCACACTCACGGGTCAACACCCATCCGATGGCCTCCACGCATGGGGTGCGAGCCTGGGTAGGACACTGGGTCAACCAGTCTCCCCTGGGAACAATCCTCTGGCGCTCCTGGACGGTCTGCGCACCGAGCGGCGCAAGCCAATCGATTGTGCTCTCCGACTAACAATCGGGGGAGTCTGGGAACTGTATTGTTTCCTATAGAGCGGGGGCAGTTGTCTACCTTACGGCGACTGCTCTTGAAATGACCATTGGCCATCCGATCCCGGTTCAGAGTCGGGCAAAGGACGCCTTGGTCCGCGACAGATTCGGTGCACTCCGTTTCACCGCTTCCTAAGGGAGAGGACCGCGCAAGCGACCTCGAACTCGGAACCAATCGAGAGACCGGAGAAATCTGGTCACAATTGGAAGTGAGGGCGCGAGTATCTCGAGCCCGCCGGGTTTATTCCTGGCTCACTCGCGGTAAGGCGTTGGACTCTCACGGGTTGTGACGTAGCTGGACGTAGAATGTACTGTCCAAAGTCTTCTACGTTCACTGCAGGGCGATAGAACGACTAATCGTTAAAACGTCCTGTGGTGACGGGCTCGCCCGTTGTAGTTGACACCGCAAGATGTCTCCTATAGAGCGGGGGTAGTTGATCACCTTACGGCAACTGCTCTTGAAATGACCAATCGACTATCCGATACCGGGTGAACAGAAGGGCGAAGGATGCCGCGGTCCGCGATAGGTTCGGTAGACACCGTATCACCGATACGTAAGGGAGAGGACCGCGCAAGCGACCTCGAACCCGTGCCAGTCGGGAGACCAGAGTAATCTGGTTGCAACTGAAAGTAAGGTCGCGAGTATCGGCCCGCTGTATTCTTAACCTGGTTATCTTGCGGTAAGGCATTGGATTCTCACTGGCGAGTGGCGTCACTAGACAGTGGACTGTTTTCGTCCCAAATCTTCTACGCGCACCTCACGGGAGACAGAACGATATAATATCGTTAAAACTTCCTGAGATGACTGAGTCGCCCGTTGTAGTTGACAGCTCTAGTTATACGTCTCGCAGGGAAATAATAAAAACATAGATTTGATCAAATCCTTAAGAGATTTGAACAATTCACGAAAGACTTTAAAATGACAACTCGATATGGACATTTCCCTAAAAAAACGATAATTTGATCAAGTCGCTAAAATCTTATAATGTTATAAATGTTTATATCGTACCTTGGGTCGTTGCAAACCTATCATTACACTCGTAATATTTTATTATTGTAATTTATATTACTATTTTTCTTGTAGACAAGCAGTTTTGCTAATTACATCCAGATCAAACCTTCTACAGCTAGTTATAAACAGTATTAACAAGTTTGAAATACAAATCGAGTCTCTTTTCAAATTGATTGACAAAGCTTGCACTAATCACTTCAAATTATAGTCTATTCCACATGTCCACCATTCTATTTTTCAGAACTTTCTTACGAGGATTAGATTTAAATTTTGCACGGTTGAGGTTTTCGCTTTGATCTCGAAGATTTGTGCTAACGTTGACTTTGTAAATATTCTTTATCCCAGGTACATCTTAATAATTTCTGAGAATTGTATATGTCTCAATCAGGTCCCTTCTTTGTCTTCCTTGTTTGAGAGTAGTTTGTCCGATATAAAATCGAAGACTATCGCGGTTGTTTGACATTATAAATAGGATAGAAACGAATTTACTGCGTGAAATCTGTAGCACCCGACGTTTCGGTAACCTTGCAGCCGCCGTTGTCCAGGGTAGCTGTCAACCCGTTGTTTTGCGGGTAGGCCTCATACCGCTGCCGCCACTGCGTAGGTTATAACGGTGGTGGGGGCCGGGATCGAAGCGCGCGAATTTCGAAAATCCGTCTTGCACACAACACTCACTCTATCCTGTCTTACGTCCTTGCGTTCGGCGTTCGGCGGCGGGAATATTTTAAGAAGAGGGTTCCACGTAGGAGAGAGTTTGTAACCGACGTCTCTATTGAAGTTCGGGGTTCTCCTTATTTCAATGGCTTCCCGGATCATGCAAGGAAAGTAGAATTGTTCCTTGGATAGCACAATGGGATTTTGAAACTGCATCCACTGGTTACTTCCGCTATCCAATATATGTTCGCAGATCGCCGATTGTTCTCGCTGAACGTTTTTAACAGCTTTGATGTGTTTGTAATTTGTAGTGTAGTGCTTTGTAGTTTGTCCGAGTTATTCCAATCGATCTTCATAATTCCTATTATTTGCGCCAAGTGGCCTTTTGGTTGCCCTTCGATGTACCTTTTCCAGGTCATCTACATTTTTGAATAAGTACCTAGGGGTTACAGAGCTGATAGCCATACTCAAGAGTAGGTCTCGCATATGCCTTGTATATCTGTATAAACACCTCTATCGCCAGATATCGGAATGTGTGAGGGACCACCCCTCACAAGACTCCAAATTATTCGATGTGAGGTGGTGGTGTCAACTTACGAGTTATCTCCGTATTTAAAGGCGGTTTTGATGAAGCAGAAGATATTTATTGATTGAATCGATCGAATATTGCCAGTTATAACGCTTGCCGAATTAACGAGTGCCCGGATTACTTTATCGAGACGCGAGGGTTGCGCGACGGCGGTTATGTAGGAGAGTGGATGAGGATTGTAGGTGTGCTCCTAGTATCTTGTACTGGGCACGGCTCGAGTCTGTGGGATTACAGACTGATGCTTCGAGACTCTGAGGGAAAATGAGGAAAGGAAACCAATTAGCCGGATCCGTTGAGCGACCTCGTAGAGGGGTGCCGGATATGCCGTCGCAACATTGGGGGAAGGTGCATCAATCGGGGACTGATAATTTGGTTGCTTTTTGACCGGTTTATATAGGCCGTGCAATAATGCATTTTGAAATATTCTGAGTAAAAGTATTGTTTCATCGTGCTGATTCATAGCTGCACCAGTCAAAATAATAGCTGAATTGTGTCAGTGGATTTCACTGGAAATCGATGCATTTGTTGATCGTATGTAGTGGACTTAAGGTACGTTACAAATGTATTCCTTAACAGATAGATAGTGAAAAGTCGGCTCTTTTAGCAATCGCAACTATGTGTTTTTCCCATTTGAGATTATCATTAATTGGTATTCCAAGATCTTCTTGTTGCTTAACTGAATCTAATTGAGCGTTTGGCAGAGAATATTGTGTGTTAAGCTTAATTTTCCCAATATGAAGCACCACACATTTCTCGGTGTTCGAGGTAAGCATAATAGTTTGTAAAAATGCTTATGTCACTCTTACGGGAAGCGCCATTTGCCTGCTACTGGGCCTTAAGGCGCAGCGCAGCAGGCAGCGAAGCAGCCACCACTATGGCTCTGCTACTACCCAGCAGATTTATTTACTATTTCGCAAAGGATTGACAGCGCTCGAATGCCATTTCATATCGATGCACTCGCACATAATAATAATATAGGAATAAGAATAATGTATTATTTTATAGTTTACATTTTAGTATATGTTTGCTTGTTTGTTTATTTGAATAAACTTTATTGCATATATTTTTTTTTTTTTAATTTCAAACCATTTGATTGGAATTCCTACACTTGGTTATGTCAAAAACTAACAAAAATAACAAGTATAATATTTAAATATATACCTATTAAGATATATATTATAATCCAATTTTGTTTTGATACTTCCTATTGTGTGATTATTTTTTGTATAAAGTGCTTGATGACTATTAATATTCTTATAATAATTATCTATTTTATATGTATACTCATGTACATGGATTCAGCTCAATGTATATATATATATATATATATATATATATATATATATATATATATATATATATATATATATATATATATATATATATATATATATATATATATATATATATATATATATATATATATATATATATATATATATATATATATATATATATATATATATATATATATATATATATATATATATATATATATATATATATATATATATATATATATATATATATATATATATATATATATATATATATATATATATATATATATATATATATATATATATATATATATATATATATATATATATATATATATATATATATATATATATATATATATATATATATAATATATATATATATATATATATATATATATAATTAGTAAAAGCTACTTGAACAGCAGCGAAGGAAATCCCAGCTTGGATTGGGAAACGCTTATGTTTGAATGAGATATACTTACGGATGTGCACGACTTTCGATTGTGCATGTTAGTTTATGGGTCCCTTTACCGTCGACGAACGATAACTCATCATCCATATATCTCAAAAATCGAGCTTTTCCTTTTGCAACGCAAAATGCCTCCAATTGAGGCGAATTAAAGCGAAAAAACTAAAATAAAACACTTTGATCACATCGGCAAAGGCCGTTTCATAAATGGAGGATGACGTTTCGAAATAATTCAAAATTTCGGACGTTTCCAACATTTAAAATATGACATTATTAGGCTGCGTTAGTTATCAACGAGTCATTAAATCGAAATAAAAATATAAAACCTCCAATACACAATGAAATGAAAGAAGATACTTCGATCTTAATTTCTGGCAGAGAAGTTTATACTAAAGACTATATAATAATATCAAAATAAGGTAAACTTGTATAAAATTGTATAACATTAGCAAATGTATAAAGAAACATGGTAGAAAAACTGTATAATATTTTTATATTTGATAAGGTTTTGTAATCTGGGATTTCCAATAGGAAATCCAAGCTGGGATTTCCTTCGCTGCTGTTCAAGTAGCTTTTACTAATTTTATTTTACTGCGGATCATCATCCTATGAACGGATTATTTACAAAACCTTATCAAATATAAAAATATTATACAGTTTTTCTACCATGTTTCTTTATACATTTGCTAATGTTATACAATTTTATACAAGTTTACCTTATTTTGATATTATTATATAGTCTTTAGTATAAACTTCTCTGCCAGAAATTAAGATCGGAGTATCTTCTTTCATTTCATTGTGCATTGGAGGTTTTATATTTTTATTTCGATTTAATGACTCGTTGATAACTAACGCAGCCTAATAATGTCATATTTTAAATGTTGGAAACGTCCGAAATTTTGAATTATTTCGAAACGTCATCCTCCATTTATGAAACGGCCTTTGCCGATGTGATCAAAGTGTTTTATTTTAGTTTTTTCGCTTTAATTCGCCTCAATTGGAGGCATTTTGTGTTGCAAAAGGAAAAGCTCGATTTTTGAGATATATGGATGATGAGTGATCGTTCGTCGACGGTAAAGGGACCCATAAACTAACATGCACAATCGAAAGTCGTGCACATCCGTAAGTATATCTCATTCAAACATAAGCGTTTCCCAATCCAAGCTGGGATTTCCTTCGCTGCTGTTCAAGTAGCTTTTACTAATTTTATTTTACTGCGAATCATCATCCTATGAACGGATTATTTACAAAACCTTATCAAATATAAATATATATATATATATATATATATATATATATATATATATATATATATATATATATATATATATATATATATATATATATATATATATATATATATATATATATATATATATATATATATATATATATATATATATATATATATATATATATATATATATATATATATATATATATATATATATATATATATATATATATATATATATATATATATATTTTTAATTTTATTGGTAAAGTTTAAAGGTACCCAGCGGGCATTGTCACCTCATGACTACCAGTTTGGAAGGATAACTCAGTCTGGAATTAACCATCAGGATACCTCCTACCTCCTGATCGAGGTCGCTTGCGCATCACGAACCAATCTACCGCGGACCACGGTATCTTTTATCCGGCTATTCACCCAGGATCGGGTGGCCGAATAGAATTTTTAAGAGCAGTTGCCTTAACTACTCCAGCTCTTTAGGAAATATTACTGTTTCCAGGCTACCCCGGCTGTTAGTCGGAATGCACAATCGATTCGCTGACGCCGCACGGTGTGCAAAGCGTCCAGGAGCGTCTCCTAGGGGAGACTGGTCCGCAGGCCAAAGTCCTACCCGGGCTCTCACTTCTGCGGGGAGGCCGCCGGATGGGTGTTAACCCGTGCGTTTAACCGACCCTATACAACTGGGTCTTAGTGTGTAATGCTCACGGAGAGGAATTAAGCGACAGACTATCCAGCGCCTGTTTCTTACTAAGGCAAATAAGGAAACTAATCAGTGTTAAACACACCAAAATAATATACTTTGCCTATTTCGAGTCAATTCTTCGTTACGGGATTCCCTTCTGGACACAGTGTACAATAGTTTTAAGGCAACATATTTTCTCTCTCCAAAAACGAGCCATAAGAATATTGATAAACCTAAAACATAATGAATAATGTCGTGGTCACTTCAAAAATCTCAGTATTCTAACGCTACCATCACTATACATATTTGAATGCATAAAATTAATATTAAAAAACATAGGAAAAATGAAGACCCAACAAGAAATTCACTCGCATTTCACCAGATGTAGGCACAACTTAGCATTACCCCGTCCATCTCTGGAATTATTCAAAAGGGATCCAAATTACGTTGGAATGGCGTGTTACAATAAACTGCCTGAGGATATCAAAAGTATATGTAGAAACGGAAATATCACCCAATTTAAATCGAAATTAAAAGGCTACCTTATTGCGAGAGAATTATATAATATTAACGAATTATAATTAGATTACTGACAATTTCCATCTCGATTTTTTTTTAATTTAACTTGACATTTGTACCATTTTATTGATTATTATATTATTACTATTATTTTTAATTGTCTCCCATAATCAATTATACTTCTTACTTACAGGACCATTTAATTTTAATATTATAATTTCATGACTATCTGTAGTTATAAATATCTAATATAACTCAATTATGTGGTGAGTCTCTAATGAAATATTTAGTATACATTTTAAAGTTATTTTAACATTAAGCGGCTATATAAAATGTCTAAACAACTATGTAAAGTTTTTTGAAGACAATAAATGCGATTTGATTTGATTTGATTTGAGTGGCCAAATTGCAACAGTGCCTATTAGCTCCCCGTATGCTTTATCAAGACGGATTTTGGAAAAGTATGATACTGTGTATCAACCAGATTTGTTCTCATCAAAACTCGCGATGGGTGTCACAACTAGAGTTGTCGACTACAACGGGCGAGCCCGTCACCTCAGGAAGTTTTAACGATTAGTCGTTCTATCTCCCTGGAGTGAGCTCAGAAGACAAAAATAGTCCACCGTCTAGCTCCGCCACAAACCCGTAAGAGGCCAACGCCTTAACTGCGAGATAGCCAGGAGTGTTACCCAGCGGGCTTACACTCACGCCCTTACTTCCAATCGCGACCAGATTACTCCAGTCTCTCGATTGGTTACGACTTCGAGGTCGCTTGCGCGGTCCTCTCCCTTACGAAGCGGTGAAACGGTGTATACCGAATCTATCGCGGACCACGGCATAGATTTGACACGGTGGGTGTCACAGTTCGTGTCGCCGATTCGCATTCGTGAGTGTGACACGTGTCACGCTCGTGATGCGTCGTTTTGCTCTCGTGCCAGGCGGCGTATAGCCTCCCATTTGCAGTACGCAGTGAGCACTGGGTTCGCCCGAGCGTGAAGTCGCGGGCGCCCTTGCGCGCCCCGCCGCGCGACGCCGCGACGTATCCGCGCAGAGGAGAGCGATTTCTCCGCGACACAGAGAGGCCCAAACGACACATCACGCCTCGTCGCGTCTTATCTCTTTGTCTGATGCCTGATTGCGACGGGCGAACCACCTCCGATGCACTCACCGTTGTAGGAAAACAGATAGATGAGCACATCTAAGTTAAATCTATCTCTTAGTCGATTCTTCTCAACTGAAGATCGTGATCTACGAACACTCTCTAGATAATATAATCTCTTTCGGGGCGCAACAAGTAAAGAATAGAAAAGAATAATAGTATTTTGATAAAAAAATAACATTACATAACAAATATTACATTCCCCGTACCTTCGAAGTCCCGCGCGTCTGTAACTACTAGGTATGCCCGGAATTCCATTATGTCAACTTACGATAATCATTTCCAGAATATCGACCTGAGAATAAATTTAAGCAGAGCCTATACTTAAAATTAATCGAAAATGCGACATAGACATTTCACATGGGATACTTACCTATGTCTTAAGGACTATTTGGTGTTTCATTCTTTGTTCTTCTTATCTTCTTATATATAAAAATGAATCGCCGTGCGTTAGTCTCGCAAGATCTCGAAAATGACTCGACCGATTTGAATTATATTTATTTTGTTTTGTTTGCCTTGATTCACGGGTGGTTTACAAAAAAAATATTTAGGAAAAATTGAAAGAAACAACTGAAAATAGAAAAAATCGAAATTGGTCATTTTGGTAAATGGGCCACTTTCAATAGATGGCGTTCGCGGCGATCCTATTGTTTGACAGCCCATAAACTGTTATTCATTCCGTGCGATTGTGTAAAATTTCAAAAAGTCGAAAAAGTCAAGAGTCGAAAAAGTAAAAAAAGACAAAAAAGTCGAAAACGTCGAAAAAGTCGAAAAAGTTGGAAAGTCGAAAAAGTCGGAAAAGTCAAAAAAGTCGAAAAATGAAAAAAAGACGGACAAGTCGAAAAAGTCGAAAATCTCAAACCGTACATGATTCGGCCATATTATAGATTTCAATGAATTGAATTCGGAAGGTTGATTAGGATCAATAAACGCATATGAAGAGTTAAAATCAAATCAATTTTAGGTGGTACGAAGTTCACCGGGTCATCTAGTTTTAACAAATTAAAAAGGTTTATATGATGCAGTCAATTTTCTTATTTTTTGTACTGCACATTAATACTTAAAATCTATTGACACCCATTCCTTCCTTTTCCTTTCCTTTTACCCTCCCAACCCCCATAGAATCCACTGTGCGTATTGGAGACTTAACTAACTAAAACTATTGTTGAAAGCATATCATCGGCCAGAAATATTGTATTTAATTTAATTGTAATATTTTTTGTAGCGCTGTATGTTTTCCCTGTTAAATAAATAAATAAATAAATTACATTGGTTAAAAAAAAATGCAAAAGTATCTTACCATTCCATTCGAAAATTTAAGTTTTAATTGTCATCGCACAGTACACGAAGTTAAATACTTATTTACACGATAACTCGTGTAATACACAGTGCAAATAAACATAAACTTAAAATAAACTAATCCAAAAATATGCCGATGTTTTCCCAGGGAAGTACAAAGGAAAGAATGGTGAGGGTATTTAGTTAGCAGCTGTGTGAAAGCAATGAAGGTGCATGCCTGACAGAATATGGGAGCTGTTCCATAAACGAGCAGAATGGACTGTAAAAGAATACGTGTAAACAGAAGAGTGATGTAAAGGAATGCCGAGTGTGTTATCACGGCTTGATCGAAGAGGTAGACCGTGGCTTCTCAAAGGGTGGAATTTGTCCTTGAGATAGGGTAAGGTAGGGTTTTTGAGGATGTTGTAAAGTAGCGAAAACGTATGCGAATTTCGTTAGTGAAGTTGCAGACGAAAGCAGCTAACGTCATCGAACTTCGCAAGTTAAAGACATACCTCAGGCAGACGCTCCATCTTATTTAAAATTCATTGGCATCTGTATAACAAACATCACCGTCGTCAAGTATTGGCGTTAACAGTGTGGACATAATCATTTGTTTAATCGATATGGGGAGAAATCACTTAAGCCGCCGGAGACTATCAAAACCATGGAAATACGACTACTTGGTTAAATTTTGAGTACATTCAATTTACAAAAGTCTTAACCTAACTAGGCTGCCGCCTGTTCCAAGGTAGAAAATTTACTTTAATTATCCTAAGAAATCTATAATATTATATTTATATAAATAAACAAAATCATACATAATGTAACAGAAATATCTTAATTACCTAATAAAAATTCGTAGGAAAATGTCATAAAAATTGTCAATATTATTTTATTTTAAAACATGATAAAAAAATATATATATATTTATATATGTATTAATAAGTATTAATATGTATTATTAATATACAAAATAAATTCAGAAAAATTAAAATAAAATTACATTTAGAAATAATCAATTTATTTTACTACATATACTATTATGTTTTTATTATAAAAAATCAATTATTTAATAAGGTGTTCAATGTCTGCATTTGTACAATTTAAAAGGTAGGCACTCAAACTATTTTTAAATTTATATGATATTTTAATGTCTTTAATGTTTGGTGGTAGGCAATTATAAAGTTTGGGGGCAAGATAAGAGAAACTGGATTGGCCAAAAGCGGATCTCCTGAGTGGTATTGCAAAATTTGTTTGTGTCGATCTTCTTGTTACACGAGATTGCTGGCTTTTTTTCTGTTCTCCTAACTCACTCTGGAATTTAGTGAGAGTTACCAGCACAAACATTTTTCTCACACTCAACACTCTATACTCTCGGAAAAGGTCATCGGAAGAATATGTGTGGGGTTTTTTATTGATCACCCTCAGTATCATTATAAATAGGATTTAAACGAATTTACCGCGTGAAATTTGTAGCACCCGACGTTTCGGTGACGTTGCAGCCGCCGTTGTCGGGGGTAGACTGATATAAAATCGAAGACTATCGCGGTTGTTTGACATTATAAATAGGATATAAACGAATTTACCGCGTGAAATTTGTAGCACGCGACGTTTCGGTGACGTTGCAGCCGCCTTGCCAGGGTAGACTGGACAACGGCGGCTGCAACGTCACCGAAACGTCGGGTTCTACAAATTTCACGCGGTAAATTCGTTTATATCCTATTTGTAATGGTTAACTTGAACTTGTCAGTCGATTGGATTTATTAGAATTGACAGTTTTCGTATATTTCACAATATTTCAATTTACAAAAATTGTCTGTAATTGAAGTTGAAGATCTATTGATGTACAACCTCTGTAATCCGACAGATACCAGACCAGTGCACTGCCGGATTACCGAAAAAGCCGGATTATTGGAAAAAAGTCTAACAGAAACTTTCGTTTTAATGTAGGCTACATTAAAAATATAAAATATACAAAGGTGTTACTGTAGTGTAACTTACGTTATTCCATTGACGTGGAAGGCTTGAAATAATTGTCTATTGTCTTTTGTTTTTTATTTCTGAACGATCCTTTAAGGGCTTGTTCTTGTAAACCGTTTTAACACTAAAACGTCATGAGCACAGGCGCCTTTTTTTCTGCCCACGCTATCAATGTGGCGAACGAGACGATAGCCGCATCATGGCTTATCTTTGAAGCAGCTGTCATGTTGTCTCCCCCACCGTCCTCTTCGTCCTCTTCCTCCCGTGTAACCTCCTAAATTATCTCATCTTCTGTGATGAATTGATCATTCTCGTCTTCTTCTCCAGTAAGCCACACCCTTACATCTTCTGCCGTCAGTGTCTTAGCTGGTGAATCCACGAACTGTTCAGTGGCCGACGTTGCCAGATTTATTTAGATGCGTCAACACCGCGAAAAGAATGCCGGATTAGTCGGAGTGCCGGAGAGCTGAGATGCCGGATTACAGAGGTTGTACTGTATCTATTTAAGCAAAATTGAAGTATCTATTTTTGACAATGCTTTTTTGCCAGCTATCACAATTGCTATCGATTTATTTGGATTTATAAAGATACCGTGTCTACATCAGAGTCCATTATAGCGACGACTGAGAGGACATCATGTGGCCTGGCATGGTAACAGTTTTGAAGTTGGCACGGTACTTCTCACTCACTAATGTTTGGAAGGCCGTTCTTCGGCTTTTTCTTTCAATGTTTATTCATACTCTCTACAAGATTGGCGTCGCGGCGACGTCTCACTAATCATATCAGCCGCACTTTCTATCGAATTATGCGCATCATTCTATGTACATACACGATGAACAAAACGATGTATGCTTTACAATATAATAGAATGAAATTTAGTGAAGCTAACACAATTTAGTTAGAATGGACAAACACAACAGAAAATTGTGGTTATATAATAAGCGACAAGTCCTTTTGCGCAGGTGCAGATGGCGCTGATAGCATTGTCCGGCGAAACTATTAGCGAAGCTATTTAATTGGCCATCTGTAATTAAATTGATAATGAATAGTTTTTTTATTAAGGACTGATTGATTATTGCTTAAATTTCAATATCTTCCCGCCAACCTTCGTGGAAGTGTTGGGTGCCAGTAGAGCTAAATAAACAAAAAAAAATACGTGTGGCACTCGGGGACTGCCGCGGTAAAGCTATTGCACAGCATTTTTAACAACTTATGCAATTATAATTATTTATTTATTTTATTTTTTCTGATATCAGATAACTGCGCTCTATCGGAAAAAGTTGAAATTATTCCGAATCATTTGCGGCTGCGAAAGCAAATGATTCGGAATAATTTAAACGTCTTGCGATAGAGCGCCGCGCACGATTTTTTTATTCGATAAAGCAAAAAAAAACGGATTATTCGAAAAAAATCGCAGATAAAAAGATAGATAATTAAATTATCTTTAAAATGGTGCAGGTTTCATAATAATACGCCAGATAGTATTTTCGTAGTAGTCGTTTTTGTGTTCGGTTAGACCTAATTTCACAAATTAATTACACTATGTAATATAAACAAAATCTAAAATATTCAAAGCTAAACATATTAGGAAAATGTTCTTGTTTAATATATATGTTTTTCGAATCGTAAGCAGTACTCGTTTAGACGTAATTATCAGTTCAAAATCATTAATTTTCGTTAAGAAATTTCTTCATTCGGTCGCCGCGCTCTCCTAGGCCCGCGATAAAAGCTATGCAATAGCTTAAAAACTTAATACCTAATAAAACATCACCAAATTAAAAAAATCTTTAAAAAAATAAATAGAGCAGAGGTATCCAAACGTTCTTGACTCGTAGACCCCTTGCTGTTTTTCGTAGACCCCTGCCTAAATTTTCCTTAACTTACGAACATTAAAAGTTTCTTGACAGCTGGAACAGTACTGATCGCCTACATAGGGTTTTTGGTAATGTTGACAGTTGTAAAAAAATAAAAATATGTACAATTTTTATTTGTTTATTCCTAAGCGTCCACGACCTTAAAGTAGAAATCATTTGGGAAAGCCGCACATAAGTGCACATGTAGTACTATCTCGCTTGCTCATTCATGTGGCGCGTTTTTCCTACTCGCTCGCACGGATTGAAGCGCAAGCATGTGTGGATGCCAATTTTCTTTTTATAAATTTGTATATCTATGTTTTTTTTTTTTTTTAAATAATTTTCTGTATGATAATATAGCGAACGTAAAAAAAAATCTTTTTGTATTTTTTTAAAGTTATTATTCTGGTGGTGATTATTCCTAAAAAATCTATTGTTTTTTTATTGACTATTATTGAAGCTTTTTGTAAATCGAGTTTTATATTATCTTTTATTGAACCAAAAGTACATTATTTAAAAAAGTATATGCACATGTAATTAATATATGAATATTTTTGCACCAATTTAATATGATGTATACCACAGTCTGTGACCTTTTAGAATTAAAAAAAACTATGACTAACGGTGGATCAATATGTAAAAAAGAAGAATTTTGAGTAAGGATCGCAATTTCACTCTCCTGACGAGAACGGAGCGGAAAAGTCGGGCAAAGGAACACCTTATTAAATTATTGAATCTTTATAATAAAAACATAATTGATGATTTCTAAATGTAATTTTATTTTAATTTTTGTGAATTTATTTTGTATATTATCAATACATATTAATACTTATTAATACATATATAAATATATATTAATTTTTATCATGTTTTGCAATAAAATAATATTGACAATTTTCATGACATTTTCTTCACGAATTTTTATTAGGTAATTAAGATATTTCTGTTTAAGTATGATTTTATTTATTTATATAAATATAATATTATAGATTTCTTAGGATAATTAAATTAAATTGTTTACCTTGGAACAGGCGGCAGCCTAGTAAGGTTAAGACTTTTGTATATTGAATGTACTCATAATTTGAACTCAATAAATAATTTGAAATTTGAAATTGAAAGGTGGAAGTGCGGCTCATCGGTTGGGTAAAAGTGCGTTTTTGTAACGTCTTGAGGAAACGTATGATCAAACACCGAAGAGGATTTAAAAGAAAGAGAATTTGAGGTTACGTATCCTTAAAATTTAAGTCTTCCAACAAAGATTATATACCTACTTATAGAATTAATAAGTAAGTGGGCACTCTTTCCCCATCACTAAATAAGTTTCCGTTATGTCCCGTTATTCGACGAGTGGTCAGCAAAAGAATGCCATCGGGCTAAAACATAAACGTCCATGGAAAAAGGAGAAGAACGGCAGCGGCCGGCAAGCGGCGCTGGACCGAACACGAGCAAAAGGACCCAACCAAGATTTAAACGCTATGGGCCCATGGCTGGCTCCACGTTGGCGACAATGCGACGCGGGTTTCTTAAGGCGCCAATGTCGCAGTTCATCGAGTATTTGTCACGATTTTATAATAAACTAGCTGACCCGTGCCCACTTCGTTGGGCGGTAATACATTTTACTTGTGATGAAATTATGAGTGTGGTTTGGTTAGTACTGAGTGCTATGATTTATTTCCTGACTGCCAAAAGAATGGTTATATTTTTACTGCATGTATTTGAATGCCAATTTGACTAATACCTTTATTTGTGAGTGTCTTCTTGTGAGTGTCTTATTTGTGAGTGTCTTATCTCTTTAACCATTTACCTATGCAGTAAAAGGGAAAAGCCTTTTGTTTTAAACATTTGAGACGATAAATTTACTTATTTTGATAATAATTCATAATTGTTGATAATATAACCAATACACATGACCTAACGATTTCAATTATTTTTTAAATATAATATACTACTTTTTGTAACTTAAATATAAAAGTTAGACATATGCTGTCGCTGACTTTTTTGTCAGCATTATCAAGCTCTACAACTTTTCTCTAGAGCTTAATCATATATCTCTCATCGTTAAGGCAGCGTTCGTTAGAAACGTTTTCGTTCGACCGTTTTTTCCGACTTACTTTGGAAATCCGACTACCACGAAAAAGTCTTTTCATTTTTCGGATTAATACATAGCCTATGACACTCACAAATAACGTGGCTTTCTATTGGTAAAAGAATTTTCAAAATCGGTTCAGTAGATCCAGAGATTACTTCCTACAACCTCACAAACTTTACCTCTTTATAATATTAGTATAGACTAGCCGTTGCCTGCGGCTTCGCTTCGCGTAAAGTTTCGAATCGATTTGTTAATTTAAAGTAGGGTGGCGGTCAGTTTATTTTATTTTATTTTAATCAGGAAACAGACAGTACAAAATACATATTTACTTAATCAAAATATAACAAACATAAACCATGTATATGTTTCCACCAATTAAACGGTCATATAGTGCGTTATTCTATATAAAAGAAAATTTTAAAATATACGTGCATTTTTTAAAGTGAAATATTAGGGTTTTTTTTTAAATAAACAGAAAATATTTTGAAAAGTAATTGCTAAGTTACTAAACAGTCCAAAGTATCAAAAGAGTAAATATAAAGTAAATAGAACCGAAAAAAACAGTAAATAGATTCATAAACATATATGGTAATAAATGAATTAATTATTAAATAGAGAGTAATAAGAAAATAAAATATATAATTACTAGCTGCGCCCAGCGGTTTCACCCGCGTGGTGATGGAAAATTGTGATAATGATGATAGAAAACCATATGTCTTTATAAATTATAGCCTATGTGTTATTCTGATGTGTAAGCTATATTATTGTAAAGTTTCATCAAAATCCATTCAGTAGTTTTTGCGTGAAAGAGGAACAAACATCCATACATACATACAAACTTTCGCGTTTATAATATTAGTAGGATGTAATGACACATTTTATGAGAACGAAAAATAGAAAAAAGGAATAAGTTATGTAAATACAAAGATAAGAGGAGAATAACCATTTTCATAATAAACAGATTACTTAATTAAATTGTAATATATTCATAATTAGATTTTTAAATGTATCTGGGGTTGTGGCAAATATATCTACATCCATAAACACCGAGTTGTAATGATGACAAGCTCTATAAAGAAAAGCATTTTGTGCATAGTTCGAATTGACAATTGGCAGTTGAAAGGAACGCTGAGAGCGAGCTGGCGAGCTTTATACGCTGCCTTTAAATATGTAGTGCGAGACGTCCCCCCTCAGATGCTCGCTACCTATATCGTAGACGTACGCGTTTTGTTCCTTGCCACCCGCGCCGCTTTCCGCTGAACGCTGACCTTGCCGGGCCAGCAGCCGCCACCGCCGCCTGCTAGGTAATTCAGGGTGCTTGCACGCGTTTCTAATTTTATGATACCTCTATAACTGTACCACCTAAAAACTAACATAAATGCCTAATTTCATCTTTATTAACCACTCGTAATAATAGATTAATTTATTTTGATAAGGATTCTTATTTTATTGCTAAAGTCTTCAACAAACACTACCTACTTATTTTTGTTATTTTTTTGAGACATAAAAGCAGTTACTGTAGCTTAAATGCGCTGCCCTGCTAGATATCTTATTGTATATACATATATAGGTTGATTAAAAACCTTCTGATTTAAAATAAATTGAATTGGGATAAAATAAAAATAAATTGAAATAAATCAACATACGCAATATATTCAGGTTGATTAAAAACCTTTTAAACGGAAATAAATTGAATTGAATAGACAATAAAATGCTTGTGATTCAAAAATGGTATATGTTTATTTTATTTTACTTGCCCGGTCTAAGGGAAAGTATTGTGAACGCGCTAAGAAAATCGAGATGATGACGAAAATATCCATTTTGACCCCCCGTGAGTGAAGTAAGACCATTTCCAGACTGAAGTCTGTCTGTCAGTGTATGCCTGTGTGTATGTGTGTGTGTGTGTGTGTGTGTGTGTGAGAGAGAGAGAGAGAGGGTGTGTGTGTCTCTGTGTGTGTGTATTCTTCCACGATAGCGTCTGAACGCTTCATCCGATTGAGCTGAAATTTGGCATGCAGGCATCATTCGTTCATGGCAAGAGTTGAAAAGATTGTAGTTCAAATCAGTCCACCAGAGGGCGCGATAGTCATACTTTAGTCTCGAAATATTGCTGTTAGAGACTTGAAATTCCGTACGTAGATGCCTTGTTGGACCGAAATCACGTCAAGAAATTTGGTTGCAATATCTCGTATTCGAGCGACGCAAATAATATTTAAATGCCGCCATATTTAACGTCCTGCGTTTAAAATGGCAACACCAAAATATGAAAAATCGAATTTATCAGCGCATGATTTTTTAAACTATTTTTCTCATAATATGTCATCATTAATGAATGTATTGAAGTAAAGAAAAAAAACGAAAAAAGGGTGTCTGGAACTTAGCGCGCGAGGAGAGGTTGAGTTAAAGGGAATGGAGGAGTGGTGGCGGGGGGTAGGGGGTGTCTACTTGCCGAAAAGTCTTGGGGTGACAACCGTTCTTACACTACAGCCCAACAAAAAAGAAATGTAATGTGTTTAGGGTTTATCTATGTATGTTTTTCGTTTCTTTATTCCATCATAACTTTAAAACGCTTGAACTGATTTAAAAGTGTTTTGTATTAGTAGAATCGTTATTTCTTTCCGAGTGCCATAGCGTACCTTTACTGTCCAAATATTAAGGAAGTAGTCTAAATGTCAAATGTCAATAAATTAACATAAATATATAGCGTTTAGTGTCAAATAAAAGGTCTGATTAAGTACATTTCGAAAATATACATATATATATATATATATATATATACATATATGAATAAATACATAAACCATAAATATTTCATAAAATAACCGTAATGGAAATAATTATAAATACAATAGTTCAATTTCTGTAACGGCAGTCGTGTTTTTTATTCTTTTTACTTGTTTTTATTTTTCTTTTAATATAATTATAACGCCAACAATATTCGCCTTAAGAGAGATAGATGGTCAGCGAAGTGAAATCGAGCCCTTAAGTAAGTAGATGCCCAGATGCCGTCGCCGCTGCATCAAAGGTCGACTTGGATACCTAATTGGAATGCGCTATCGATGGATTGTGGAACTTGACTCAGGCCGCTAGTCGTGAAACTCCGCTTCTTGGATGACATTGGCCAAACTCTGCGCCGTTTACAAATAAAACTAGCCGATTGCGAACAAGCAAGCGCCTTCGGCACCTCCTCCGCCAGAAAAAGTTACGATAACCAAAATTGATATATTTTTTTAATTTTTTAATTTTATTCAGGAAACAGACAGTACAAAAAACATATTTACTTAATCAAAATATAAGAAACATAAACCATTTATATGTTTCCACTAATTAAAGTGCGTTATTCTATATAAAAGAAAAGTTTAAAATGGACAAGCATTTTTTAAAGTTAAATTATTAGGGTTTTTTAAATAAACAGAAAATATTCTGAAAAGTAATTGCTAAGTTACTAAACAGTCCTAAGTATTAAAAGAGTAAATACAATGTAAATGGAGCAGAAGAGAAACATTAAATAGATTAAATAGATTCTCGAGAAAGCTCCAGATTGGATTATGGAGGTCGATTCGGTCTCTAAGCAGTATAAATTCCCTGAAAGTCTCGGATGCACAGCCCTGCGTCCAGATATAACTCTTTACTCTCTATCTCGGAAGATGGTCCTTATCGTAGAATTAACTGTTCCATGAGAATCAAATATCCCAAAAGACCACGAGTACAAATTAAATAAATACCATGACCTTGCAAACGTCACCCGGAACGGCTTCACTGTTCACCTTCACGCGGTGGAAGTAGACGCTCGTGGCCTACCAGCTAAATCTTTGTTTCACCTTTTTAAAGATCTTGGTCTCTCCAGGAAAATAATCAACTCCTTTCTAGAAAAATTATCTAAAACCGCGATTTCTGCATCTCAAATTGCATATGGCTTCGTAGGGGGAGTGAATGGGTGGTAAGGTGAACGCTCACATGTGGCAAGACAGCTGTCCTAAACCTACGACCGCCGGTCGTTAGTCCGGAATCCACCCTTCACCTCCCAGAAGTGTAATAATTATATATGATGGGCCCGATTTTTGGTCGGTGAATTCCATGGCAGCTCCGTTTGTATTTTATTTATAAATGAATTAATTATTAAATATATAGTAATAAGAAAATAAAATATATAATTATGTAATGACACATTTTATGAGAACGAAATATCGAAATCGAATGACTATCTTTCGATATCGAAATATCGAAAGATAGTCATTGTTTGGTTTCATTTTTACTCTTTACTGTGAAATTTCACAATGGGCGGGTTTGTTATCATACGACAATATCTCACAACCAACCCTACTATAAAGTGTTTATATTTATATATGCGTGTAACATGTGTGTAAGTGTGTCTTGTTGTTGCATTCGATTGACGGAATTTTAGTCATAGCTTATTAATTCTAATTATTATAATTATAATGCCATTTTAATTTAAAGGACATTATAAATATTATAATTATAATGTCATCATTTTATATATAGTTAAAAATGGATAAAATCCGTACTGCTTGAAGTACTGCTTGAGTAAGCAAGCAAGTAAGCTGCTTGATTTGAAGTCATAATTGAAAACCGGTGACGTAGCTTTTGAATAGAAACCCAATAAATGTTTATTAATAAGTGTACGGCAATGGCAATGGAATAAGTGTACGGCAAGTACATGCCGGAAATATACATGTATCTACACATATATGAATAAATACATAAACCACAAATATTTTATGGGAAAACCGTAATAAAAATAATTATAAATACGGGTACAATAGTTCTCTAATATAAGTAACGTACCTACGTTAACGTACTATTACAGTAATAGTAGTAACGTACTATTAATTATGACTATTAGTATTAATTACGTATTAATAGTACTATCGTAGTTAAAAGTACGTTACATTAATAGTAATAATAATAATAATAATAATTAAACGCTTTATTTGCTTAAACAAAAAGGCGAACTTTATTGACTAAAAGCAAAACTTACAGCTAACCTGAACCTAGTGGAATAACATGTTATGCGGTAAAAATAAACTAATAAATTAAATTTTAAACATTTAAATTCAGCATGAAAACAAAACAATAAATTTCAGAAAAAAACAAACAATAAACCTACAGGGACGCAATAGGGAGGAAAAACATAGGGAAAAATAAGGAAAAGTTTATGAGCGTGGGTTCAAGTGTTCTTTGAGTCTGCGTTTGAAGCAAAGCAAACTGGGTGCTATCCTTATACGCATGGGTAAAGCATTCCAGAGACTGGCTCCACGTACAGAGAAGGAGTGCGAGAAGAAATCACTACTGTGACTAGGGATCGAGAGCAGTAGGTTGTCTTCAGATCTCAGAGGGCGCCCGTGAGAAGATAGAGGTTTGAACCTACTTATAAGATAGTTCGGAGCGGCCTACTTCAGGATTCTGAAGAGCAAACCTAGGACTCTCGTATCTCTCCTTTCTCGGGTCGTCAGCCAGTGAAGTCTCCTTCTGTACTTCGGAATATGGTCAAACTTTCTTAGGTCATAAATGAATCGAATGCAGACATTTTGCAGCCTTTCTACCCTGGTGGCTAGATCTTCCTTGATGTCGAGAAAGGCAACATCTGAATAATCAGGGAGAGGGAGGAGAATAGATTGGCAGATTGTGATTTTTCTTAATAGTAAAATAAAATAGTACGTTAATAGTATAACGGGGACGTGCATGGGTTGGTAAATAATTCCATCGATGCGAATGCGATTTTGGAGCACATTGAATTTTATGTTCCTCCCCGCCCTGTTCGATCGCATCGACTATTTCATCTCCCTGTAGTGAAAACCAACGCATCTTAAAATGCATTTCTATACAGAGCGTGTCATAGATATAATACAAACTTTTTAAGTGTGGACATATTACACTCATCAAAAACCTCTTATACGAACTGAATAAAAAAAATCTAGAGTCTGTCTAGATGATCACAAAACATTTATACATATTATATTTCATTTAATTTAGTTCATGGACATAATTTTATATCAAGTATATTAATTATAATACCTATATATCATATATAAATATATTTATATACATACATAATATATTTTTATCTATTTTGTCTTATCCTTTCACCCCAATTCCCATCCTTATTCCCCCCATTCTCAAGCGGAAACAATATAAAATTATATTGCGTTCATTTTGTATACTTTATATTCGGAATCACATTAATGGATTTTTGTGACTTTTAAATAGGGTTTTCCCTACTCTTGGTAGAGTCAAGTTGAATAACTGGTATTATACCTTATGTGGTAAAATATTTTTTTTAAATATCGAATATTATTTTTTAATTGTAAAACAACTAATATTTCAATTTAAAATAAACATTTAAGATCTTTTTAAAATAATTTGAGCTGCTTAAATACTGCAGATAGTCAAAATATTAAAACGAAGAGTCGGTTGTAAAACAGTAAAATTAAAATTATAAAAAATATAAAATTAAATCAATAACAATGTCGTAAAAGAAATGGTCAATATATTTTTTTATATTATAATCCATCTTTGATAATCAATGATTGTATTTAGTAAATAATCAAAATTAGAAAATAAAAAAAAAATTAAAATAAGAAAAGATTGTAATATAAATATTTATGGAAGATTAGGAAAATCAATACTCTCAAAGTCCTTAACAGAATACATTGGGTTCTTAATAAGCATATCCTGGACCTTGCTCTTAAATTGAACGTCTCCAAGACCCCTGACGCACAATGGAATCTTGTTATAAAATTATAAATATTGCGTTGTATGTAGTTCTGTTTGGTTCCAGAATAAAATAAAATAAAAATAGTAATGTTAAGTAATAAGTTAGTTAGTTCTGTAACGGTAGTCATGTTTTATTATTCTACTTACTTATTATTGTGGTCTTCACTTCCAAAACAAACCCGCAATAAATTTATGAATTATGCGTTTGTAGCGTAACAATCTGGTTTCAGATAAAGCGCTCTGTGCGCAAACAACACCGACTGACATAACGCCGATAGTCTATTTAATTATCCTGCATGTTAAGACGACAAATAAATATGCAAGTGAATAAGCCAACTGCAACGGCGATAATGGCCAGACGCTGTAGTTATTCTTTGAGTAAATATTGTGTCGCCTGTAAATCTCTGCGCGCTCTTTTAAGTATGTCAAGATGATATGGCCGACCTTATTTCATTACTATCCATATATCATACACATAATTTCATTGATTATTTTTTAAAAGTGTTCGTGAATGCTGACTGTTTTACGTCAATTATATATTTTTCACACGACTGCCCAACAAAAAATGAGTGTAATGTGTTAAGGGTTCATCTATGTATGTTATCCATTTCTTTATTCCGCCATAACTTCTAAACGCATGGACTGATTTAGAAGTGTGTGGTATGGTTAGAATTGTTATGTCATCGTGAGTATCGTAGAGTCTTAACTGTTTGCATATCAAGTAAGTAGTTGTCTAAATGTTCAAATGTCAATAAATTAACATAAATATATCTTGTTTAGTGTCAATTAAAAGGTCTGATTGAGTACATTCCGGAAATATACATCTGTCTATATGGAAAAAAAATATGAACATTTTATAAAAAACTAATAAAATAATTATAAATGCAGTAGTTCACATTCTGTAACAAAAGTTGTGCTTTTTATTATTTTTAATATGTTTGCTGGTCGCAATACTATTATAATATTTATTGCAGCAGAATTTCGGTCCTGCGCAATTCAGGACCCGTCGGACTTATTGACCCGTCGGGCGCCGACAGTACTTATAGGCACTTAACCGTTTCGGCCGGCTCCCATATTATATACTAGCTGACCCGTGCCCACTTCGTTGGGCGGTAAAACTTTTTACCTGTGATGAAATTGTGGCTGTGGTTCGGTTATTACTGAGTGCTATGATTTATTTCCCGACTGTCAAAAGAAGGGCTATATTTTTACTGCATATGTATGTATGTATTTGCATGCCAATTTGACTATAATACCGTTATTTGTGAGTGTATTCTTTTGAGTGTCTTACATTACATTTTCGTCGTGTCCAATTGACGGCTAAAGACCGCTCTTGAACGTGTCAAAATAATTGGGTTAGGTAGTAAGTGTTATTACTACTCTTTACTAGGTTAACTACTAGATTTAACTAAGAATTACTAAGAATTAACTACTAGATTGTCAAACTATAAATATAACCTTCCCATTCTTCTTTATGGATCGGAAACGTGGACGTTACTACAATCGGACCTCATAAAGTTCGAAGTCTTCCAAATGCGATGCTTGAGGCAGATTCTCGGTGTCTCACTCCGCGACCGAATTCGAAACGAGACCATTAGAGAAAGATGCGATCTAGTAACAACGATCGAAGAAGAAGTACAAAAACGTCGACTACGATGGTTCGGCCATGTTTGCCGAATGAACGACAATCGCTTGCCACGTAAACTTCTTTGGCGAGTCCGTCCGACAGAATGGAGAATTCAGCGATCGGCACCGAAGAAAACCTGGCTAAATAACATCAAAGACGACCTTAAAAATCAACGATTGTCGGCTAGGGAAGCTCGAGACGAGGCAAAAAATCGTTAAGAATGGAAACGAATCGTGAATGGAGTACGAGATCCAGCGGCACCGACAGCAGCGTATTGGCTGCGAGGGCGACCCCCTCCCCAATCTACGGCTACGGAATAAATAAATAATAAAATAATAGAAATAGTCAATACATTTTAGTCGAATTGAAAATCGATTTTAAAAACCTATTACAGAAAGAGATATAGTCGAGATACAGTTATTGTTTACCTGTTTCCCATTTACGGGGAAATTCAATAAATCTGGAATGGCGTTCATTCTAGCTACAACAGAGATTGCATCAGATCGCGAAAGAGTGGAAAGTGCGCGGCTATTCTCGGGCCGGTCGGATTGAGCTATAAACGGGGCTGTATGTTCTCGCAATCAGCGATTCAGTATGTATTTATTCAGGTACTTTGCAGCTTCGCGCAATCGGATAGTTTTTGCCGAGGGGCCGGCCGGCGCGCAGGCGAATGACGCGCCAGCAAGATCATCGCTTCACACTTGAGATGGGAACGAATTGCGTCATTGCGGATTCCCAACATGGTTCTCTCCATTCATTTTCTGTCAGAACTACACATTATTGTTAACTGGTATTTCTACGCGAAAACTTCTGTAAAATCGGTTTGGTAGCCAGGTAAATGTTTATTCTTATTCTATCTAGTAAATGTATATACTTCCTTAGTATAATGTCGTATGGGATTTTGCTCTGGGGCCGCGCAGCCGATATGCAAACGATATTTACTTTGCAGAAAAGAGCCATACGATCCATTTATTGTTTAAACTCCCGAGCATCGCTAAAAGAGAAATTTAAAGAGATCAATATTCTGACGGTTTATAGTCAGTATATATTCGATAACATAATGTATGTTCGTAAAAACTTGCACAGGTTCCGTAGGTTGGGTGACATTCACAATAGGAACACCAGTTTCAAAAATAAACAACTAACCATTACGGGCTCTAGGTTAGCAAAAGTGAGTAAATCTTTCATTGGAGACGGTGTTCGCTTTTATAACACTTTGCCTGAGGAATTAACCCTTTTACCAGACACTAAATTTAGAAAAATTGTTAAAGATACTTTGTGCTCTAAAGGCTATTATAAAATTAAAGATTTTTTAAGCGATTCATTGGTCTGATCTAGTCGTTTTTGTGTACCATAGCTATGATAACCATTTGTAAAGTGTTATTATTATTATTATTATTACTATTACGTAAAGCCATTGATTATATAGTGTAGTAATCAATGGTAAAGTCTACAAGCAAGGCATAAATGTCTAGAAACATAAGACGTTCGGAAAGTACTGTAAGTCTACTTCGAATAAAAATCTATCTATCTATCTATCTATCAATTACTTTCCGGCCCACCAACCGAACAGGATGGAAAGTATTGTGAACGCGCTATTTTTTTTCGCGATTATGACGGAAAATTTGTTATAAATTCCTCGTCATAATACTGATTTTTGCTTCTACTCTTTCTGTGTCCATGTTGCAAGACTGGAACGATCTGCCAGCAAATATATGAAACTCGCCATCAATAGAATCATTTAGGATTCACCTCAAAAGTACTATTTTTCTAAGAAGTAACAAGTTTAATTATTTATTTATTTTTAGGAAAACCAACAGCTAATTATAATTTACCAAAAAGAGGTGTAGGAAAACAGAGAGCCAATTAACGGTTTTCACGTTTAAGTAAAGTTGTAGAAACATATGTGACCTTTCAATTAAAGCTATCGATTAAAAATACATCAAAAAATTATTCAACAATTAATGCTATAAAGAATTCACTGTTCAGCCGCTGCCTAGCTGAGTTAATACTCGTACAGAATAGATCAAAGTCAAAGCGTTAAATCAAATCATTGAAATTGTCACTTGTTCGCCACAGAAATGCATTTTGCCTATAGTTGGTACCAGCATCAAGAACATGAAGAGCAGGGTTAAATCTATTGAGTTTGGAAGGAACACGGAGATTAATTTTATTTAGTAAGTAGCATTGTGAGTGATAAATGAATTATTATATATAAAACAATAGAATTAGTACGATCAGGGTAGGCAGACGATATAAGCGCGAGCATAGCATACATAGTTCTTCACTTTCTCTCTCTATTATCGCTCAATTTCCTGTCCTCGGAATATAGTAATTTGTATTTTATGCAGACAAACGTGAAAATAAAGAGTTATAAATAGGTTTAAAAATTGATTTTACCACGTGAAATTTGTAGCTCTCGACGTTTTGGCGATGGTGCACGCGCCGTTGTCCAGGGTAGACTGACTACCCTAGACAACGGTGGTTGCAACATCGCCGAATCATCGGATGCTGCAAATTTCCCGCGGTAATTTAAACCTATCTATAATGTTAAAAAACCGCGATAGTCTTCGATTTCATATCACAAAGAGTAATATTCCTTTTTCGTATTTTTCAAACTTTTGTATGTTAAAATAGTAATTATCCTCAATACAATGTTTACAAACTAGTACAGGTTAGCTCGCGTTTTATTTAGAATAAGTTGTTATTATTATCACACTTAATGTTGCACAAAAGAATATTACAAAAACCATCGTTAGAAAACCGTTAGGATTTCCAAGTAATTGATTATTTGTAGTTTTTGCGTGAAAGAGTAACAAACATACATACCTACATACATACAAACTTTCGCGTTTATAATATTAGTAGGATGTATAAATCCATAAAAAAACGTTAAAAATATTATACATACTATTATACATAACTACTACAGTAGTTATTTTTTTGTAACGGCAGTCTTTTTTTTACTCCTTTAATTATTAACTTGTTATTTGATTTTTTGGCTGTGTATTCAATAAAATTCCAAGTGGCTATTAAGATTTTATTTTTTAACCCATTTACTTCTTACGCATTTAGTCTTCACATGTATTTTTTAACGTATTCAACGACTGTATGTTTATGGACGATATTTGCTATTTCGTACCCTAGGGCATTACTTAATAATTGACATAAATTTCTTGCTATGAATTAAGTGGTATAGTAACATGATATTTTATTTGATTTTCTATATTGTAACTTGTAATACTTGTTAATTATTTTAAAATAAATAAATAACATTATTAAAGGCTACTTTATCGAATCGTCGGGAAACAGCCGAATCTGTTCTACTTGCTACGTGTGAGTTATGCCGCTGTCTTCTGGCTCGCAGCCAGAGCAACTGCGATTATTTTAGTGGCGGGAGATTGCCTGCTGGTCTGTGGTTGTCGCGGCGGTGGCTGGCCGAGGGGGCAAAAAGGCTGCGCTGTCATGTCGTCGGCTGGCCATTTTGAAAGATGTCGCCGCGACGTCCAGAGGCAAAAAAGCGGCAGCGCGCCGACGCGTGCGCAGACTCCTAATAGCCCACTCACTCAATCTGTGCTGCACCGCCTCCGTCTTCACTGATCATCGCTTACGTCATAGATTAACCGACGAGACGCTTCCATTTCCATCAGATACGACACGCAACGGCTCTCAAGTCAGTTAACCGCCATACCTTTTGGACATTATTCAAAAACTAGGTAAAAAATCGTTGTTTTTTTCAATACATTTTGTAATAGTTGTTTACAATATACCTACTAGACATTTTTTTTACTTAATAGACCAATTTATTACCCTTATTTGTATATAGAATAGTAAGAACAATTTGACGTTTCACGTACGCTTTGTGGGTTTCAGTTTTTTTTCTTTTTTGTACTCGAACGTACGTGATACGGCTTATTGCGTTCGTGCGATAAATATGTAACAGACGTATCACGTACGTTCTTATAGGTAGAGCGGTTAAAGTTACGATACGACAGGTCAAACTCTCGGTGGAGGTGTTCTCATCGCAATCAAAACCCATCTCAATGCTTATCTTCAAACTGACTGGCAATCGAGTGCGGAGGATCTGTTGATAACCATACCTGCTAGCCTAGGTTCGAGAGGTAAATCTCTTCATATCTGTTGCGTCTATCTCCCCAAAGACTCTAACTACGCTGTCCACCTTGAGGACTTCCTTCGGCAGTTATCTTTTATCACGACCGACAACCCCAATGACAATTTCCTCCTGGTAGGCGACTTTAACCAAGGTGATATATCATGGTCCGTATCAGATGATAACTGGCTAACCCCAACCTTTAAAAGCCCATCACATATGGGTACTCTCCTCATTGAAGAGACTGCATACTCCGGACTAAACCAATATAATCCGATCTGTAACACATTCGGACGCTATTTGGATCTTGCCTTCTCAAACTGCTCTCTCTCTATTGGCGAGGCATCGGAGTCGCTAGTTCCAGAAGACTGCCATCACAGATCGATCGAAATTGGTATATCCCTCAGACATCCCACTCCTCCTGGACTATGTAAAAGAAAGGTTTACAAATTTCATGAAGGAAACTACAAGTTAATTCAGGATGAATTATTGGCAATTAATTGGTATTCTATCTTGTTCTCAGGTGACATCGATTGCGTTGTTGACACTTTTTATAACATTCTTTTTGAACTAATCGATCGTCACATACCCACTAAGCTCATCCATGCGAGCAAATATCCGCAATGGTACTCCTCGGCGCTTATCAAGGTTGCACGGGAAAAAGAGAACTATTTCCACAAATTCAAACGCTTCAAGAATCCTCTTGATCAATCGTCCTACAAATTGTTACGTATCAGATTTAAAAAAATGCACAAATCCTGTTTTAATGACTACATATATCGCGTTGAAAATAGCATATCAAGTAATCCTAAAGTATTCTGGTCCTTATTAAAGCGTTGAAAAACTCGTCTACTCTTTCGGAGAGGACCATCTATCACGGCATGGTCAAAGACTCAAAGCAAGACATCGTAAACTCATTCTCCACCTATTTCAAATCTGTATTTGAAACACCGGTTGACTCAGATTTACCTGATGAAATTGAACCCGCTGATATCTCTTCTATTACTATCAACGCTGAGATTATTCACCAGATCATCAAACAACTGGACTTAAGGAAAGGTGCAGGTCCCGACAGAATCTCACCCATTTTTGTCAATCGTTGTGGCATAAGCTTAGCATACCCTCTGAGCATCTTATTTAAAAGATCATTAGACGAAGGCATATTTCCGCATGAATGGAAGATGGCCCACATCACTCCGGTTTACAAATCCGGTCCTAAACACGACATTGAAAATTACCGGCCTATCTCCAAACTGTGCATCTTCAGTAAAATTCTAGAGAAATTAGTATATGCTCAGTTACATGCAGCAGTGAAAACATATATAAGCGACTCCCAACAGGGCTTCCAATCAGGACGATCAACCACATCCAACCTGATTCTGTTCACTGAGACCTTGCTGACAAATATGGATAAACGTTACCAGACAGATGCCATCTACACAGACTTTAGTAAAGCCTTCGATAAAGTAAACCATCCTACTTTAATATCGAAACTATTAAAGATAGGTATACATGGCGACTTACTGAGGTGGTTGAAATCATATATCAGTAAAAGAAGTCAAATTGTAGTGGCAGCAGGCTTCAAGTCAAATAGAGAATTAGTAACCTCTGGTGTACCGCAAGGTAGTATTCTTGGGCCTTTATTATTCACATTATATATTAATGATATCGACGAATGTTTTAAGCATTCTAAAATCCTTCTATTCGCGGACGATATGAAAGCCTTTATGCGCATTAGCTCGATACACGATTGTTCAAACTTTTTAAGAAGACCTCAATCGCTTTTCTACCTATTGCAAACTGAACCACCTACAGCTCAACTTACACAAATACCACTTGGTTCGATTTACCAGGAAAAGAGATATGATTAAACACCAATACCAACTCTTTAATATTGTCATCCATTCTAAATCCGTTACCAAAGACCTAGGTATTCTATTGGATGACAAACTGCAGTTTATTGATCATATCGACACAATAACGAAAAAAGCATTTGGAATGTTGGGTTTTATTCTAAGGACCTCTAAATCACTTTTTAATTTACACACTATTAATACGCTTTACTATGCCTACGTCCGCCCGCATCTTGAATACTGCTCGCAAGTGTGGAACCCCTCATATGCCATCCATAATAACAGAATCGAGCGCATCCAGACTAAATTTTTGAAATATTTAAACTATAGATTTTACTTAACACTTGACAATTCTTACGGCATCAATGTTCACCACTCGTACAACTTTACTTCTTTGGCTGATCGAAGGATTTACCATGATTTAGTCTTCCTAAATAAAATCATAAACAACAGATTAAACTGCATGTACTTGGTCCAGCTAATACATTTCCGGAGCCCATCAAGAACGACAAGACAGTCCTCATTGTTTCACATGAGCCGTTGCAATAACAACTACCGTAAAAACTCTTTCTTAAACCGTGTGTGTAGGGTTTACGATGATCGATACGCATCAATAGATATCTTCGGTGAATCGAACATTGGATTCAGAAATTTGTTAAAGAGGGCGATATTTAACACTTAATATTAAAAAATTATTACTTATTATCTACTGTTTGCACTTGTACTTATTCATACCAACCATTGATTTTATAGTGTAATAGATAACGCCATTCCATACTGCAAAGTGGAAGTCGCAATTTAATACAAAAAACGGCAGGTAGATGGCCATCGTAGTTTTCAAACTCGATTTAATGCGCTTCCATCTTCATTAAACTAATATTTGGCCGATAGATGGCGTTCAAACATATTATCGGACGCGTCCGTAAGCCGCGGCTTACGAACGTGTGCCTAGTCGTCCGCGACTGACGTCCTATAATGTGCAGCAGGGCGATTTTATATCTCCATCGCTAAAAACTCGAAACGAACTCAAACGTTACGGTTCGAAAACGATTTTAGCGAAACGAAACATAACATATCGTATCGGCCGATTTTGTAAAAAAGACACTTCGTTTCGCTAATTTTACGAGATAAAATTGGCAACATCGCATTGGTTTTCATTTGTTAAACGTCAAACTGTGGTCAAACTGTCAACTGCGCGGTGCGATGTGTTGAAACTCAAAAAGGAACGCAATTTCGCCATCGATATACGATTCCTTCGCCTATTATTTCGCCATTCCCACACGTTATCGCGAATCCCGTTATTTTGCTGTCGACATCATAATGCAACAATGCGATGTATACTATTTCGGGATTCAGTTTCGGTTCGGATAGTGACGTATTTCGATGTGAAAACGAAGTTATAAAATCGGCCGCCAGTTATAGTTCGCTAAATCAGCGCGATAGCGAAACCAATTGAGAACGCTAAAGTTACAAAATCGCCCTGCAGGCTCCATAGAAATTCATTACACAGATCGCGTGCATAAGCCACAGGCATAAGCCGCGGCTACGGACGCGTCCAATAATGTGTTTGCCCCTAAGCGTATGCCGTCAGAGATTAATATTAAAATAGAGCGCGAGCGCGCGAGTGTGAACAGTAGACACGGGTGTGAACAATGCAGCGACCGCCCGGCTAAGGCCCGCAGTCGTTCGCGAGCGCTTGTGAAGTGATATAGTTGGGAATTTGTAGAGCATTTTTATTGTTTTTAAGAAGAAAGATGGTTAAATGTGCAATCGATCATTGTAAAAATGATACTAGAAAACACACAAAACACAAATCTAGTGTCACATATCATCGATAAGCAATTTTGAATTACTTTTCAGCCAAATAAAAGTTATCCATTACGGGGGTGAAGCGAGGAGCGCGACGTAAGCGGATGAGGAACACACTGCCCCACCCTTCGTCTTGCTCGACCGCAAGTAGGGAGGGTGTTCACTAATCGAGAATCGAGATATTTTAAAAGCGAAATCGATAATCGATAATATTTTTTTATAAAAATTGACAAATCACTTTTTTTAATTATAGGTAGTAATGGTAAAAAAATCTTATGTTAATATAAGTATAGAGTATATATGGAATATGATAAATAATGCATAATAAGGCCAATAAGGGATTCCTTTTTGGACCACTCACATAGGTTTATCCAATTGCTTCAGATGGAGCGTAGATGTTTTTAGGGCGTACCTTTATATGCTGATATTATGCATGTATGAGTGTCTGAACGTAGAGAACGAACGTCTTGACGGGTTTTGACGTAAGTGTGAGGTGTCGTTGGATTCGACGTGATACGGTGGTGCGAATACGTTATATTAAAAACCGACATAAAAATAATTTAAATTTAAATTTAAATAATATTATTATTATTAACTTAGAAACTTACCTTACTTTTAGGTTTCCAAAAGACAAAACAAATATGATGAAGTAGATTGATGCTGTAAAGAAGACCGATTGGGAACCAAACTTTTGGAGTAGAATCTGTTCAGTACATTTTCCGGATTCAAGCATGTATGAAACCAAAGATTAACAAACGACCCTGTACCTTCGCTTTTTCTACAACAATCTCCATTTTCCGGTCAACAGTCGGAGGTTGCAGGGCTTTCCAATTCAGGACTGGTACACGACACTCCAAGGAAACGAAAGTTAAAAACAGAAATTATCCGTTTAGAAGACATTGCAAAACGCCGACGTATGCGGTGCAAGGCACTACACGCTGCTAATCGGCGTTTGAAAAAGAAAGTTGACAATTTATCTAAGGTATTAAAAGAACTAAAGCAAAAAAGACTGATCAACCAAGAACAAGTGGATATTCTGGAAGTGTGCCGGCTTTCTACAGCAGCTCTTTTGAAAAGGATGACTCATAAAGGGAGAGAATATCCACCTGAACTGCGTACATTTGCGCTAACCCTCCATTTCTATTCTCCAAAGGCCTACTCTTACGTACGTAGTACCTTTAAAACATGTCTACCACATACAAGCACCATAAGAAAATGGTACCAATGCATATACGCCACGCCAGGTTTCACTGCAGAAGCTTTTAAAGCACTTGATCAAAAGGTCAAGTCTTCTGACAAGAAAATTCTATGCAATTTGGTAATAGACGAGATGTCGATTCGACAATTAAAGGAATTTGACGGTAATGCAGTCCAAGGATATGTAGATTTTGGTGCTGGGTTTGATGTTACCGGAGTTTCAATGCACCATGCAAACAAGCTCTGGTGTTCCTTTTAGTTGCCATTAACGAGCAGTGGAAAATTCCAGTAGGATATTTTCTGGTAATCGGCGTAACAGGTGAGCAAAGAGCCAATCTAGTAAGGATATGTCTTTCTAATTGCCACGATGTAGGCGTGGTAGTTGTATCTATGACATTTGATGGTTGCCCAGCAAATATAGCCATGGCTCAAGAACTTGGCTGTTCGTTTAACTACCAACGTCAACTAAAAACCTATTTCGAACATCCTGCAACAAAAGAACCAGTTTTTGTATTTTTTGACCCATATCACATGGTGAAACTGGTCAGAAATACATTACAAAGTAAAAAGGTTCTTAGAGATAATAACGGCGGCCTAATCAAATGGCAATATTTTGAAGAATTAAACACGCTCCAACTAAATGAAAATTTTCACTAGGGAAATAAATTATCGACACAACACATCAACTTTCAAAATCAAATAATGAAAGTAAAGCTAGCAGTACAGCTGTTAAGTGCCAGTGTTGCGAACGCTATTGAATTTTGCGACAAAAAATTACGTATAGGTACTTAATTTTGCTCACTCACAACCAACAGTGAATTTCATCAACACAATGAACAATCTGACATATAAGCAATAATATGTACATATAAGCTTTTTGTTAGAGTTATTTTTTGGTGCAGTTAGATCACTGGGGGGCTTTAATAATAATCCTTCCGCAAAACAGTTTAGGGGAGCATATACAAAATTACTCGTCCACGCCGAATTTAAGCCGCTGAAGGAAACTGAATTCCGTTAGAGAATATACCTACCTATTCTAAACTTTACACAAAAATCCCAGTATGTTGATACGATTAATAATTCTCTTGCTCCCAGTATGTTGATACGATTAATAATTCTCTTGCAATTAATAATTCTCTATATATATATATATATATATATAATATATATATATATATATATATATATATATATATATATATATATATATATATATATATATATATATATATATATATATATATATATATATATATATATACATAAACCCTGAAATAGGTCCATGTAAACCATTTTTAGGGATTTATTAAAAAGGACGTTGCGTAATTCTCTAAATACGAAAACCAGGTACCTTGTGAATGATTAATAACAGTAAAATGAGCCAATTTTCTTTATTTTCTATGTTATTATGACTCTTTGAGGAGAACATGACGGTATCCATAGCCTTGGACGCTTACACTTATTTTAGTGATGTGCATTTATATTATTAAACGCAAGAATTATATTTAAATGAAATGGATCTAAAAAAATACAAATTTAAAAAACAATAACGTGGTTATTCACATTAATCCACCAATCAATGAGAGCGTCAAAGTCCGGATAGGAAACTCCTCTTAAAACAAACCGGAGATACCGTAAGCAAAATTAAATATGATATCGTAATGAAATATTATACTTATCTTTAAATAACACAACAAAATATCTTAAATTTAATAATATGTACAATATATGGATAAACAGTGACGATTTACGACAATGAAAAATACTCCCAGTCAGACCTTAGTTCGGACATGAACTCCGCTCATTTTCGTGTAGTATGTAGGGAGGTACATGAAAAAAAAAATAAATAAATGAGTAGTGCGTGATTTTTTTTCCTATAAACAAATTATGTTATTTACTACATGAAAATAGTCTATTTTGCATCGAATGCTTTGTTAACATATAATGAAAATAAGTGCTTTATAGTTAAATTAATAAGACATTGTTTTATTAACCCCTAGAGCCCCGATTGGCTGATATCGGTCAAGACACGATTCAGCGTGACGGCCCCGTTTTAATTTATTTTATTTTATTATGTTTCATTATGTTAATATGTTTTATTTTAATTATGGATACAGTGGTTTGGCAGTAATTAATGTTTCGGTGAAACAGTGTCATAATTCATTTTTTTTACTAATTTTTACTAAAATTTTTTGGGACATCAACTTGTTAATCGGCTGAGGGACCGAGGCCTGAAGGGTTAAATTAATTATGTGATTTGATCGCAAACTGAACGAACATGTGGATTAGTAAACAAGAAAACATAAATATATTTGCCTATAAAGTATTTAATTATTTATTTTACTTTTTTGGCAAGCTTTAACTTCGGAAAATAGGTAAAGGTACAGCGTGTTTTTAGCACACGGGAATATTTTGGGACAACTGTACATCAAATAAAAAAAATGGTGTAGTTATTATTAATATTGGATGCTGATGTAGAGATTTACTAATATTAGCTGCTACTGTAGAGATATTATTAATATCAATCTAAAAAAAATATCCACAATTTAATTAAATTTAAGCTTTAGTTGCAGAGGAACAGCGATTTTATGTTCAAATTTTAAGTATTAAGATTTTTACTCAGTAACAAAGGCCTACAATAAAAAAGTTGTTTATGATTTTCAAGTTAGTTCTTTTATGTAGCATAAAATGTCCTTTTTTGTAATTATAATTATATGTTATATTTATTAAATATTATTTATGTTGAACTATTTTAATTTTTTTTTTGTTAGTGTTTTTTTCAGAATTCCATTTACAATTTTTGAATATTTTACAAATAACTAAAGTCTGAATCACAAATTGAATGTGCTCTTTGCATGATTCTTCGAAAGTTAATAGATTTTCGTCAATATTTGTATTAATAAGATCTGTTAATTGCTTTCTTATTTTTTTACCATGGTAAATTTTGTAATAGTTTTTTTCGAATATATTTAAGCATCTAGTAGTAAATTGAATAAAATGTGCAGAAGGGCAAATTAAGAAAAGCGTTTTATTTAAATTTATTCCTCCATAATTTTTACTTAATATCAGTAACTGCCTGTTGTCTGTTAAGTGGTTTTCAGTGATTAATACTTTATGGCAGCTTTCACAGTGAAATTTTTCTAAACACCTTTTCGCTAAATATCCTGAAAAATATGTGATTGAGCAATCTTCTAAAGTTGTTACTGAGCTGGAAGCTATCGATTCAATGTTTTTAATGATTTTAGTGCTTTGGGTATGAGTGTTTGAACTATTGGGTTTTTGATTAGCTAGATGAGGTTGATTTTCTATGTCTGGCTCGTCCACCGTTTGTTCCATGTCAATTACTACGTCAAGATCCGGTTCACAGTTAGCTGATTTTGGTTGTCTCATCAATGAGTTTATGCTGTGACTTCTAAAGATTTGCCTGAAGAGACGAGCTGTCGGGTTCTGATTATATCCACCCTTTTGACGAAATACAGAAAATAAATTTTCTAGCACATCTTGGTTCAAACGATTAGTTAGTAGAAATAAAGCACCTAATTCTTTTTCACTATTAAAAAACTGCAATATTCCTTCTATCGTTTGCAAAAGTCCATTAAAACAAGGAGGCCTGACATTTTGAGATTTATAATTTACCGCTGAAAGATTAGTAATTATTTCCTTAGACTTAGTTAATGTTTGAAGAACCACACTATTTTTTTCTGATAAACCACAAGCATATGGGTTTGTTGAAACTAATGTTTTACTATTTAGGCCATCAAATAAGTTATTCATTAATTCTAAAAAATCTGCGGTACTTATTGCTGAAGCTGTTTGAATTTGCTTTGTCTCTATACAAGTTTTAATTGTGGCAGCTACAGAATGACTAAATATTTGTGCGGCTAATTTCACACTCATTTTTTGAAAAGAATTTGGATATATATGACGGTCTGTTAATTTGGGCATGGCTCTACACATTTTACTATTTTTATCTATTTCGTATACTTTTTTTACGTCAGAAAAGGATATTATTTTCCCGTCAAGAATGAAGTCCTTCGTTAGCAAATTATTTCTAAAACTTTTAAGAAGATGTGGAACGTCATAGATTGCAAAAAACTTAACGTTGTCATGATGAAAATACGGATTTTCACAAGAGACATTCAATGCTTTCATCGCGGACTGGTTACTGGTGCCCTGATCACAAACTATAATTTTTGGTTTTAATCCTGTTTCTAAAAGTCTGGATAAAGTTTGTTTAATTAAATCTACAAGATTCCTGGACGTAACTCCTGTACTAGAGAGAAAATAAGCTATTGCTATTTTCCAGCAAGAATAAATACCCCTAGCCATAAAAACTAAAGCATACTTAGCTGTTTTATTTGACCTACCCATGTCACCTAGATCCTGAAAGCCCTCTATTAAATCATATTTTTTGGAATATTCCATTCGTTCCATTATTGCCATTTCGTCGAAGCAAACTATGCAGGTTTTCTCTTTTTCAGATTTAGAGCTAAATTTTTTCTTTATTTGATTTAAATATGCATTATTAAAACCTGGTAGAAATGACGAATTGCCAATCCATCGCCTAATCGTAGATAGTGCGGGTAATATTATTTTATTATTTCTTAAAAAGTTATAAGTCGCTGGAGATTTGTAAAATAAAGCGAGGGAAAAATTTTTTTCGTTAACCGACCAGGGCCGAATGTTGCTTTTTAACTGCATTTTAACTAAAGTCTTAGATTGGACTGAGGAGAACGGGAATGAATCGAATACACTGCTGGCAGCGCAGCGGTTCCTTAGCAGTTTTACTTTTCTTTTCAATTTGGAAATTAGAGCATATTTCGATTTTAACCTTGTCTTTAATTTAATATTCTGAATTTTGTATTTGCTTTCTGTTATTGGTTTATTTTTAACAGGGGATGTTGGTACTATTATTATTTCATCTAAATTACTTTTGGTGGAAAATGACGAGCAAGACGATCGGGATCCTAATAACTTAGTCTTATTAGTATAAACTCTGTTGGGCTTTAGCACTATCAGCGGAGGAGATAAGGTACCTTTTCTCGAATCGGACCATGGAGGAAACAATGAAATCACTGCGTCTTCGTTGCATACATTTGCCGAACTCACTAATTCTGCATTACCTGTAAAGAGAAAAATCAATGTGTACGCACTACATAGATTTGCGGAAAGTTAAATACGTTTTTATCTATATATTTTTACATTTGTAACGCTGAAAACACATTTCATCTACCTACATTTTTACTACCACTTATTTTTAAAAACTAAACGTTCTAAAGTATAATCGATAGATAATCTGTAAATGTCAACCCTACGTATTAACCGCGAACAGCTGACCTCCAGGCGAGCTGACAAGGCTAGCCAATGCTGTCGTTATAAATTATTTTGTCTATGTCATGTACAAACCTGTATATTGGGAGGACGACTTATAATCACGAGGTACAGCAGTTGCATTTAATAGCATTCTTCCCCCATAGCCCGATCGAAACGACGTACTATCGAAATGGTTTTGACAAATGTATCTATTAAAAAGCAGATCTCGTTCGATCTTATAGAGAGAAGCGTTTCCTAAAAAAGACAAAACGAAAAATCAACACAATATGAGATTTTATCGAGGTTTTAATACTTGACTGGCGTATTACTTTGTAATTTAGTAGGTATATTATTTAAAAATATGCTATGACTGTAGAATAGGAACCTCTCCTAGATTGTCGATTTTTTAACGTCACCCGACTATATTTACCACGCTGATTCCTATTGCTATATTGCTAGGAAATATTGCTAATTTCAAATGTCCGACACTATTTTCTTTCAAATTTAGCATTGAAATAATGTGTAGTGTGTAGTTTTTTTTATAGAAAGTTTCCTATACTGCAGTCATTCCATAAATATAATAGGTACATACCACAATTTCGCATCCAAAGTTCAAGCCTCTCTTTGTCTTTTATGGGAAATCTAAACATTTTAATGTTTTTATTAGACCTCCCCGACATCCTACACGAAATATATGAGCAAGTATTAGGCATTTCACGATCGAACTTCAAAACTAGGCCAGAATAAATATATATAATCCAGGACTTCGCACCACTAGCACCGATTGTGATCTGTGAGCAGTGAGCACCACTGCTTGCGGTATCTCAACCCGTAAACATAAATTTGGCAACGCTGCGTTCCACGTTGTAAATAAGAATATCTATCGATAGGTAAAATATAGCTAATATACAATATTACCGATATTTTGCGCACCGCTAGATAGCGCATCGTCCTCAACACTTTTTATACAATTTTTCTAAAAATAAATTTGGCTAAGAAAAAGGTTTTTAGTGATCAGATCAGAGAATCTATTACACTGTATAAGAACGCTATTAAGTATGTTTTAAGTGTCGTTAATTTACATAACCAGTTAATTATTTTTAGTTTTGTTAGTTTACTTTTAGTTTATTTATTTAAAAACAGGTCCACGATTCGCTAGGTCAAAAAAACAGTAATTAAAGCTAATTCCCCACTGAGCTACCGCGCGTATAACAATACTAACACGAGAGAGACTAGCGCAATGACGGGACCCATAGTTACCTTGTGAATGAATAATAACAGTAAAAAGAGCCAAGTTTCTTTATTTCCTATGTTATTCATTTATTTATTTTAAACAACATGATTTATAGACGAATGGCTATGATATTCGGTATATAGTACAATAAAACGTGCAGGAAAAACAAGTTAAACCAAGAGCCGTTGGCTCATCGCATACCTAACTGAGCAAGAGCGCCCGTATCTAGGGATGCTGATATTTAACTTAGCATATTGCGAGCTGACAGGTTTGACGTTCGGTTATATAGTTATTATTGGAATATAGTATGGTTATGTAGTTATTATTATGACTCTTTGAGGCGAACATGACGGTATCCATAGCCTTGGACACTTATTTTAGCGATGTGCATTTTCATTATTAAACGCATGAATTATGAAAGAAACGCAAAAAATGAAAGTAAAGATAGCTGCCCAGTTGGTGTTAGATGACCAACAAAAGATAACAGCCAGTCGGTGTTAGATGCTCTAATGTTTTGATGAAAAACATTTATAAAGGTATCTGGTCTGTGAAGACTGTTTATCAACGGTAACCCATATATGCCCAGCGATTCGAAAACGAAACAAGAAGTAGTACTTTCGTAAAAGCATCGGAAATCCTTTGGGCGCTCAGTAAAATCCAAAAAACTGCTAGCTCTCTCAAGAGTACGGAACTGTCTCCCTTTTGATTGAACTTCTTTGAGTTCTCTTTGAACTCCCTTTTGATTGAATTGACACTTTTGATTGAAACAGTAAGCAGTGCCAGTTGTGTCATGTTCGCATCGTGCAAAAATCACGTCTCCCGAAAAAAAGAAAGTATTTATTCAGTTGAGTAAATCTTTGTACAAGTATCATACTTTTGTAGTAAATTTGGGTAAGTTTTGTAGTAAATTATTGACTTATTCGTGTTTTTATAATTAGTCGATTGTAGATAGAATTAGTCGATTGTAGATAGAATTAGTAGATTGCACGTGAAATTAATAATAAACATTAAATAAATTCATTATAACATCTTGGTTTGAATTACCTATAGGTAACGAACGTAGGATATTTGCCCATTGTTTCGTTTTCGAACACCTCAAAATATCTAGTTAACAAAAAATAATATATACCTAAAGTAGTTAATACTGTTATAGGGACTTTTCAATATAAGCATATCTGAAAATAATCAAAATCAACATCCCAAAATAGTTCCGGGCATATATGGGTTAAAAAGCCCCAAGAAAAAATCATTGACATCGACTAAAGACAAAGGAGGCCTAATTTACCCGAGTGATGATGTATATTTCATAAGTATGTGAAAAAAATTGCGTAAATTTTTAGTATATATTCACCATAGTAAAATTAAAAACCAAGATGTGCATACAATGATAAGGGACGTGATATTGTATGATATGCACTCATCGAATAACCAAATTATTTTTGCTGTTTAAATGAACATCAACTCGAATTCAGTTTTTTTGAAGATCATACATATCTTCTAATAAAATCGATCTGCGAAAATTATCTCAAGCTAAGAATCCATTTTAAAATGAAGAACGCTGTAGTAGAAAAGAGCGTCAGAAATTTTTATAATAAATTAGTGCTATTTAAAGGTCATTAGCGCACCCAAACTAGTATAGTAATAAATAATATTACGAGAATCTTACATTGTTTAATTGTGACAAAAAGAGATTTTTTAAAATAAAAAAACATGTTTTTTAATATATTTTTTTATTATTAATTAATATTTATTACTTTTATTTTGAATCTAATTTAATCAAGAATGATGTCGATAGTATTTGTAACTAGCGTTAACGAGAATCTGACATAGTTTAGTTGTGATAAAAATAAAGTTTTATTTTAAATAAAAGACTTATTTTTACATTATTAAGTTTTTACTACACCTTATATTGATAATACTTTTATTTTTAATCTAATTTAATCAAGAATCATACCGATAGTATTTGTAAATGCATTTAATATTACGAGAATCTGTCATTCTTTAGTTGTGACAAAAATAGGTTTTTTTTAAATAAAAAACCTATTTTTTAAGCATTTTTTTTTAATTCAGCTTTATTTATACTTTTATTCTAATTTATTCAAGAATCTTATCGATAGTATTTATTGTAAGCGCTTCCCTAGTCACGCACATTAAACAGCTTTAGAAACTCACACTAACAAAAAACGGAGTCTTTAGCAAATGCGCCGTTTCTGCAGCTGCAGTGAACGATTTGGCAACGATGCATTTGATAGCGCGTTTACACTCTCGCGCGAGGCGCCAGGCGAGACGCAAAACCACATCAGTAAACAAATGGAACAGAGGCAAAGCTTCTAACGAGCGTACAAAATGTTTACCAACTTGCTAGAAGCTTCGCCTCTGTTCCGTTTGTTTACGACATGGTTTTGCGTCTCGCCTCGCGCCTCGCGCGAGAGTGTAACCGCCCCATCACAAACCACAGAACCATTGATTTTATATGACAGAACTGAACGCGATCGTCGCCAGCTGGCGTTATTTACAGTAAATAAGAAAGTTTACACGTAACTGTTTATTTATTAATTTATTTATTTATTTAAACCCATAAAAAAAACAATTACATAACAAAAACATTGTCTTAGCCTAATAATTAATAATTTAACATTTCCTTTTGTTGTCATTTTAGTAATGCAAATATAAAATTTTATTAAGGAAATCTTAGGAACTATGTACAATAATATTTTTATCATAAAATCAATAACATCGAACAATAACGAGAGCTGTTCTATGGTAAAAATTTAATTTGGTAGTTTTTTTTAAGGTAACATTAAGAGTTAATTTAAATAAATTTATATAACAAAAACATATTACTATTTTAAGTAGGTTTTTACATTGTTACTTTCATTTTATATCATTGGTTAAAAAACGGTGACTTGTGTAAAATTTATAGTCATCAATTACTTAAAAATTTCAAATACAGTCGACAGTGTAAATTAACAGTAGTAAAAAATGTCAGATAAAATATTATAAAATGTATAAATAAAACAGTATTTTAATTACATAAAATTGTAAATTAAATGAATTGTAATATCAGCAGTATTATTGCTTACAACATATATGACAATATAATATAATACGATAATACATACCTACACCCACAGAAGTGCCTTAGTAATAATTTATAATAGAAAATTAAACTTACATATTAGACTACTAGACTTTTAGAATATACACATAACTTTTAGAATATACATTTCTTGAGAACGAACAACCTCTTCGGAAGTAAAATGATTACTGCATACAAACGAACCAGAGCTCGGCGTCCAATTAGAACGTGGAATAGCCCTAGTCCATCGCTTACGAAGATTATCTTCCTTCGGGAAAGAAAATGTTGAAACGGGAAGTTCTCCAGTTTTCAACGCAGAGTTATAATTTGATTTGTATCCGAGAACACAGCATCGCCTCGGCATCTAAAAAATATAAGCTAGTATTAGCGGTGATATTACACCCTAGCTGGTTCGAATTCGTTTGATATGTTCGACTACATAATGAAATTGTTTCCAGTCAGTCGATAGTAGCATCGATGATGATCATCGTCATTGAGTATCGCTCGCTTGATCAAAAGCTGCATACAGATACAGACTCATCTCTCCACGCTCTACCTTCATTAAATTATTGTTATCTATACTAGTCTATACTAATATTATAAAGAGGTAATGTTTGTGAAGTTGTAGGAAGTAATCTCTGGATCTACTGAACCGATTTTGAAAATTCTTTTACCAATAGAAAGCCACGTTATTTGTGAGTGTCGACAGAAATCCACCGTCGAATCTCGCTCGATTCGAAAGCGATCATTTCTCTCATTTAATATGACAACACAGTATACTGTGACGCGACTTGACTTGTTCTCGTCTCGTATGATCCGTGATACGCTTTATAAAAAGTTTTCAGTTTCTATTCTCGGGACGCGGTTTTTTGCCGGGGCCGGCAACGAAAGTTAGGATTGTGCCTATCGGGGACTCAAACTTCGCCGGTCGATTGATCCCTCTGAGGCAGACCCTGAAAAATTTCCTTAACTTTTGGGGACGAGAACACGAAGTTTAGCCTTCGCTATTGTGTCAGACATGCCGATAAAATCCGATGTTGTGATGTTACGCATGTTAGATCGCTTGGCTTTAGAAACAAATACGAAATCAAATAAAACCGATCTATTGCAATTTTTTACACGCACCCGAGGATTCCTTCCGTAAGTTATTAAGAAAAAGATTCCACCTATAAAAGTAATCCTACATATTAACTAGCTAAAATTTTAGCAGTCCTTTGATATTATTATTCTTTGATTCAAAAAGTTGCATACTTATGATATAATGAAACCCAAGTATCGAGTAAGGTTTTTCGCTATCCCTACCTTTATACAGTGACCAATATCAAGTCAGACGAATTGCAATTTCTCAGCTGCAAGTATAGAAGCAATTAAGGGTGTCAACACGTGCATACAACAGGTCAAAGACAACGGGTCGTTTCTATCGGCCTTGTGTTTATGCCATTGCGTCTGAAAATAGACAAAAAAATGCTTAAATGTTTGATATGTTTAAATATTTAGCTCACCAAATCCAACATCTACTGAAGCACAAGCTTCGCTTAGTTGGGCGACATCGGTCAGTAAACATCATAAGAGTTTAATTTATTTCTGTGGTTTGCGTAATTTAGTTTAATATTTTGTTTGATGTTTTAATTGTAGATTGCATATTTTTTTTGTTAATTTCTTTATCTATACTAATATTATAAAGAGGTAAAGTTTGTGAGTTTGTGAGGTTGTAGGGAGTAATCTCTAGATCTACTGAACCGATTTTGAAAATTCTTTTACCCATTTTAAGCCACGTTAGTTGTAAGTGTCATAAGCTATATATTAATCCGAAAAATGAAAAGACTTCTTCGAGATAGTCGGATTTCCAAAGTAAGTCGGAAAAAACGGTCGAACGAAAACGTTTATAACTAACGCTGCCTTAACGATGAGAGATATATGATTAAGTTCTAAAGAAAAGTTGTAGAGCTTGATAATGCGTACACAAAAGCCACGACAGCATATGCCTAACTTTTATATTTAGGTCACAAAAAGTAGTATTTTTATATGAAAAAAAATAATTTAAATCTTTAGGTCATGTTTATTGGTCATATTATCAACAATTATGAATTCTTATCAAAATAAGTAAATTTATCGTCTCAAGTGTTTAAAACAAAAGGCTTTCCTCTTTTACTGCATATAATTCCCCTTTTACTGCATAAATAGTTAAAGAAATAATACACTTACAAATAAGACACTCACAAGAAGACACTCACAAATAACGGTATTATAGTCAAATTGGCATGCAAATACATACATATGCAGTAAAAATATAACCCTTCTTTTGGCAGTCAGGAAATAAATCATAGCACTCAGTACTAACCGAACCACACTCATAATTCCATCACAGGTAAAAAGTTTTACAGCCCAACAAAGTGGGCACGGGTCAGCTAGTTAAAGATAAAAAACGAATAACCAAATAATTACATTGACGGATTAATGTAAATCGTATTTTATCCAGGAATGCACTGCACACATATCCCTGGAATGCACCAATGACTCTCGGAATTTGAAATTTAAGTCAAAATTAATGAAAGGGTATATATAATGAGGTATACGAGGCAAACCAATCGGTTGAGTACCTATATTTTATCCAGATTCAACGGCGCTCTGTCTCTGGATTGCACTAACAACTCCTTCTGGAATCTGTAATATATTTGAAGTTAAATTAATGATGAGGTACATAATGAGGTATGCAAAACAAAGCAATAGGTGTGTTTAGAGTGCTCAAAAACTATTATATATTTAATGGGTAACGTCTTTTAATCTGGACAATCCGTCTTGTTTCTCGACTGATAGAACGCCGATATTGCTGTGATAATCTTAAACGAGGCCTGGTTGGCCTGTGGCCAGGCATGTTAAAAAAGCTATCTTGTTGCATGCATTAACCCGTTGAGTATGATACGACCAAATCTGGTTGTGAAACAATTATCCGTTGAGTATGATACGACCAGATCTGGTTCCGCGTTTTTTTCACTTCTTTGACGTTCTCATATTTATTCATAATTATCTAATTGTTTTACAAAATGATATTTTAATATTCTATATTCGAAATTTCAATGCAATCATTGTGCAGTTGTTCTTTTTATGATTGGTGTAGTAGTTTCGTAGTTATAGTACTTTAAGTCGATGTCGCCGAAAATCCTGCAAAAGAGACAGATGCATCCATGAAAATACCCATTTACTCCAAGGGTTAATGTTCGCGGATAAGTGAACACGACAATTTGAGGTTATGTTTCTATGTAAAACAACATATTAACGCAAATTTGTTGATAAAAAGATGTATATTTACCTTAAATAGTTGTTGCAGATAGGGAGATGAGTATTATACATTAAATCACATTTAAAATTACACATAAAAACCACAAAAACTCAGAATGTCCACCGTTCATAGAACTGTCGTGGAACTGTCAACAATACTTAGATCGACGTTGCCAGTTGCCAGCCACATCTTATTGTTGGAAAGGCGATTCCTGAAATAGCACGCCATCTATTATTTTCTTCATTGAACATGTGATTTGTAGCGTAGAAGGAAATGCAATAGATAGCGCTAATAATTGAATGCTAATTTCGTTGAAACTGCTTGAATTATTGGGTTTTTAGAATCAATCGATCCTTTATAATTAAAACTTAATTATCAATGTTAATATAGATATCCAAATAAATTCCTATACTTTTCGACGTCAGCACTACCAGTGCCATCTGCGTAGTGACGGCGAGAAATATGCTGCCATTTTCTTGTATGGGGTGGCGCTATCTATTACACTATAAAATCAATGGTGATAGCATTGATTTTATAGTGTAATAGATAACGCCATTCCATACTGCAAAGTGGAAGTCGCAATTTAATACAAAAAACGGCAGGTAGATGGCCATCGTAGTTTTCAAACTCGATTTAATGCGCTTCCATCTTCATTAAACTAATATTTGGCCGATAGATGGCGTTCAAACATATTATCGGACGCGTCCGTAAGCCGCGGCTTACGAACGTGTGCCTAGTCGTCCGCGACTGACGTCCTATAATGTGCAGCAGGGCGATTTTATATCTCCATCGCTAAAAACTCGAAACGAACTCAAACGTTACGGTTCGAAAACGATTTTAGCGAAACGAAACATAACATATCGTATCGGCCGATTTTGTAAAAAAGACACTTCGTTTCGCTAATTTTACGAGATAAAATTGGCAACATCGCATTGGTTTTCATTTGTTAAACGTCAAACTGTGGTCAAACTGTCAACTGCGCGGTGCGATGTGTTGAAACTCAAAAAGGAACGCAATTTCGCCATCGATATACGATTCCTTCGCCTATTATTTCGCCATTCCCACACGTTATCGCGAATCCCGTTATTTTGCTGTCGACATCATAATGCAACAATGCGATGTATACTATTTCGGGATTCAGTTTCGGTTCGGATAGTGACGTATTTCGATGTGAAAACGAAGTTATAAAATCGGCCGCCAGTTATAGTTAGTTATAGTTCGCTAAATCAGCGCGATAGCGAAACCAATTGAGAACGCTAAAGTTACAAAATCGCCCTGCAGGCTCCATAGAAATTCATTACACAGATCGCGTGCATAAGCCACAGGCATAAGCCGCGGCTACGGACGCGTCCAATAATGTGTTTGCCCCTAAGCGTATGCCGTCAGAGATTAATATTAAAATAGAGCGCGAGCGCGCGAGTGTGAACAGTAGACACGGGTGTGAACAATGCAGCGACCGCCCGGCTAAGGCCCGCAGTCGTTCGCGAGCGCTTGTGAAGTGATATAGTTGGGAATTTGTAGAGCATTTTTATTGTTTTTAAGAAGAAAGATGGTTAAATGTGCAATCGATCATTGTAAAAATGATACTAGAAAACACACAAAACACAAATCTAGTGTCACATATCATCGATAAGCAATTTTGAATTACTTTTCAGCCAAATAAAAGTTATCCATTACGGGGGTGAAGCGAGGAGCGCGACGTAAGCGGATGAGGAACACACTGCCCCACCCTTCGTCTTGCTCGACCGCAAGTAGGGAGGGTGTTCACTAATCGAGAATCGAGATATTTTAAAAGCGAAATCGATAATCGATAATATTTTTTTATAAAAATTGACAAATCACTTTTTTTAATTATAGGTAGTAATGGTAAAAAAATCTTATGTTAATATAAGTATAGAGTATATATGGAATATGATAAATAATGCATAATAAGGCCAATAAGGGATTCCTTTTTGGACCACTCACATAGGTTTATCCAATTGCTTCAGATGGAGCGTAGATGTTTTTAGGGCGTACCTTTATATGCTGATATTATGCATGTATGAGTGTCTGAACGTAGAGAACGAACGTCTTGACGGGTTTTGACGTAAGTGTGAGGTGTCGTTGGATTCGACGTGATACGGTGGTGCGAATACGTTATATTAAAAACCGACATAAAAATAATTTAAATTTAAATTTAAATAATATTATTATTATTAACTTAGAAACTTACCTTACTTTTAGGTTTCCAAAAGACAAAACAAATATGATGAAGTAGATTGATGCTGTAAAGAAGACCGATTGGGAACCAAACTTTTGGAGTAGAATCTGTTCAGTACATTTTCCGGATTCAAGCATGTATGAAACCAAAGATTAACAAACGACCCTGTACCTTCGCTTTTTCTACAACAATCTCCATTTTCCGGTCAACAGTCGGAGGTTGCAGGGCTTTCCAATTCAGGACTGGTACACGACACTCCAAGGAAACGAAAGTTAAAAACAGAAATTATCCGTTTAGAAGACATTGCAAAACGCCGACGTATGCGGTGCAAGGCACTACACGCTGCTAATCGGCGTTTGAAAAAGAAAGTTGACAATTTATCTAAGGTATTAAAAGAACTAAAGCAAAAAAGACTGATCAACCAAGAACAAGTGGATATTCTGGAAGTGTGCCGGCTTTCTACAGCAGCTCTTTTGAAAAGGATGACTCATAAAGGGAGAGAATATCCACCTGAACTGCGTACATTTGCGCTAACCCTCCATTTCTATTCTCCAAAGGCCTACTCTTACGTACGTAGTACCTTTAAAACATGTCTACCACATACAAGCACCATAAGAAAATGGTACCAATGCATATACGCCACGCCAGGTTTCACTGCAGAAGCTTTTAAAGCACTTGATCAAAAGGTCAAGTCTTCTGACAAGAAAATTCTATGCAATTTGGTAATAGACGAGATGTCGATTCGACAATTAAAGGAATTTGACGGTAATGCAGTCCAAGGATATGTAGATTTTGGTGCTGGGTTTGATGTTACCGGAGTTTCAATGCACCATGCAAACAAGCTCTGGTGTTCCTTTTAGTTGCCATTAACGAGCAGTGGAAAATTCCAGTAGGATATTTTCTGGTAATCGGCGTAACAGGTGAGCAAAGAGCCAATCTAGTAAGGATATGTCTTTCTAATTGCCACGATGTAGGCGTGGTAGTTGTATCTATGACATTTGATGGTTGCCCAGCAAATATAGCCATGGCTCAAGAACTTGGCTGTTCGTTTAACTACCAACGTCAACTAAAAACCTATTTCGAACATCCTGCAACAAAAGAACCAGTTTTTGTATTTTTTGACCCATATCACATGGTGAAACTGGTCAGAAATACATTACAAAGTAAAAAGGTTCTTAGAGATAATAACGGCGGCCTAATCAAATGGCAATATTTTGAAGAATTAAACACGCTCCAACTAAATGAAAATTTTCACTAGGGAAATAAATTATCGACACAACACATCAACTTTCAAAATCAAATAATGAAAGTAAAGCTAGCAGTACAGCTGTTAAGTGCCAGTGTTGCGAACGCTATTGAATTTTGCGACAAAAAATTACGTATAGGTACTTAATTTTGCTCACTCACAACCAACAGTGAATTTCATCAACACAATGAACAATCTGACATATAAGCAATAATATGTACATATAAGCTTTTTGTTAGAGTTATTTTTTGGTGCAGTTAGATCACTGGGGGGCTTTAATAATAATCCTTCCGCAAAACAGTTTAGGGGAGCATATACAAAATTACTCGTCCACGCCGAATTTAAGCCGCTGAAGGAAACTGAATTCCGTTAGAGAATATACCTACCTATTCTAAACTTTACACAAAAATCCCAGTATGTTGATACGATTAATAATTCTCTTGCAATTAATAATTCTCTATATATATATATATATATATATATATATATATATATATATATATATATATATATATATATATATATATATATATATATATATATATATATATATATATATATATATATATATATATATATATATATATATATATATATATATATATATATACATAAACCCTGAAATAGGTCCATGTAAACCATTTTTAGGGATTTATTAAAAAGGACGTTGCGTAATTCTCTAAATACGAAAACCAGGTACCTTGTGAATGATTAATAACAGTAAAATGAGCCAATTTTCTTTATTTTCTATGTTATTATGACTCTTTGAGGAGAACATGACGGTATCCATAGCCTTGGACGCTTACACTTATTTTAGTGATGTGCATTTATATTATTAAACGCAAGAATTATATTTAAATGAAATGGATCTAAAAAAATACAAATTTAAAAAACAATAACGTGGTTATTCACATTAATCCACCAATCAATGAGAGCGTCAAAGTCCGGATAGGAAACTCCTCTTAAAACAAACCGGAGATACCGTAAGCAAAATTAAATATGATATCGTAATGAAATATTATACTTATCTTTAAATAACACAACAAAATATCTTAAATTTAATAATATGTACAATATATGGATAAACAGTGACGATTTACGACAATGAAAAATACTCCCAGTCAGACCTTAGTTCGGACATGAACTCCGCTCATTTTCGTGTAGTATGTAGGGAGGTACATGAAAAAAAAAATAAATAAATGAGTAGTGCGTGATTTTTTTTCCTATAAACAAATTATGTTATTTACTACATGAAAATAGTCTATTTTGCATCGAATGCTTTGTTAACATATAATGAAAATAAGTGCTTTATAGTTAAATTAATAAGACATTGTTTTATTAACCCCTAGAGCCCCGATTGGCTGATATCGGCCAAGACACGATTCAGCGTGACGGCCCCGTTTTAATTTATTTTATTTTATTATGTTTCATTATGTTAATATGTTTTATTTTAATTATGGATACAGTGGTTTGGCAGTAATTAATGTTTCGGTGAAACAGTGTCATAATTCATTTTTTTTACTAATTTTTACTAAAATTTTTTGGGACATCAACTTGTTAATCGGCTGAGGGACCGAGGCCTGAAGGGTTAAATTAATTATGTGATTTGATCGCAAACTGAACGAACATGTGGATTAGTAAACAAGAAAACATAAATATATTTGCCTATAAAGTATTTAATTATTTATTTTACTTTTTTGGCAAGCTTTAACTTCGGAAAATAGGTAAAGGTACAGCGTGTTTTTAGCACACGGGAATATTTTGGGACAACTGTACATCAAATAAAAAAAATGGTGTAGTTATTATTAATATTGGATGCTGATGTAGAGATTTACTAATATTAGCTGCTACTGTAGAGATATTATTAATATCAATCTAAAAAAAATATCCACAATTTAATTAAATTTAAGCTTTAGTTGCAGAGGAACAGCGATTTTATGTTCAAATTTTAAGTATTAAGATTTTTACTCAGTAACAAAGGCCTACAATAAAAAAGTTGTTTATGATTTTCAAGTTAGTTCTTTTATGTAGCATAAAATGTCCTTTTTTGTAATTATAATTATATGTTATATTTATTAAATATTATTTATGTTGAACTATTTTAATTTTTTTTTTGTTAGTGTTTTTTTCAGAATTCCATTTACAATTTTTGAATATTTTACAAATAACTAAAGTCTGAATCACAAATTGAATGTGCTCTTTGCATGATTCTTCGAAAGTTAATAGATTTTCGTCAATATTTGTATTAATAAGATCTGTTAATTGCTTTCTTATTTTTTTACCATGGTAAATTTTGTAATAGTTTTTTTCGAATATATTTAAGCATCTAGTAGTAAATTGAATAAAATGTGCAGAAGGGCAAATTAAGAAAAGCGTTTTATTTAAATTTATTCCTCCATAATTTTTACTTAATATCAGTAACTGCCTGTTGTCTGTTAAGTGGTTTTCAGTGATTAATACTTTATGGCAGCTTTCACAGTGAAATTTTTCTAAACACCTTTTCGCTAAATATCCTGAAAAATATGTGATTGAGCAATCTTCTAAAGTTGTTACTGAGCTGGAAGCTATCGATTCAATGTTTTTAATGATTTTAGTGCTTTGGGTATGAGTGTTTGAACTATTGGGTTTTTGATTAGCTAGATGAGGTTGATTTTCTATGTCTGGCTCGTCCACCGTTTGTTCCATGTCAATTACTACGTCAAGATCCGGTTCACAGTTAGCTGATTTTGGTTGTCTCATCAATGAGTTTATGCTGTGACTTCTAAAGATTTGCCTGAAGAGACGAGCTGTCGGGTTCTGATTATATCCACCCTTTTGACGAAATACAGAAAATAAATTTTCTAGCACATCTTGGTTCAAACGATTAGTTAGTAGAAATAAAGCACCTAATTCTTTTTCACTATTAAAAAACTGCAATATTCCTTCTATCGTTTGCAAAAGTCCATTAAAACAAGGAGGCCTGACATTTTGAGATTTATAATTTACCGCTGAAAGATTAGTAATTATTTCCTTAGACTTAGTTAATGTTTGAAGAACCACACTATTTTTTTCTGATAAACCACAAGCATATGGGTTTGTTGAAACTAATGTTTTACTATTTAGGCCATCAAATAAGTTATTCATTAATTCTAAAAAATCTGCGGTACTTATTGCTGAAGCTGTTTGAATTTGCTTTGTCTCTATACAAGTTTTAATTGTGGCAGCTACAGAATGACTAAATATTTGTGCGGCTAATTTCACACTCATTTTTTGAAAAGAATTTGGATATATATGACGGTCTGTTAATTTGGGCATGGCTCTACACATTTTACTATTTTTATCTATTTCGTATACTTTTTTTACGTCAGAAAAGGATATTATTTTCCCGTCAAGAATGAAGTCCTTCGTTAGCAAATTATTTCTAAAACTTTTAAGAAGATGTGGAACGTCATAGATTGCAAAAAACTTAACGTTGTCATGATGAAAATACGGATTTTCACAAGAGACATTCAATGCTTTCATCGCGGACTGGTTACTGGTGCCCTGATCACAAACTATAATTTTTGGTTTTAATCCTGTTTCTAAAAGTCTGGATAAAGTTTGTTTAATTAAATCTACAAGATTCCTGGACGTAACTCCTGTACTAGAGAGAAAATAAGCTATTGCTATTTTCCAGCAAGAATAAATACCCCTAGCCATAAAAACTAAAGCATACTTAGCTGTTTTATTTGACCTACCCATGTCACCTAGATCCTGAAAGCCCTCTATTAAATCATATTTTTTGGAATATTCCATTCGTTCCATTATTGCCATTTCGTCGAAGCAAACTATGCAGGTTTTCTCTTTTTCAGATTTAGAGCTAAATTTTTTCTTTATTTGATTTAAATATGCATTATTAAAACCTGGTAGAAATGACGAATTGCCAATCCATCGCCTAATCGTAGATAGTGCGGGTAATATTATTTTATTATTTCTTAAAAAGTTATAAGTCGCTGGAGATTTGTAAAATAAAGCGAGGGAAAAATTTTTTTCGTTAACCGACCAGGGCCGAATGTTGCTTTTTAACTGCATTTTAACTAAAGTCTTAGATTGGACTGAGGAGAACGGGAATGAATCGAATACACTGCTGGCAGCGCAGCGGTTCCTTAGCAGTTTTACTTTTCTTTTCAATTTGGAAATTAGAGCATATTTCGATTTTAACCTTGTCTTTAATTTAATATTCTGAATTTTGTATTTGCTTTCTGTTATTGGTTTATTTTTAACAGGGGATGTTGGTACTATTATTATTTCATCTAAATTACTTTTGGTGGAAAATGACGAGCAAGACGATCGGGATCCTAATAACTTAGTCTTATTAGTATAAACTCTGTTGGGCTTTAGCACTATCAGCGGAGGAGATAAGGTACCTTTTCTCGAATCGGACCATGGAGGAAACAATGAAATCACTGCGTCTTCGTTGCATACATTTGCCGAACTCACTAATTCTGCATTACCTGTAAAGAGAAAAATCAATGTGTACGCACTACATAGATTTGCGGAAAGTTAAATACGTTTTTATCTATATATTTTTACATTTGTAACGCTGAAAACACATTTCATCTACCTACATTTTTACTACCACTTATTTTTAAAAACTAAACGTTCTAAAGTATAATCGATAGATAATCTGTAAATGTCAACCCTACGTATTAACCGCGAACAGCTGACCTCCAGGCGAGCTGACAAGGCTAGCCAATGCTGTCGTTATAAATTATTTTGTCTATGTCATGTACAAACCTGTATATTGGGAGGACGACTTATAATCACGAGGTACAGCAGTTGCATTTAATAGCATTCTTCCCCCATAGCCCGATCGAAACGACGTACTATCGAAATGGTTTTGACAAATGTATCTATTAAAAAGCAGATCTCGTTCGATCTTATAGAGAGAAGCGTTTCCTAAAAAAGACAAAACGAAAAATCAACACAATATGAGATTTTATCGAGGTTTTAATACTTGACTGGCGTATTACTTTGTAATTTAGTAGGTATATTATTTAAAAATATGCTATGACTGTAGAATAGGAACCTCTCCTAGATTGTCGATTTTTTAACGTCACCCGACTATATTTACCACGCTGATTCCTATTGCTATATTGCTAGGAAATATTGCTAATTTCAAATGTCCGACACTATTTTCTTTCAAATTTAGCATTGAAATAATGTGTAGTGTGTAGTTTTTTTTATAGAAAGTTTCCTATACTGCAGTCATTCCATAAATATAATAGGTACATACCACAATTTCGCATCCAAAGTTCAAGCCTCTCTTTGTCTTTTATGGGAAATCTAAACATTTTAATGTTTTTATTAGACCTCCCCGACATCCTACACGAAATATATGAGCAAGTATTAGGCATTTCACGATCGAACTTCAAAACTAGGCCAGAATAAATATATATAATCCAGGACTTCGCACCACTAGCACCGATTGTGATCTGTGAGCAGTGAGCACCACTGCTTGCGGTATCTCAACCCGTAAACATAAATTTGGCAACGCTGCGTTCCACGTTGTAAATAAGAATATCTATCGATAGGTAAAATATAGCTAATATACAATATTACCGATATTTTGCGCACCGCTAGATAGCGCATCGTCCTCAACACTTTTTATACAATTTTTCTAAAAATAAATTTGGCTAAGAAAAAGGTTTTTAGTGATCAGATCAGAGAATCTATTACACTGTATAAGAACGCTATTAAGTATGTTTTAAGTGTCGTTAATTTACATAACCAGTTAATTATTTTTAGTTTTGTTAGTTTACTTTTAGTTTATTTATTTAAAAACAGGTCCACGATTCGCTAGGTCAAAAAAACAGTAATTAAAGCTAATTCCCCACTGAGCTACCGCGCGTATAACAATACTAACACGAGAGAGACTAGCGCAATGACGGGACCCATAGTTACCTTGTGAATGAATAATAACAGTAAAAAGAGCCAAGTTTCTTTATTTCCTATGTTATTCATTTATTTATTTTAAACAACATGATTTATAGACGAATGGCTATGATATTCGGTATATAGTACAATAAAACGTGCAGGAAAAACAAGTTAAACCAAGAGCCGTTGGCTCATCGCATACCTAACTGAGCAAGAGCGCCCGTATCTAGGGATGCTGATATTTAACTTAGCATATTGCGAGCTGACAGGTTTGACGTTCGGTTATATAGTTATTATTGGAATATAGTATGGTTATGTAGTTATTATTATGACTCTTTGAGGCGAACATGACGGTATCCATAGCCTTGGACACTTATTTTAGCGATGTGCATTTTCATTATTAAACGCATGAATTATGAAAGAAACGCAAAAAATGAAAGTAAAGATAGCTGCCCAGTTGGTGTTAGATGACCAACAAAAGATAACAGCCAGTCGGTGTTAGATGCTCTAATGTTTTGATGAAAAACATTTATAAAGGTATCTGGTCTGTGAAGACTGTTTATCAACGGTAACCCATATATGCCCAGCGATTCGAAAACGAAACAAGAAGTAGTACTTTCGTAAAAGCATCGGAAATCCTTTGGGCGCTCAGTAAAATCCAAAAAACTGCTAGCTCTCTCAAGAGTACGGAACTGTCTCCCTTTTGATTGAACTTCTTTGAGTTCTCTTTGAACTCCCTTTTGATTGAATTGACACTTTTGATTGAAACAGTAAGCAGTGCCAGTTGTGTCATGTTCGCATCGTGCAAAAATCACGTCTCCCGAAAAAAAGAAAGTATTTATTCAGTTGAGTAAATCTTTGTACAAGTATCATACTTTTGTAGTAAATTTGGGTAAGTTTTGTAGTAAATTATTGACTTATTCGTGTTTTTATAATTAGTCGATTGTAGATAGAATTAGTCGATTGTAGATAGAATTAGTAGATTGCACGTGAAATTAATAATAAACATTAAATAAATTCATTATAACATCTTGGTTTGAATTACCTATAGGTAACGAACGTAGGATATTTGCCCATTGTTTCGTTTTCGAACACCTCAAAATATCTAGTTAACAAAAAATAATATATACCTAAAGTAGTTAATACTGTTATAGGGACTTTTCAATATAAGCATATCTGAAAATAATCAAAATCAACATCCCAAAATAGTTCCGGGCATATATGGGTTAAAAAGCCCCAAGAAAAAATCATTGACATCGACTAAAGACAAAGGAGGCCTAATTTACCCGAGTGATGATGTATATTTCATAAGTATGTGAAAAAAATTGCGTAAATTTTTAGTATATATTCACCATAGTAAAATTAAAAACCAAGATGTGCATACAATGATAAGGGACGTGATATTGTATGATATGCACTCATCGAATAACCAAATTATTTTTGCTGTTTAAATGAACATCAACTCGAATTCAGTTTTTTTGAAGATCATACATATCTTCTAATAAAATCGATCTGCGAAAATTATCTCAAGCTAAGAATCCATTTTAAAATGAAGAACGCTGTAGTAGAAAAGAGCGTCAGAAATTTTTATAATAAATTAGTGCTATTTAAAGGTCATTAGCGCACCCAAACTAGTATAGTAATAAATAATATTACGAGAATCTTACATTGTTTAATTGTGACAAAAAGAGATTTTTTAAAATAAAAAAACATGTTTTTTAATATATTTTTTTATTATTAATTAATATTTATTACTTTTATTTTGAATCTAATTTAATCAAGAATGATGTCGATAGTATTTGTAACTAGCGTTAACGAGAATCTGACATAGTTTAGTTGTGATAAAAATAAAGTTTTATTTTAAATAAAAGACTTATTTTTACATTATTAAGTTTTTACTACACCTTATATTGATAATACTTTTATTTTTAATCTAATTTAATCAAGAATCATACCGATAGTATTTGTAAATGCATTTAATATTACGAGAATCTGTCATTCTTTAGTTGTGACAAAAATAGGTTTTTTTTAAATAAAAAACCTATTTTTTAAGCATTTTTTTTTAATTCAGCTTTATTTATACTTTTATTCTAATTTATTCAAGAATCTTATCGATAGTATTTATTGTAAGCGCTTCCCTAGTCACGCACATTAAACAGCTTTAGAAACTCACACTAACAAAAAACGGAGTCTTTAGCAAATGCGCCGTTTCTGCAGCTGCAGTGAACGATTTGGCAACGATGCATTTGATAGCGCGTTTACACTCTCGCGCGAGGCGCCAGGCGAGACGCAAAACCACATCAGTAAACAAATGGAACAGAGGCAAAGCTTCTAACGAGCGTACAAAATGTTTACCAACTTGCTAGAAGCTTCGCCTCTGTTCCGTTTGTTTACGACATGGTTTTGCGTCTCGCCTCGCGCCTCGCGCGAGAGTGTAACCGCCCCATCACAAACCACAGAACCATTGATTTTATATGACAGAACTGAACGCGATCGTCGCCAGCTGGCGTTATTTACAGTAAATAAGAAAGTTTACACGTAACTGTTTATTTATTAATTTATTTATTTATTTAAACCCATAAAAAAAACAATTACATAACAAAAACATTGTCTTAGCCTAATAATTAATAATTTAACATTTCCTTTTGTTGTCATTTTAGTAATGCAAATATAAAATTTTATTAAGGAAATCTTAGGAACTATGTACAATAATATTTTTATCATAAAATCAATAACATCGAACAATAACGAGAGCTGTTCTATGGTAAAAATTTAATTTGGTAGTTTTTTTTAAGGTAACATTAAGAGTTAATTTAAATAAATTTATATAACAAAAACATATTACTATTTTAAGTAGGTTTTTACATTGTTACTTTCATTTTATATCATTGGTTAAAAAACGGTGACTTGTGTAAAATTTATAGTCATCAATTACTTAAAAATTTCAAATACAGTCGACAGTGTAAATTAACAGTAGTAAAAAATGTCAGATAAAATATTATAAAATGTATAAATAAAACAGTATTTTAATTACATAAAATTGTAAATTAAATGAATTGTAATATCAGCAGTATTATTGCTTACAACATATATGACAATATAATATAATACGATAATACATACCTACACCCACAGAAGTGCCTTAGTAATAATTTATAATAGAAAATTAAACTTACATATTAGACTACTAGACTTTTAGAATATACACATAACTTTTAGAATATACATTTCTTGAGAACGAACAACCTCTTCGGAAGTAAAATGATTACTGCATACAAACGAACCAGAGCTCGGCGTCCAATTAGAACGTGGAATAGCCCTAGTCCATCGCTTACGAAGATTATCTTCCTTCGGGAAAGAAAATGTTGAAACGGGAAGTTCTCCAGTTTTCAACGCAGAGTTATAATTTGATTTGTATCCGAGAACACAGCATCGCCTCGGCATCTAAAAAATATAAGCTAGTATTAGCGGTGATATTACACCCTAGCTGGTTCGAATTCGTTTGATATGTTCGACTACATAATGAAATTGTTTCCAGTCAGTCGATAGTAGCATCGATGATGATCATCGTCATTGAGTATCGCTCGCTTGATCAAAAGCTGCATACAGATACAGACTCATCTCTCCACGCTCTACCTTCATTAAATTATTGTTATCTATACTAGTCTATACTAATATTATAAAGAGGTAATGTTTGTGAAGTTGTAGGAAGTAATCTCTGGATCTACTGAACCGATTTTGAAAATTCTTTTACCAATAGAAAGCCACGTTATTTGTGAGTGTCGACAGAAATCCACCGTCGAATCTCGCTCGATTCGAAAGCGATCATTTCTCTCATTTAATATGACAACACAGTATACTGTGACGCGACTTGACTTGTTCTCGTCTCGTATGATCCGTGATACGCTTTATAAAAAGTTTTCAGTTTCTATTCTCGGGACGCGGTTTTTTGCCGGGGCCGGCAACGAAAGTTAGGATTGTGCCTATCGGGGACTCAAACTTCGCCGGTCGATTGATCCCTCTGAGGCAGACCCTGAAAAATTTCCTTAACTTTTGGGGACGAGAACACGAAGTTTAGCCTTCGCTATTGTGTCAGACATGCCGATAAAATCCGATGTTGTGATGTTACGCATGTTAGATCGCTTGGCTTTAGAAACAAATACGAAATCAAATAAAACCGATCTATTGCAATTTTTTACACGCACCCGAGGATTCCTTCCGTAAGTTATTAAGAAAAAGATTCCACCTATAAAAGTAATCCTACATATTAACTAGCTAAAATTTTAGCAGTCCTTTGATATTATTATTCTTTGATTCAAAAAGTTGCATACTTATGATATAATGAAACCCAAGTATCGAGTAAGGTTTTTCGCTATCCCTACCTTTATACAGTGACCAATATCAAGTCAGACGAATTGCAATTTCTCAGCTGCAAGTATAGAAGCAATTAAGGGTGTCAACACGTGCATACAACAGGTCAAAGACAACGGGTCGTTTCTATCGGCCTTGTGTTTATGCCATTGCGTCTGAAAATAGACAAAAAAATGCTTAAATGTTTGATATGTTTAAATATTTAGCTCACCAAATCCAACATCTACTGAAGCACAAGCTTCGCTTAGTTGGGCGACATCGGTCAGTAAACATCATAAGAGTTTAATTTATTTCTGTGGTTTGCGTAATTTAGTTTAATATTTTGTTTGATGTTTTAATTGTAGATTGCATATTTTTTTTGTTAATTTCTTTATCTATACTAATATTATAAAGAGGTAAAGTTTGTGAGTTTGTGAGGTTGTAGGGAGTAATCTCTAGATCTACTGAACCGATTTTGAAAATTCTTTTACCCATTTTAAGCCACGTTAGTTGTAAGTGTCATAAGCTATATATTAATCCGAAAAATGAAAAGACTTCTTCGAGATAGTCGGATTTCCAAAGTAAGTCGGAAAAAACGGTCGAACGAAAACGTTTATAACTAACGCTGCCTTAACGATGAGAGATATATGATTAAGTTCTAAAGAAAAGTTGTAGAGCTTGATAATGCGTACACAAAAGCCACGACAGCATATGCCTAACTTTTATATTTAGGTCACAAAAAGTAGTATTTTTATATGAAAAAAAAAAATTTAAATCTTTAGGTCATGTTTATTGGTCATATTATCAACAATTATGAATTCTTATCAAAATAAGTAAATTTATCGTCTCAAGTGTTTAAAACAAAAGGCTTTCCTCTTTTACTGCATATAATTCCCCTTTTACTGCATAAATAGTTAAAGAAATAATACACTTACAAATAAGACACTCACAAGAAGACACTCACAAATAACGGTATTATAGTCAAATTGGCATGCAAATACATACATATGCAGTAAAAATATAACCCTTCTTTTGGCAGTCAGGAAATAAATCATAGCACTCAGTACTAACCGAACCACACTCATAATTCCATCACAGGTAAAAAGTTTTACAGCCCAACAAAGTGGGCACGGGTCAGCTAGTTAAAGATAAAAAACGAATAACCAAATAATTACATTGACGGATTAATGTAAATCGTATTTTATCCAGGAATGCACTGCACACATATCCCTGGAATGCACCAATGACTCTCGGAATTTGAAATTTAAGTCAAAATTAATGAAAGGGTATATATAATGAGGTATACGAGGCAAACCAATCGGTTGAGTACCTATATTTTATCCAGATTCAACGGCGCTCTGTCTCTGGATTGCACTAACAACTCCTTCTGGAATCTGTAATATATTTGAAGTTAAATTAATGATGAGGTACATAATGAGGTATGCAAAACAAAGCAATAGGTGTGTTTAGAGTGCTCAAAAACTATTATATATTTAATGGGTAACGTCTTTTAATCTGGACAATCCGTCTTGTTTCTCGACTGATAGAACGCCGATATTGCTGTGATAATCTTAAACGAGGCCTGGTTGGCCTGTGGCCAGGCATGTTAAAAAAGCTATCTTGTTGCATGCATTAATGTTCGCGGATAAGTGAACACGACAATTTGAGGTTATGTTTCTATGTAAAACAACATATTAACGCAAATTTGTTGATAAAAAGATGTATATTTACCTTAAATAGTTGTTGCAGATAGGGAGATGAGTATTATACATTAAATCACATTTAAAATTACACATAAAAACCACAAAAACTCAGAATGTCCACCGTTCATAGAACTGTCGTGGAACTGTCAACAATACTTAGATCGACGTTGCCAGTTGCCAGCCACATCTTATTGTTGGAAAGGCGATTCCTGAAATAGCACGCCATCTATTATTTTCTTCATTGAACATGTGATTTGTAGCGTAGAAGGAAATGCAATAGATAGCGCTAATAATTGAATGCTAATTTCGTTGAAACTGCTTGAATTATTGGGTTTTTAGAATCAATCGATCCTTTATAATTAAAACTTAATTATCAATGTTAATATAGATATCCAAATAAATTCCTATACTTTTCGACGTCAGCACTACCAGTGCCATCTGCGTAGTGACGGCGAGAAATATGCTGCCATTTTCTTGTATGGGGTGGCGCTATCTATTACACTATAAAATCAATGATACCAACGTACCAGTCGCAACTTCAAATGTACTGGTAAATTTGTTAAATACGTGGACTCCCATCAACATAATGTATTTATTTTTACTATGTTCCTCCTTCCCTTCCTGGTCCCTCCCTTCCTATCCTCTTTCTTTTCTCGTTTTTTTTCTTTCTCTTATAACTTAGATAATCTTAATGTAATCATTTAGTGGAGAATTGTCTCTGGTGTAATTTGTATATCTATTTTGTTTGGCTACTTACTTTTATACACTGTTATTTTCCTGAATAAAAGAAAATAAATAAAAAATAAATAAAATAAAATAAATAAAGTCCTTTATGTTCACAGTATCATTTATTATACTACAATATACTGCGTATTAGATAGCTCAATGCAGTACTACGATTCGGCAGCTAGCATTTTACTATGAAACGCAAGTGTAATTCACTTATAGGACCAAAAATTGATTAATATTCCATATGTTCATTTTAAAAAAAACTTTCAGAATTTTCAATACAATTATTTATATTTTTGCTCATATTCATTATTAAACCATTTTCTATTTATCTATTATATAACCTAAATTAATTTATATAGTCACAACTATCGCGATAGTTAATTTTCCTTAATTATTACATCACTGAGAATGACGCATCCAAGTGTAGGAATGCCTACCTATTGGAGGAAAACTAAATTGTATTGTATTGTATTCCAGTTATCGTTCAAATCGCAGCATTTTAAAAATAAAATCTATTGAGACCAAAACTAAAAATTTCCAGATTTTAGATTTTAGATTTTTTATTAGAATTTTATTTTTAATTATTATTTTAAAAGTATCTCTTTTTTGTGGAAATATTAGTTGATTTTCGTTATTTCAAGAAGCCTAGATATCCTTCCAATAAAAATGTAAATACCTTTTTAAAAGAAGCCCAAATGATCATGAATAACAACGTATTTTTAATTATTATTTCAAAAGTATCTCTTTTTTGTGGAAATATTAGTTGATTTTCGTTATTTCAAGAAGCCTAGATATCCTTCCAATAAAAATGTAAATACCTTTTTAAAAGAAGCCCAAATGATCATGAATAACAACGTATTTTTAATTATTATTTTAAAAGTATCTCTTTTTTGTGGAAATATTAGTTGATTTTCGTTATTTCAAGAAGCCTAGATATCCTTCCAATAAAAATGTAAATACCTTTTTAAAAGAAGCCCAAATGATCATGAATAACAACGTATTTTTAATTATTATTTTAAAAGTATCTCTTTTTTGTGGAAATATTAGTTGATTTTCGTTATTTCAAGAAACCTAGATATCCTTCCAATAAAAATGTAAATACCTTTTTAAAAGAAGCCCAAATGACCTTTTTAAAAGAAGCCCATATGACCAATAAACATTTTAAATTATTTTTTTATTTGAAAACCTACTTTTTGTGACTTTAATATAAACGTTAGATATATGCTGTCGCTGACTTTTTTGTAGGCATTATCAAGCTCTACAATTTTTCTCTAGAACTTAATCATATATCTCTCATCGTTAAGGCAGCGTTAGTTAGAAACGTTTTCGTTCGACCGTTTTTTCCGACTTACTTTGGAAATCCGACTACCATTAAAAAGTCTTTACATTTTTCGGATTAATGTATAGCCTATGACACTCACAAATAACGTGGCTTTCTATTGGTAAAAGAATGTTCAAAATCGGTTCAGTAGATCCAGAGATTACTTCCTACAACGTCACAAACTTTACCTCTTTATAATATTAGTATAGATTGGATTGCTCAATGCAGTACTACGATGTGGCAGCTAGGATTTTACTACGAACGCAATATGTAGATGGCACTCAAAAATCCAAAAGTTTATTAATATTCTATCATGTTCAATATGGCGGCGTCCGTGGTATAACCAAGTGGCGTCGCACTTTAGATTACGCTCTAAACACGCCTATACGGTATCCTATCTCGAATAAAATAGTAATATATTAACAAAACGGTTTTTTAAATCATAGCTCTTATCATTTTATATTTTTTTATATAAGTAAGTCAATTTTTTAAATACAGTTTCTAAACACAGCAAATAAGTTAGACTAATAGATTGGATTTTATTTCTCCATAATATTTCTTTGATATAATCACCGTAATTATAAAATACGATAGATGGCACTATCAATTAAATGTTATTATTTTTTTTTTGTTGGGTTTTTATAATCAATCAGTCTTTAAAAAAACATTCGTTATCAATGTTATAGATGGTCAAATGAATCGGTATTGCTTTCGCCGCCAATGCTCTCAACGTCACCTTTATATGGCCGACGCAAAAGGGTTGCTAAAATATACAAGAATCCTTGACGTAGGTACTCCTAATAAATGTAATTACATATCTCAAATAACCCCGGATGATAATAAATAACAACGTCGCGATTAGCTCTAGGCACAGTATACCAGACAGTTGCTATCGAAGCGAATAGGTCACGAGTCGTTAGGGCTCGGATATGGCCGCCAGATGTCCCGCTACTCGGCCCACGCAGATATCCAAACGTTCAAAAACGTCACCAGCCTTTACCTGCGCGTAATGCTATTCAAAGGCGTTCGTCGGGACGTATCCCCTCTGCCCACATTCCGCAGACCCCCTTCCCGCGATGCACTGTAGCTCGAGAGTACAGATACTGGTTGGCATACTGTGTCCTAGGTATTTATAAGGAGAACTGCTCATGATGAAGACGTCGTCATCGACACATCTGGTATTAGTATACATTTCTAATCTGTGCTCACACTCACAAGTCGCAGGCGTTGCAGTCTTCCTTCGAACTCGCTTATTCATGGGTAAAAACACGCGAGACGAAGACTGTCATATTAGTAGATACTGAGTTAAAGAAATTACTGGTCTTCCCCATGAGAATCTCTTTAGGTTTAAAAAATATCGGGCAATAATATAATAATATACATAGTTCGCAGAAACAAACCCCCTTGAGTATGATACAACCAAATCTGGTTCTGAAACAATTATCCGTTGAGTATGATACGACCAGATCTGGTTCCGCGTTTTTTTCACTTCTTTGACGTTCTCATATTTATTCATAATTATCTAATTGTTTTACAAAATGATATTTCAATATTCTATATTCGAAATCTTAGATTTCAATACGCTAAGAAGTGTCTACTTTGCTGTCTGCGAGTCGGTTATTCGATATGGCATTTTAACTTGGGGCTGTGCGGCAAAAACGCTTCTGGCCACCCTTTACAAAGCGCAAAAGGCTATACTGAGGGTGATCAATAAAAAACCCCAAACATATTCTTCCGATGACCTTTTCCGAGAGTATAGAGTGTTGAGTGTGAGAAAAATGTTTGTGCTGGTAACTCTCACTAAATTCCAGAGTGAGTTAGGAGAACAGAAAAAAAGCCAGCAATCTCGTGTAACAAGAAGATCGACACAAACAAATTTTGCAATACCACTCAGGAGATCCGCTTTTGGCCAATCCAGTTTCTCTTATATCTTGCCCCCAAATTGTATAATTGCCTACCACCAAACATTAAATACATTAAAATATCATATAAATTTAAAAATAGTTTGAGTGCCTACCTCTCAAATTGTACATATGCAGATATTGAAAACATTATTAAATAATTGAATCTCTATAATCTTTATAATAAAAACATAATAGTATATGTAGTAATATAAATTGATGATTTCTAAACGTAATTTTATTTTAATTTTTGTGAATTTATTTTGTATATTATTAATACATATTATTTAATACATATATAAATATATATAAATTTTTATCATGTTTTAAAATAAAATAATATTGACAATTTTCATGACATTTTCTTACGAATTTTTATTAGGTAATTAAGATATTTCTGTTACATTAAGTATGATTTTGATTATTTATATAAATATAATATTATAGATTTCTTAGGATAACTAAAATAAATGTCTACCTTGGAACAGGCGGCGTACCCATAATTTTAACTCAATAAATAATTTGAATTTGAATTTGAAATTTCAATGCAATCATTTTGCAGTTGTTCTTTTTAAGATTGGTGTAGTAGTTTCGTAGTTATAGTACTTTAAGGTCGATGTCGCCGAAAATCCTGCAAAAGAGACAGATGCATCCATGAAAATACCCATTTACTCCAAGGGTTAAATGCAATTTGAAGATTTATATATTTTTCAATCATTTTTCAATCATTTTCCAATATTTTTAAATATTTTTTTCAAGATGGCGACTCGAGCGCAGCAGATTGAAAAGGGGATTTTTAGTACGTTTAAGGCGACATGATACGACCATATCTGAAGAATTTTAGTTTTATGAGTTTTTTGAAACAATATAAGCATTATAAATAGGATAGAAAACGAATTTATCGCGTGAAATTTGTAGCACCCGATGTTTCGGTGACGTTGCAGCCGCCGTTGTCCAGGGTAGACTGAAGGGCTGTCAATCCATTAACAGAGACGACGGTTACAAACTCTCTTCTACGTGGAACCCTCTTCTTAAAATGTTCCCGCCGCCGAACGCCGAACGCAAAGACGTAAAACAGGATACAGTGAGTGTTGTGTGCAGAACGGATTTTCAAAATTCCCGCGCTCCGAGCCCGGCCCCCCACCACCGTTATAACCTACGCAGTGGCGGAAGCGGTACGCGGCCTACCCGCAAAACAACGGATTGACGGCCCTTCAGTCTACCCTGGACAACGGCGGCTGCAACGTCACCGAAACGTCGGGTGCTACAAATTTCACGCGGTAAATTCGTTTTCTATCCTATTTATAATGTCAAACAACCGCGATAGTCTTCGATGTTATAATATAAGCATTAATTAAAAAAAGTTTCTAAGTGAATCCCTCGATAAGGAACCAATTTAAAATTTGGACTCTATAATATATTTAGATAATTATAATATGCTCATATGAATTATGTTTATTAATTATATTTCGATAATTTATATTGTATATTATTTTGCCCCTAAAACAGCGACCAATTCCTTAAATTAATATTCTATGTGTGCAGTGGATATGAGTTCTTTTTCAGTCACGTTTTACTCAAAGGGCCGGGCAGCGCAGGTGTTCAACCAGAATGGAATCCTTATAAAATGTGATATCCAATTTGGGAACTATCAATAAACCAATTGTAAACCATATTATATTTGGGACACACCTGAGGATGATAGTGATGATGATGCCCGACCGGGGGAATGACCTAACTTCGTCAAGGAGATGTACAAACCTTAAAACGTTACATCGCATAATCAAAATGAAAGATAGAGTATAGAGCGTGATAGAGCATAAATAGAGTTGTCAACTACACCGGCGAACCCGTCACACCAGGAAATGTTAACGATTAGTCGTTCTATCTCCCGTGAAGTGAACGCAGTAGACTTGGACAAAACAGTCCACCGTCAAGCTTAAACACATACCCGTAAGAAGCCAACGCCTTATCCGCGAGGTATGTTACCCAGCGGGCTTACACTCACGCCCTTATTTCCAATTGCGACCAGATTACTCCGGTCTCTCGACTGGTTACGAGTTGAAGGTCGCTTGCGCGGTTCTCTCCGTTACGAAGCGGTGTAAACGGAATCTATCGCGGACCACGGCGTCCTTTGCCCGGCTGTTCCACCCGGGATCGGGTAGCCGATGGTCGTTTCAAGAGCAGTCAGTCCGCAACCATCCCCGCTCTGTATAAAACAGTACTGCTTCCAGACTCCCCCGACTGTTAGTCAGAATGCACAATCGATTGGCCTACGCCGTACGCTGCGCAGACCGTCCAGGAGCGCCAGAAGTTTGACTTCTAGGGGAAACTAGCCCCCAAGGGCCAGGGTCCAGAGGCCGCCGGATGGGTGTTGGTCCGTGAGTGTGATCAACACTGAACAAAATGGGTCTTCGTGGCTAACTCAGCAACTTGGGTTGTCGACTACAACGGGCGAGCCCGTCACCACAGGGAGTTTTAACGATTAGTCGTTCTATCTCCCTGGAGTGAGCGTAGAAGACTTAGGACACAAACAATCCACCGTCTAGCTACGCCACAACCCGTTAGAGACCAACGCCTTACCGCGAGATAGCCAGTTATGTTACCTGGCGGGCCCGACACTCGCGCCCTAACTTCCAATTGTGACCAGATTTCTCCGGTCTCTCGATTGGTTTCGAGTTCGAGGTCGCTTGCGCAATCCTCTCCCTTACGAAGCGGTGAAGCGGTGAAACTCAGCAAGGGCCCATTAGCATAGCAAAATGAGGGCAGTTTGGATTTAACTTCTTTATATGTAAGTGAAGATGAAGATCAGTAAGTGAAGACCCGGATAGAGATTGCCCGTGCGTCCTTCAACAATATTAAGAAGGTACTTTGCCATCGAGACCTCAATATCAATCTCCAAATTAGAATGCCTCAGTGTTACACCTGGCTAGTAGTTTTGTACGGCTGGTAAGCTTAGACCATCAGAGAAACAAGCAGCAAGAAACTTGAAGCCTTTGAGATGTGGTGTTACCGAACAATGTTTAAGATTATCTGGGTCCATAGAGTAACGAATGTGAAAGTTCTACGGCGCGTCAACCTATACCGAGAACTGCTATTGACCATTAAAAATAAGAAACCCAGTTACATAGCACATGTACTTCGACACGATCGGTACCAATTTCTTCAAGTAATTATGATGAGCAAGATTGAGGGGAGGAGACGCGCTGGAAGAAGAAGAAAGTCGTGGCTGAGGAACATCAGGGGATGGACTGGAATAGCCAGCGTAGAAGATCTATTTCGCTTGGCACATAATCGACACGCATATGGAGAGTTCTCTTAATTGGTTTCGTTCCTATCTTTCTGGCAGAACTCAAGCAGTTCAGTATGAGGAGAAACTTTCAGATTGTTGCGATTTGACCGCTGGTGTCCCTCAAGGGAGTGTTCTTTCTCCCTTGTTATTTTCTATATTTACGAACACCATATCACAGTCCCTTAATTCTTATTATCATCTCTATGCGGATGATATGCAACTGTATATCCACCTGCTGATGTCAGTATAGCCATTTCCAAAATGAACTCTGATCTCGCTAGAATTTCACAATGGGCAACAAATCATGGACTACTTTTGAACCCTGATAAGTCGCAAGCAATCATTATAGGTAGCACAAAACTTCTAAACTCTCTTTCTAAGTACGACTTCTCATTTAGCGTCCATTCTGCTCGACTTTGGAACCAGCTTCCGCATGCTATTCGTCATGCAACATCCTTGCCCTGTTTCAAGGCGTTACTGAAAAAACATTTTCTCCCTCAAAATATCAACTAAGAACCAACCCTCCCCCTATCCCCTCCCCCTTCCCCCTTTCGTTGGGTTGTTGACTGAATAGAAGCATAAGAACTTTGTAATATCTATCATTTTATATAAGCAGTTATTTTTATTATTATTTATCTGTAGTTTCTATGTATTTATTATTATAATATACATATACTATATTATAAATTATATTTTTTATGTATGTATGTATATTTGGATGTATGTATATGTATATTTATGTGTATATGTTTATGTATGTGAGCTGTATTGATACTTTTATTTAATGTTACACGGTTGGCTGTAAGAAATCGTGAAACGATAAGCCCGCCGTTTGTACTAAGTCAAAATAGAATTTAAGTTTTCTTTACCCATGTAATTTTTTTTTGTTAGTACAATAAAGGTATTTTTCATTTCATTTCATTTCATTTCATTTCATTTCATTTCACTTCTCACATCTAAATCTAACCAACACCATAATCCCTTTTTCAAATACCGTAAAGAATTTGGGTATAATTTTTGACAAAAATCTATTTTGGCATGATCAAGTAACGGCGGTCGGCAAGAAACTTTATGCCAGTTTTCATAGCCTTAAGAGGCTACAAAACTTCCTGCCCTTAAGCACTCGCCGAACTCTGGCACAATCCTTGCTACTCCCGTTACTTGACTACGCCGATATATGCTACCTCGATGCCCACGAAGCTCTCCTAGACAAATTAGAGCGGCTCCAGAATGTCTGTGTTCGATATGTGTACGGGCTCAAAAAATACGACCATATTTCAGAGTTCCGTACTAAACTAAATTGGCTCAAGATACGCGAACGTAGAGACCTGCATATCCTCTGCCTATTGCAGAAAATACTCTATAATCCACTTACTCCGTCGTACCTAAAATCCGAATTCCGGGCGTTATCTTCTCACGGGCTGCCATTACGGTCCCAGTCAACGAATACTCTATGTATACCTCAGCATCACACAGCTTTCTTCACCTATTCTTTTTCTGTATATGCCGCAAGATTATGGAATAAGCTGCCTTCCAATATACGGGATACCGTTAGTTCGAGTGCGTTTCGCTCCCGGCTGAAGCTATATCTGCTGTCAAAATAATATAAGCTTATCCTATTATGCACTTTATGTATTATATGTATGTGTATGTATGTGTATGTATGCGTATGTATATGTATTCTTTGAAGTCAATGAAAAATTTAAAAATGTTTACGTGTTTAAAAATGTTTAAAAATGATTTAAAAATGTATAAAAAAATGTTTAAAAATTTAAAACGTAATTACTACCGGCTGGTTGGCTGGAGGATATTGCCGTTTATGGCAATAAGCCCGCTATTTGTACCTGTTGTGGTCAATAAAGAGTTTTATTATTATTATTATTATTATTAGAGTTGGCGGCCAATTTTCAATAGTGGAGAGGCACCGAAAGAAGATTTTATTTTTGTTAAAAACATACAGCATAAAAAATATAACATATAAGCATAATATATAACAGTAGTAAAACCAACGATGTTTTAAATTATTTGCTATTCATAAAATATGCTAAACAATACAAAGAAAACCATAGGTAAACAATTTAAAACTAACGGTATGGGTGTTGGTGTATTTGTGTGATGGAGAGCGTGTATGTGTGTGTGTGTGTGTTTTATGTGTGTGTGCGTGTATGTATGTGCGTGTGGTTGTGTGTATCTGTAGTGCGAATGTGCTTGTGAGTGCTTGTATGTGCATGCTAATTCAATCCGATCTTATAATCAGCTTTTCACGTACCTCCTTAACAAAGGATCGACTATTTTGGTGGGTAAATATGTCAATATCGTTAAAGCATACATTTTATGCATGCATAACGCGCTGCAATAACGAATTGAAACCATAGTTAGTGTTGAACCTTGGTATGTAAAAAGTTAAGTGAGCGCGCGCGAGTCGGGAAGGCGCTCGTATGCTCACCCTACTCAGGAGGTGTGGACTGTCCAACCCAGTATGAACAATTTTATGTAGAAAGGACATATTATTATCTGATACTACTCGCCGGTCCTATGATGTCTCTAAACCATAGCGTTGCAGACCTTTAAGCGTTGCAGACGACAAGCCGTTGGAAAATAAGCGGAAATTTAGATGACGTATACATCGTTTTTGAATACGCTCAATCCTCAGCTTGTATGTAGGCAAATATTAGAAGCAAATTCAAGCAGGCTGCGTAAGTATGCGGCATAAACCGTCTTCAAAGAATGAGTGTTTTTAAGAGAAGATGTTAATTCCACATGTTTTATCCAGGATCAGTCCGAGTTATTTAACTCATTCAGCAACTTCAACGGGATAGTTATTTCTTAGAGATGAATTCTTGCTGTTAAAATTATAAATAACCGTTTTAGAGACGCACATTGCGTTTGCTGTTTGTCTTATAAATTTCCATAATAGCTAGATAGATAGATAGATAGAGATTCTTTATTGCACATTAACCAAAAACATACAAAAGGCGGAATTATTGCCTAAAATACAATCTCTTACAGCCAACCTTCGTGGAAGTGTAAACATTTTGCTGCCAAAAGATAAATTAAAAATTAACAAAAAAAAGAAGAAAAACTTATTACATAACAAAAATTAATCAAGTAACAAAAATGCCATTTTTTAAATAAAATTAGAATTTGGAATAATTCGCAAGGAGCGAAGAATAGGAGAGGAAGGGATGAGACCTAGGATAACTAGGAATTTAGGGACATGAAATGCTTTTTCAGAGACACTTGAAAGGTAGAAACCGTTGGTGCGTTTCTGATGTCTGGCGGGAGCTGGTTCCATAGTATAGCTGCATGAACGGTGAAGGAATACGTAAAAAAAGAATAATTATGAGTGGGAATCGCAATTTTACTATCCTGACTGGAACGGAGTGAAAGACCATGACTTCCTAAGTGATTGAATTTTTCGGTTAGGTAGGAGGGAGCGGTAGGATTGTTGAGGATGTTATAAAGAAGGAGAAGAATATGCATGTTTCTACGTTCACGTATTCGAAGCCAATGAAGTCTACTTCTATAACTGGTTTCCATCATCCTTTTGGGGAACTTTTGTCTTGAACACCAATGAAAATCTACCAAATATTTAATCATAAAACATAACTTTAACAGTTTTATCGCCATCTCAAGTGTTAGAATCTCAAAGGCACCTTTTTAACATATGACATTCACAAACTGCAGCCGGTATACGAACGATAATAAAAATATCGTCAAAACGCATTCTTATCAGCTGTCGTTATCGTATATGAAATCGTCTCGCATCGATAGTATCGATAAAGACGTTACTATGCATTTCGCGACGAAAGATTTCGATAACTCGTAATCGCACGGTCGGTGGGACACGAGAACGCGTCCTAGGTAATTCTGAGCGTTTCATAGAACGTGTGGAAAATCGAATCGTTACAAATTCTTCAGGCAGTGTTGACAGTTTACGTCGAGCTGTTATAAATTGTTTTGTTCCTTAATGTTTTGATCATAAAATAAATTAATAGTTTTAAAAAAGCACTGAAAAAACGCTTTTGGGCTATGATACGATATTTACATACACACGGCTATGATACGATATTCCATCATGGAACACCAGTGCCTATCTTCCGGCTTCATCATCAGACCTTGAAACCTAATCGTGGTAAAAGTTCATTCCAATACTTTTCTAACAAGTCCAAACACAGCTATGATACGATGTTCCATCATGAAGTTCCAGTTCATATCTTCCGACTCCATCATCAGATCAGTTCGACAGTACCATATTATTGTATTGTCATCAGAACTACATACAGCTGCCAATTTTCATGACGCTACGATCCTTGGAAGATGGTTAAATTAGTTACCTTAGATTCCATTACATAGTTAGTTACATACAGGTCGACCTAATAAAAGTGTGTTAAAAACGTCTTGTTTCTAAAAAATATCAAGTTTGGGATCAGCTATGCCTAAAGATCCGAGAGTTTTACAATCTATTCCGTCATGAATGGTTATCAATAATTTGAAGTGTAAATGCTACTCACTTCGTTGTAATTAAGCGTTGAATTACAAATACTACGTTAGTTTACAAATATTTACCTTTCCGCATTGACATACCTACATCTTATTGCAAAAAAATGTTATCTTTGGTAACGAGCGCAGTGTTATCGTCGTTATCATCAGTTGGTTGTAATTCATTTTCTGTTAAGAGAAATCGCTGGCTACGATGGGTGAACGCGCGGCAGAAAATTCTGGAAGAAAATGCAAGGGAATTCTTTGTAGACGATATGGTTATTAACAGGCTCGTTACACATTACAATGAGGGGATTACATTACACATTACATTACAGTACACATTACTTTATTTTATTTTATTTTATTCAGGAAACAGACAGTACAAATTGAAAATTGTTTTACCAATAGAAATACACGTTATTTACGAGTGTCATAGGCTATATATTAATCCGAGAAATTAAAAGACTTTTTCGTGGCAGTCGGATTTCCAAAGTAAGTCGGAAAAATCGGAAAGACTTTTCCCTTTTACTGCATATAATTTCACTTTTACTGCATAAATGGTTAAAGTGATAAGACACTCACAAATAAGACACTTACAAGAAGACACTCACAAATAACGGTGGTACAGTCAAATTGGCATGCAAATAAAGGCAGTCAGGAAATAAATCATAGCACTCAGTACTAACCAAACCACACTCATAATTTCATCACAAGTAAAAAGTTTTACCGCCCAACGAAGTGGGCACGGGTCAGATAGTTCTATATAAAAGTTTAAAATATACAAGCATTTTTTAAAGTAACAAGTGAAATTATTAGGGTTTTTTAAATAAACAGAAAAGTAATTGCTAAGTTACTAAACAGTTCAACATATTAAAAGAGTACATATAAAGTAAATAGAGCAGAAAAAACAGTAAATAGATTCATAAACATGTATATTAATATGGTAATAAATAAATAAATAATTAAATATATGGTAATAAGAAAATAAATCATATAATTATGTAATAACACATTTATGAGAACGAAAAATAGAGAAAAAGGAATAAGTTATAAAAATACAAAGATAAGAGGAGAATAATTATTTTCATAATAAACAGATTACATTGACATTACAGACACACATTACATGATACACATTACATTAGATGGCACATTACAATGAGGAGACTGGACATCGGCAGACAAAGAAAGAAGCCACTGACTAATAAGTATGACGTGACAAAAAGTCAAAAGTTGAGGCAGTTAGTAAATTGAGGTGTTTCGATTTTTGGCGATTCTTCCTCAAAGTGATTATATTACATTACATTACATTCGTATCCAATTGGCGTATTTAGCGCTCTTGGACGTATCACGATTTACAATAGGTAGTAATATTCAAGCTACTGTAAGTAACAGGTATTTATCATACACTTTTTGCATGGTACCTATTAGTTTTAGTTTCATACCTATTTATATCCATGATTTATATCGGTTAATTCCAGACGGAGATATCCTTCGGAACTGTAGTCAGTGGGCGAGGCTGCCCGCTGGGTACCTTTCCCGGTGCCTCGCCGTAAGGCGATGGCCTTTGACGGGCAGGTGGCGTAGCTAGACTGTGGATTGTTTTTCGTCCCAAGTCTTCTGCGTTCATCCCACGGGAAACAAAACGTTAAATTTCGTTAAAACTTTCTGAGGTGACGGGTTCGCCATTGTAGTTGACAGTTCTAGTTTCTGACGATTTAAGTACTATCGAATCGCTTCCAGAGAGCCGCAAATATCGTCGAGTGACTACAATCGTATATCGTGTATCGTGGTTTCGGAATTCCGGCCCTGGTAGCTAGCGCTTTTATAGTAATTGAATGGTATCATGGACGATATCGAATTTAATGTATTGCGTTGACATATCGTATCGCCACTTCAGAATTCCCCTGCTGGTATATGCATCTTGAAAATGGCTCAAAATGGCCTTTCAAACCCCCCCCCCCCCCTAATGTTACTTTTTGGTAAGTCGGCGTACCTGGGTATACTTGTGGCTGGCCAATTCAGACGCCAGTGATATTTAAACAGAGATACCTAACATTATCAAATGGCTCCCACCGCCCTAAGTAGAAATGCCTTTCACCCCCCCCCTCCCCCATGTTACTTTTTGGTAAGTTGGCGCACCTGGGTATACTTGTAGCTGGCCAATTCAGACGCCAATGATATTTAATATTTCCTATGTAATACTGTAATAGATGCAAATCACATGAATTTGTATGTTAAGCTGTATTGATTACGCAAATGAGTCTCCAACTCCTATAAGGGGCGACATTATATATATTTATTCAAATCTTACCGCCTGGTTAGTATTGCGCTTTAATGATACTGAGTAAAACTAACTGTAAACTGTTATGCATAAATACATTAGGTATATATACTACAAATACTAATCTGTGGAAGAAAGTCTTGATCACGGTTGTGTTAGATGTACAGAGTAACTAAATAATTTAGAGATATGCCATGGGGTTACTCTATACTTCATACTTATGACTTAATAACTCCTAATTATTACCTTGCTTATATTTTTACCCTATTAACTTATAACGTACCTACTGTTGGTAGTGAAAGGTTTCGTGCTGCTTGGGCCACAAGATCCATTTTGTTCTCGGATCGGCTCAACTCACGATTCAATTCCTATTCAGAAGCCTCCTCGAATAGAAAGCTACTCCGGGTAAGACTCCCGTGTCTCAGGCCTCAGAGCTGGTGGACCGGTTTCTCCGGCGGGATTGCATCCCGGCGCCACTGGACGGTTAGCGCACCGGTTGGTGAAGCTAATCGGCTGTGTATTCTGACTAATTTCTGAAGGGGTATGGAGACTATGGAAATATACTGTTCCCTGAGCAGCGGGGCTGGATGTTGATCTGTTGTCATGCCAGTTTTGAAACGACCAAGGGCCACTCGACCCCGTGTGGCTCTACGGTCAAAGAACGCCCAGGTCCGCGATAAATTCAAACTGAAATACCGCTGTAATACAACAGGTAGAGGTTGCGCAAGCGACTTCGGACCCGTAGCCAGTCAGGAGGACGGAGGTATCCTGAAGGTTAATTCCAGATGGAGATATCCTGCCAAAACTGGTAGTTACGGGGTGAGGCTGCCCGCTGGGTACCTTTCCTGGTGCCTCGCCGCAAGGCGATGGCCTCTGACGGGCAGGTGGCGTAACTAGACAGTGGGTCGTTTTTCGTCACAAGTCTTCTGCGTTCACCTCACGGGAGACCGAACGATCTAATATCGTTAAAACTTTCTCAGGTGACGGGTTCGCCCGTTGTAGTTGACAGCTCTAGTTGCAAGAATATTTCAAAAGTCAACCAACTTTTAATGAGGGAGTCATTTACGTATACGAGAGCCGCGTACTCAGAAGATATTCTGATATCTGATATTCTGATATGGACAGCGCTATTACTCATTATCGCCCCCAGACTTTATAATCACCCACCTGAATCAATCACGGCTATAAACCCAATCAACATAATTACAACATTTTTATGATCCTAGGACATACGAAACAAAACATGGTAATAATTTTCGCCGTGAAATAACGTGACCTTTCCAGCGTTGGCCCTATGAAACACGAAAAACCCAATTTCCTACCGTGAGAAGGGGCTGTCCTGGCTACCTCATAATGAGTATTTTAAATTTTCTTAAAGTCTATTAGGATAACTCGATTCTAGGATTATTAGCCGCAGCTTCCGATTTGACGAGACAATGGGTATTGTTCAGGTTATCCGTATTGCCATGGACGACATTTCGCAAGATGTACGAGTATTGCGCTTTCTGGTTTAATTTAAGAGCACGTTTCCACGTATGCAGGTACGCAATAATGATTAATTTGGAACAATACAATACAAAACGATTTCGTAAAACCCTATATCTTTCGATGCGTACGCTGGCGGTTTAGCTGGGCAAATGAAAAGTAGCGTGGTGATTTTCCGTTGCTTTCCATCGTTGATTATATTGCTCAACGTTGTACTACGATTTAAGAACTAATACGTTACTACAAAGCGCAACCTGTACATAGCACTCATAATACAAAAAAAAATATGATTATTCTTCTCTTATAATGTTCAATATGGCAACTTTGTACAATATGGCAACAATGTTCAATATGGCAACAACGTGGTATAACACTATGGCGGCGCGCTGTAGATGGCGCTGTAAACACGCCTAAATGGTATAAAATAATAATATAATCACCAACGGATTTTTTTGAGGACCACATTTTAGGGAAATTTACATCTATTAGCATTTTACTAAAATTTTCCATAATTTATTGTAATATTAGAGTCCTGTCCCAGTTGGGTGGCCGAATCAAATAATAAAATAGTTATTAGAACGTATAGTTATAGCACGGGGTGACAGAATGAAATAATAAATAATAATAATAATAAAGATGTCCATTTTTAACTTGGTATACAGATTTCAATACGTAATAATTACGCACTTTAGTATATAAATAGACTAACAGATGGGATTCTAATCTCACCGTGTTATTTCTGTTATGTATCAGCCTATATAAAAATGATATACATAGATGGCATTTGTAATTGAATGTTATGCTTGTTATAATTTGATAAGTTTTTGGGTTTTATAAACAAACGGTCATTTATAATAAATAAATTAATAGTTTTATACAGGCACCTATGTCAATATTTACACTCAATATTTACAAGTCAATATATAATAGGTTTGTTATAACCTTGAAACCTGATCGTGTTCAAAGTCCATTACGTGACCTTTCTCACAAGTGCAAACACGAATGCCAGTTCCTTCTTCCGGCTTCATCATCAGACCTTGAAACTTAATCGTGGTCAAAGTTCATTTCAAGACCTTTCTAACAAGTCCAAACACGGCTATGATACGATATTCCATCATGGAATGCCAGCGCCTATCTTCCGGCTTCATTATCGCACCTTGGAACCTAATCGTGGTCAAAGTTCATTCCAAGACTTTTCTAACAAGTCCATACACAGCTATGGTACGATGTTCCATCATGAAGTTCCAGTTCATATCTTCCGACTCCATCATCAGATCAGTTCCACAGTACCATATTATTGTATTGTCATCAGAACTACATACAGCTGCCAATTTTCATGACGCTACAAACCTTGGAAGATGGTTAAATTAGTTACCTTAGATTCCATTACATAGTTACATACAGGTCGACCTAATAAAAGCGTGATAAAAAGATATAAAACACGACTGCCGTTACAAAAAGTGAATTATTTTACGTATTTATAATTATTTTTGTTACGGTTTTTATTAAATATTTGTGGTTTCATGAAAATTGACAGCTTTATGTAGTTCTGATGACAATACAATAATATGGTACTGTCGAACTGATCTGATGATGGAGTCGGAAGACATGAACTGGAACTTCATGATGGAACATCGTATCATAGCTGTGTTTCGACTTGTTAGAAAAGTCTTGGAATGAACTTTGACCACGATTAGGTTTCAAGGTCTGATGATGTGGTTTTTACGTGCATTTATAAAAGCGTGTTTTTAGTGTTTTTTTTTAAAAACTATTTATTTATTAACATATTTACTAGTTTATTTATTTATAACATATGCGAGACGGATGAAGCGGTTCGCAGACCGGATTTGGCCCGCGGGGCTTTATTAGTTTGCCAATCATTAGCAAATCTTCATTCGTAATTATTCTAAAACAGAAACCTATTGCCCGCTTAAAATTTTCTATTTTATTTCTCCTAGGCATCGTTATCATTTAATTATACATACTTAAGTACGTACACCTACATCTAAGTACAAATAACAGCTATACGCTTGACTTATCTGAATTTCAGATCCACATACTTCGTGTTCGTTCGTGGTAATAACTGAAACGAATCGGCTGTAAAACTAAAACGAGGCATAAAATTTCATGGACCGTTACAGAACCCCGACAAATTTAAATGGAATAGAGAAATAAACGGCTAAATACAAGTCGCATTCCATCAATTATAATTTTATATTTTAATTTAGTCTTAATTTAATTAAATTTTGATTTTATATTGGTGTCAATAATGTTGTTTTCTAACACGACTGTCCAACAAAAAAGGAGTGTAACATGTTCAGGGTTCATCTATGTCTGTTTTCTGATTGTTTATTCCACCATACTTTCTAAACGCGTGTATCTATTTAGAAGAAGTGGTATTGTTAGAACCGTTATGTCATACCGAGCGTCATAGGGTACCTGAACTGTCCAAATGTTAAGTAAGTAGTTGTCGTTTGGAAAAAACAGCGTCTTTAATAAAAATCCTATAAACCGCAACGTGCGGCAAAACAATACTGTAGGTATGACACCTACCAGGATGATCTATACTAATATTATAAAGAGGTAAAAATTTGTGACGTTGTAGGAAGTAATCTCTGGATCTACTGAAGCGATTTTGAAAATTCTTTTACCAATAGAAAGCCACATTATTTGTGAGTGTCATAGGCTATATATTATTCTGAAAAATGAAAAGACTTTCGTGGTAGTCGGATTTGCAAAGTAAGTCGGAGAATAAGCGGTCGAACGAAAACGTTTCTAGCTAACGCTGCCTTAACGATAAGAATATATGATTAAGTTCTAGAGAAAAGTTATAGAGTTTGATAGTGCCTACAAAAAAGTCAGCGACAGCATATGTCTAACTTTTATATTTAGGTCATAAAAAAAAGTATTTTATATTAAAAAAATAATTTAAATCGTTAGGTCATGTTTATTGCGGTCATATTATCAACAATTATGAATTCTTATCAAAATAAGTAAATTTATCATCTCAAGTGTTTAAAACAAAAGACTTTTCCCTTTTACTGCATTTAATTTTCCTTTTACTGCATAAATAGTTAAAGAGATAATACGCTCACAAATAAGACACTCACAAGAAGCCACTCACAAATAACGGTATTATAGTCAAATTGGCATGCAAATACATACATACATGTGCAGTAAAAATATAACTCTTCTTTTGGCAGTCAGGAAATAAATCATAGCACTCAGTATTAACCAAACCACACTCATAATTTCATCACAAGTAAAATTGTTTTACCGCCCAACGAAGTGGGCACGGGTCAGCTAGTAAGTAATAAATAAAAGAAATAAATAAATATGAATCTCGTAATATAGGACTTACAGACTTAAAATCTCATATACAAGCTGCACTAATAATTTTAAATTTCGCCAAATATTAAAAAATAATAATAACGCCGAGCCGCTCGAAGCTAGCCGAGAAACGAACCGCGCCGCTCATGGCAATTGCAACGGGACCCAACTGGGTTTGTCTGCCTGCCGAGAGAGGGCGGCGGGCGATCATTGATTTTATTTACGAATTTAATATTCAGATGAAATCAGTCCTTGGCTACTTGCTGGAAAATTCTAGGCGTGACCCAACCGATTCTATTTTCACACGTCAGAAGGTTAAAATATGTAAAGTTCATCAAAGACTTTACCCTTTTTGACGTCTAAAATTCAAATAAAGAAGGAGCGCTTTTCTTTATATGTTTACTAGCTGCGCCTCGCGGTTTCGTGATGGGAAATTGTGATAATGATGATAGAAAACTATATATCTTTATAAATTATAGCCTATGTGTTATTCTGATGTGTAAGCTATATTATTGTAAAGTTTCATCAAAATCCATTCAGTAGTTTTTGCGTGAAAGAGTAACAAACAACCATGCATACATTATTACAAACTTTCGCGTTTATAATAGTAGTAGGATTGGTTGACCATATTTATGTTGTAAAGCGAAGACACACCTTTTCAATGGCTATATTAAGGTATTCGTGGAGAGTCATAATAATGTTTTTCGCTGACAGAACTGACAGCAGACAGTTGACAGTCGACACAACATCGGTATTACGGACAACGCATTGCGAACCTCTACAGATAAACGAGCAACATCGAGATCGCAAGGATAACTATGTAAACTGTAAGGTTTCAGCGCAAAATTATAGAGAGCTTATGTGGAAAAAAAAATCACTTGACTTCCCAAAAAAAGGAGTTTAATGTGTTAGTTCTTTTGCACGCACATACAATTTGCACATCTTGAGGTGTCGACTACAACGGGCGAGCCCGTCACCACATGAAGTTTTAACGATTAGTCGTTCTATCGACCTGCAGTGAGCGTAGAAGACTTTGGACAAAACAATCCGACGTCTAGCTACGCCACAACCCGTTAGAGACCAACGCCTTACCGCGAGATAGCCAGGTATGTTACCTGGCGGGCGGCACTCGCGCCCTAACTACCAATTGTGACCAGATTTCTCCGGTCTCTCGATTGGTTCCGAGTTCGAGGTCGCTTGCGCGGTCCTCTCCCTTACGAAGCGGTGAAACGGTGAATACCGAATCTATCGCGGACCAAGGCGTCCTTTGCCCGCCTCTGAACCGGGATCGGATGGCCAATGGTCATTTCAAGAGCAGTCGCCGTAAAGTACGCAACCACCCCCGCTCTATAGGAAACAATACAGCTTCCAGACTCCCCCGACTGTTAGTCGGAGTCTAACGGGCCCATGATGAGGTGGCCACGATGACCCATGTGTTCAGGGTCGGTCACACTCACGGGTCAACACCCATCCGACGGCCTCCACGCACTGGGGGCGAACCTGGGTAGGACACTGGGTCAACCAGTCTCCCCTGGGAATCAAACCCCTGGCGCTCCTGGACGGTCTGCGCACCGAGCGGCGCAAGCCAATCGATTGCGCTCTCCGACAAACAGTCGGGGGAGTCTGGGAACTGTATTGTTTCCTATAGAGCGGGGGTGGTTGCCTACCTTACGGCGACTGCTCTTGAAATGACCATTGGCCATCCGATCCTGGGTGAACAGCCGGGCAAAGGACGTCTTGGTCCGCGATAGATTCGGTATACTCCGTTTCACCGCTTCGTAAGGGAGAGGACCGCGCAAGCGACCTCGAACTCGGAACCAATCGAGAGACCGGAGAAATCTGGTCACAATTGGTAGTTAGGGCGCGAGTGCCGCCCGCCAGGTAACATACCTGGCTACTCGCGGTAAGGCGTTGGCTTCTAACGGGTTGTGGCGTAGCTAGACGTCGGATTTTTAATGTCCAAAGTCTTCTACCCTCACTGCACGGTCGATAGAACGATGAATCGTTAAAACGTCCTGCGGTGACGGGTTCGCCCGTTGTGGTTGACATCTCAATATGTTAGTCGGAGTGCACAATCGATTGGCTTGCGCCGCACGGTGCGCAGACCGTCCAGGAGCGCCAGGTGTTTGATTCCCAGGGGAAACTGACCAGGGCCAGAGTCCTACCCAGGTTCGCACCCCGTGCGTGGTGGCCGACGGATGGGTGTTGACCCGTGAGTATGACCGACCCTGAACACATGGGTCTTCGTGGCCAACCCATCATGGGCCCGTTAGCTCCCACAATTGGACACAGCTCACACAATTTGGACAGTTTCATCCTATGGCACTCGGGATGATATTAAAAAGTTTCGAGGTTAAAAACCTCGGTGTCCATATGGACGACAACCTCTCATGGCGGCCACATATTCGAGAAATGGGACGCAAACTCTTCGGCCGATTTCATTCGCTGAATAGACTGAAAAATATCCTCCCGGAGGAGAGCAAGATTACGATTTGTCAGTCTGCTCTCCTCCCCCTTCTGGATTATGGAGATGTCGCATTTCTCGACCTCACAGAGGAGTTATCCACCAAAGTTGAGCGTCTCCAAAATGTTTGCGTTCAGTATATCCATGGCCTCAGAAAATTTGACCACATCACAGAGTACAGAGAGAAGCTTCACTGGCTGTCGACCCGGGAGAAAAGAGACAAGCGAGTTTTCTGTATGCTTTTCAAGATCTTGGATGGCGTCGCTCCCAATTATCTTACCGGCAGATTTACTGCACTATCGGCTCATGAACGCCCTCTGAGATCTAAAAAACAACCTGCTACTCTCTATCCCTAGTCACAGCAGTGACTTCTTCTCATTCTCTTTCACCTTGCATGGAGCCCGTCTTTGGAATGCTTTGCCGAAAAATGCGAGAACCGCGCCAAGCATAACAACTTTTAAAAACAGACTCAGAGAGCATTTGAAATCCTCCTGATAAATTCCCATTCCCCTCCCATTCCCCTCCCTTTAAAACTTTAGCGTCCTTATAGGTATTAGATTATTTTGATGTGGCAAATCTGTGCCCACAAAGAGTAAAGTATATATTTCTTTCTATCCTCCTTTATTTTATTTGTCATACTCTTTATATAGGTTAAGTTATGTAGTCTACTCGCAAATAATGTTCTTACAATAGTATAGGTTAGCTCTAAAATATTGCCTGCAGGCAATAAGCTCACCTTTTCTTAAGAATAAAGAGTTTTATTATTATTTTTATTATTATTATTATGATATAACGATTCTAGCAGTAATACACACTTCTAAATCCGTTTAAGCGTTTAGAAGTTATGGTGGAATAAAGAAACTTTAAATCCCAACTATCCCCGCCCCCCCATGAATACGTGCCTGACAATAGCTACATAAGTCGCGGATTCTCCCTGCTTTTCAATTTTTCTAAATTTTTTTCTACTCAAAAAATTCGGGAGGGGGGGGTCCCACGGATCCCCCTGGATACGTCCTTGTCCATACTATACGTAAACTACACTTTACTTAAACTTAATTATGCTTTAGAAATCACACTTGATTCTATGTGAATCTGTGAAAGTGTAAATGAGTAGGCACGATACGAAAGTGACTGAACGATCGGTCGGCGTTGGTTAGTTCGGATAATCGTCCGATGCGAAGCGAAAGTGTTCTTCTATTCTGACTAAATTGAGTCGTTTTTCAAATCAGTTACTACTCACTGAATATCTAAATTTGAATGAACGACTCATCACATGGAAACCAGACGAGGATCTTTATATCAATAGAAAAAATCCAAAAATGTTATTTACGTTTCGTGTATTTTAAACAATACGGATACTATCTTTATCTATACCCTATCAGTTTTTTACTAGGCAAGAAGGCTGTAATTCCCTTAGATTGCGCAGAGAAATTCTCACCATGGCCTACGTTTTTAAGCTGATTCGGGGAAGAGTTGATAATCCTAACGCGCTAGCTAAGGTTTGTCTCTTTATTCAGGATAATTTTAATCGCGTTCGGTCACATAATCTATTTGCGGAGCTGTCCTCGCGAACCAACCTAAGTCGGTAGAGTCTGTATACGCGTGCTTTACAACACATGAATGCGCTATGTTCGACACCTGCAGATCTGGATATTTTTACAGCGAACCCACATCTCTTCAATGCAACTTAATTATTTAAGGATGCCATTTTTATCACGTAGGTATATACTTTACTCGAATATTTAAGGCTTTTATACTACTTACTGTTATACACTTTTATACTTACTTTTATATACTTTGGTGGCGGACGGTTTCGTGCAGCTTGGGCCACAAGATCCATTTTGTTCTCGGATCTGCTCAACTGACGATTCAGCTCCTATTCAGAAGCCTCCTCGAGTGGAAGGATACCCCGGGTAAGACTCACGTGTCTCAGGTCTCAAAGCTGGTGGACCGGTTTCTTCCGGCGGGATTGCATCCCGGCGCCACTAGACGGTTTGCGCACCGTTCGGCGAAGCCAATCAGTTGTGCATTCTGACTAATTGCTGAAGTAGTCTGGAGACTGTGGAAATATACTGTTTCCTAAACAGCGGGAGTGGATGTTGACCTGTTGTCATGACACTCTTGACATGACCTTGGGCCACTCGATCTCGTGTGGCACTACTGGCAAAGAACGCCCAGGTCCGCGATAAATTGTAATTGAATTACTGCTGTATTACAACAGGTAGAGGTTGCGTAAGCGACTTCGGACCCGTAACCAGTCGGGAGGACGGAGGTATCCTGAAGGTTATTTCCAGACGGAAATATTCTGCTAAAACTGGTAGTTAGGGGGTGAGGCTGCCCACTGGTTCCTTTTTCGGTGCCTCGCCGTAAGGCGTCGGTCTCTAACGGGTTGCTAGTGAACTAGACAGTAGATTGTCTTGTCCCCAAGTCTTCTACCCTTACTCAACGGCTGAAAGAATAAATATATATCGTTATACCAGCCTAGGGTGACGGATTTGCCCGGGTTTGTAGTCGACACCGCCCTACTACTACTTACTATGTATGTACTCATAATAATTATGTTTCTTTCCAAACATGTTTATGTTTATTGTACATCTCAACGGCTTGGCCATAACTGCAATGTTGATTTGTTTTTGAATTAAATAAACAAATAAATAACTTATCACTGCCGAGATTAAGATAATCATTGCGTCCCATTGTCATTACTTACTTCAAAATTTAATCGGAATAGTACTAACATAGTGGTGGATTTGTCCTTATAAATACGTGTCGATTAAGTTGTTGGATAAGCCTACAAATGTGTGTGATGGATTATCTATTGCAAGTCTTGCCGTCAGTATCTCTGCATGCGTCATCAGCGAATTATCGATACAGGAAATTATTCTTCATTCATTCAGCTGCATCCGATGATTGAGAGATGTACAGAAGGGGGGGGGGGGGGGGTGGGGGTATACGTTTTTATTTTGACTCCTGTTGTTTCTGCGGGGGAAGGGAAGGACAGATAGATTGATAGATGGATAGATAGAACGATCTACATAGATAGATATATAAATCCTTATTGTATAACTGTATGTTAGAATTGCAGATGTTTTGGTATAAAAAAATTAGATACGGCTTGCCCATCCTTGGAGGTGTCGACTACAACGGGCGAATGCGTCACCTCAGGAAGTCTTAACGATATTCGATCATCCTATCTCTTGTGAGGTGAACGTGGAAGAGTTGGCATGAAACACGTAAGAGACCAACGCCTTACCGCGAGAATCCAGCGGCCTGACATTCGCGCCCTTACTTCCAGTTACGGCCAGATTTCTCCGGCCTCCCGACTGGCTACGGGCTCGAGGTCGCTTACGCGTCCTCTCCTATGCGTAGCGGGATTCGGTGTCGGTATCGAATCTATCGCGGACCACTGCATCCTTTGCCCGGCAGTCCAGGAGCCTCCGAAGGGCGATTCCCAGGGTAACTGGCCCGCAGGCACAGATTCATACCCGGACTCGCCCTTCCGCGTGGAGGCTACCGGATGGGTGTTGACCAGTGATCGTGTGAGTTGGATCGGGTTTATTATTATACTACACAACACTGTCTGTGCTTATTACTGATAATATTTGTTTCTTGCTGTATGTCCGCAAGACGTATTGGCGAAGATTTGTCTCTTTGTTCCGGTTAACGACATTCGAGCTCGGTCACATACTCTATTTGCGGAGCCGTCCTCGCGTACCAATTTAAGTCGGTGGAGTCTTTTTACGCGTGCCTTGCGAGACATAAGTGCGCTATGTTCGACAGCGTCAGACCTGGATATTTTTACTGCGAGCCCACATCTCTTCAAGTTATGGGCATTGCACTACCTGTTTGTAATTGTTTGTAATTGTTTGTTTGATTTGGATTGTTTTGTAATTGTTTTTTAATTATTTTGTTACTATTACTATTTTTAATGCTTCAGCTTGCATATTTAATGCCTTTTATATTTATGTATATTAATTACATGTCAATTTTATTTTATTCTGGAACCAAACAGAACTACATACAATGCAATAAAAGCCTATTTAAAAATAACAAAAATCCATTAATATGATTCCGCGTATAAAGTATATAAAATGAACGCAATAAAATTTTATATTGTATTCGTTTGGGAATGGGGGGAATCAAGATAAGAAGTGAGGTGAAAGAAGGAGACAAAATAGATAAAAAAATAATATGTATGTATATAAATATATTTATATTTAATTTTGGGTATGATATATAGGTAATAAAATGAATATACTTGAGATTAAATTATGTCCATGAACTAAATTAAATGAAATATAATATGTATAAATGTTTTGTGATCATCTAGATAGACTCTAGAATTGTTTTTATTGAGTTCTTATAAGAGGTTTTTGATGAGTGTAATATGTCCACACTTAAAAAGTCTGTATTATATCTATGACACGCTCTGCATAGAAATGTATTTTGAGATGCGTTGGTTTTTACCACAGGGAGATGAAATAGTCGATGCGAGCGAACAGGGCGGGGAGGAACATAAAATTCAATGCGCTTCAAAATCGCGTTCGCATCGATGGAATTATTTACCAACCCATGCAAGAATACGGCATCGATCAAGACTCTACGGCTCTCCAATGACATTAACTTGTGGGCTTTTAGGGATTCCTCATAGGAGATGGACTTACCAGTGGAAATGCACACATCACTAACTCAGCTTGAAAACTGCTACTCGCCGACACACCTTTGAATTTCTATACCAAAAACACAGAGATATACTACGAATTTCGGAAAAGTATGAGAGATTAAAGAGCGTTAATGCTGACCGTTCGTATATCAAACGAGAATTCAACATAAATATATCTTCTGTCTTCATCTCAAAAAAACAAAAAGGCGTTCGCAATACTTTCCCTATTCTTCGGCTGGTGGGCCGGGAAAGAAAAAATCTAAAGGATACATTTCCCACGTCCGTTGCAGTATCCAACCCTCCACAGTTACTTCCCAATAAGCCCAGTTGGAATCACTTCTCCAGAAAAATGTCTCAGACGTTGAATAACTATCCTGCTGACCCAGTGGTACCTTCCGTTCCCACGACATATTCAAGGAAATGCGTGCTGAGAATTCGATCGCATTTGTTCGTCACTCAGCAGTGAGAGATAAATAAATAAATTCTCGCGAATCGCAATAGCGTTCCTGGTACCTAATCGTCATTCATTGATGAGAACTACATATCAGAAATGATTGATGAGTGGCTACAATTATTGATTATAGCATACCTACTAGCTGTTGCCCGCGGCTTCGCTTCGCGTAAAGTTTCGAGTCGGTTTGTTAATTTAAGTAGAGTGGCGTTAATTGCCTTTTTAGACGCTATCTTCAGATATATAGTGCAAGAAGTCCCCTCTCAGATGCCCGCTACCTATCTAGTAGACGTACGCGTCTTGTTCCTCACCATCCGTTGAACACTGGACCTTGCTAGGCCAGCAGCCGCCACCGACCGCTAAACATTTCAAGGTGCTTACACGCGTTACTAATTTCATGATATCTTTATAACTATAACACCTAAAAGCTTACAGTAAATGGCAAATGTCATCTCTATTTAACACCCGTGATAATGGATTAATTAATGTTGATAAGGATTCTTATGTTATTACTAATGTCTTAGGGTTACAGTGTTACAAACACTGCCTACTTATTTTCATTATTTTTTTGAGACATAAAAGCAGTTATTGTAGCTTAAATATAAAAGTTGGATATATGCTGTCGCCTACTTTTTTATAGATCTCTTTAAAAGCGATATTAATGCTTTATATATTGTTGTCACATATATCACTGTTTCGTCAGCGCACGTCGATAAAGCGACTCGCCAGCTCGTTTTTCCCCGACTTGATTTCCTGTATCAGTCCAATATTTTTTATAGCAAGATTCCACTGTGATTCAGGGGCCCTAAAGACGTTCAATTTAAGAGCAAGGTCCAGGAAAGCTTATTAAGAACTCAATGTATAACTGTTAAGGACTTTAAGAGTATTGATTTTCCTAATCTTCCATAATTATTTATATTACAATCTTTTCTTATTTTTTTAAAATTTCTAATTTTGATTATTTACATTACTAAATACAATCATTGATCATCAAAGATTATATTAATCATGGATTATAATATTTTAAAAATATATTGACTATTTCTATTGCGACATTGTTATTTATGTAATTTTATAATTTTAATTTTACTGTTTTATAACCGACTCTCCGTTTTTATATTTTGACTATCTGCAGTATTTTAGCAGCTCCAATTATTTTAAAAAGATTTTATATCTTTATTTTAAATTTATTTATTTATTTAAGTCCATAAAAATACATTCAATTACAAAAACATTCTCTTAGCCTAATATTTCATAATTAATTAAATATTTTTTTAATTTACCTAACTCATTAAATGTGTAAATACCTCATAGCTTCGCGCTCGAGGTGACGGGCTCGCCCGCTGTAGTCGACAACCCAAGTTGTTCCCTTAGCTATCTCTATTCGAAAAATCACATCGGTTCGTCGATCATTTTCAACTTCGTACTTCGCATTTATATTTTTTTCATGGCGATCGGTCGAACGGTATAGAAGTTGATGTGCTGCAGCGCCATCTAGTGGCGAGTTACAACAAAGTGAATAGCGAGAAAATATTATCCGAGCTCAAGTACCTACGTATACCAATTTTCGCAGGCGATCGGTTCATCGCTATAGAAGTTGATGTGCTGCAGTAGCTAGTTAAAACAACGCGGATAGTATAACATTCTTGTCTACCTGCCGATAAAGTCTTGGTATGGCCCAACTGACTTTTTTGGAGCGATGAAATACAACTCTCTTTGGGCAAACGTTACCTAATGACTGATGCCTTACGCAGACACAAAAGTCCTTTTGATATTTGAGCTTTAAGCTCTTTAACCAGCTACTACTATCCACAAGAATGATGGAAACAAAGGCGTTTAAAAGATTTATTAAGAGCCCTATCACATATTTTTTCCAGAAAGGCAAGAAAAGTGGATTTTTGGCGTTCTAATTCCAAGAAATGAAGAGATTTCTACAAACTTTAATTACTGAATTACCTGGACCATTTCTTGATGTTGACCATAGCGGCCTTTAATTTTAGATATAACGAATATTATTTACTTATTCAGCCCATTTTCCGAAAGTCGTTATTCGTAAAACGCTCGGAAGGCAAACTTTGAGCTCCTTAATACGGTAATATCACTACAACGAAAACCGTATACTATTTTTTTTTATGTTCGTCATGTATTCTTGATGTACACTACGGCTTTATTTTTTCGTTTTTTGACCACATATCCAAGGTATACATTACTTACAATTACACAAAATTAAAAAAAAATCTTCCTGTATCATTCTAATTTTCTCAGAAATAAAATAAGATTCTTATATAATACTTATACTATATTAAAGTTCACTCTTTTAGCAATACGACATAATATAAATTATTGTCATTAGAAAGGAGAAAACACTGCAAAAAACAATTACAAATTGTGTATATATTTGCTTGCGCAAGAAAAGAGCGCTCAGTGCCGCGGTTTTCTCCCAGGGTTGAATAGTTATTTATTTATTTATTTATTTATTTATCCTATCTTTTATAGTTACATCCAAAAAAAATGCGTTCATTTTTTCAACTCATTTTAAAAGAATACCTACGCTATTTTGTAATAAGGCTCTTAAACAAAAGCTGCAATCCACACATGCTTTCTATAAGCTGGGTGATTTTTTTGAGCATGCCAATTCTTTCAAATGGGAATAACATTCATATGTAACTTTCAGGTACCTCATTTTAGTTCTTATTGTTTAATAATAATATTATGAATTTAATATTTAAAATGTAGATTACAATGTGTAACGTAACATACCTGACCATATACATATGTACGTTGTTTTTTATTCATTTTTGTTTTGATACTTTCTATTGTGTGATTATTTTTTGTATAAAGTGCCTAAAATGACTATTAATATTCTTATAATAATTATCTATTTTATATGTATACCTACTCATTTACATGGATTCAGCTCTTTTTTTAAATTTTATTTGTCTGCCGTGTAAAGCCGACTTTAGTCAACGCTGTTGTGGATTTAATATTTATGCTTTAATAATTTTATATCTACTAATATTAATATATAACTAGCAACTGACGAATTCTAATATGCGATAATTAGCTTTAATTGATAATTCATGATTTATTGTATATTCTGAATGAATAAATTGAATACTGAATACTAGACTGTTAGACAACAGACTGCGCTGGGAGGATCATTTAACGAAGGTTGCGGCAAGACTGAGAAAACTTGTGTATTACTTTAGGAGTTTGCGGAACATCTTAGATTTCAATACGCTAAGAAGTATCTACTTTGCTGTCTGCGAGTCGGTTATTCGATATGGCATCGTAACTTGGGGACGTGCGGCAAAAACGCTTCTGGCCACCCTTTACAAAGCGCAAAAGGCTATACTGAGGGTGATCAATAAAAAACCCCAAACATATTCTTCCGATGACCTTTTCCGAGAGTATAGAGTGTTGAGTGTGCGAAAAATGTTTGTGCTGGTAACTCTCACTAAATTCCAGAGTGAGTTAAGAGAACAGAAAAAAATCCAGCAATCTCGTGTAACAAGAAGATCGACACAAACAAATTTTGCAATACCACTCAGGAGATCCGCTTTTGGCCAATCCAGTTTCTCTTATATCTTGCCCCCAAATTGTATAATTGCCTACCACCAAACATTAAAGACATTAAAATATCATATAAATTTAAAAATAGTTTGAGTGCCTACCTCTTAAATTGTACATATGCAGATATTGAAAACATTATTAAATAATTGAATCTCTATAATCTTTATAATAAAAACATAATAGCATATGTAGTAATATAAATTGATGATTTCTAAATGTAATTTTATTTCAATTTTTGTGAATTTATTTTGGTATATTATTAATACATATTATTTAATACATATATAAATATATATTAATTTTTATCATGTTTTAAAATAAAATAATATTTACAATTTTCATGACATTTTTTTACGAATTTTTATTTGGTAATTAAGATATTTCTGTTACATTAAGTATGATTTTGTTTATTTATATAAATATAATATTATAGATTTCTTAGGATAACTAAAATAAATTGTCTACCTTGGAACAGGCGGCAGCCTAGTTAGGTTAAGATTTTTGTATATTGAATGTACTCATAATTTGAACTCAATAAATAATTTGAAATTTGAAATTTGAATACTGATCGTCTCAAATGCATACCTATAGGTAGTGCTTTATAATACGAGTATGTCAGTTGCCACCTGATTCTCGGAGTTTGTCAATAATGACCGATCAGAAGTAGTTTAATTTCCCACGGCGTGCCGATAAATTGTTGCTAATAACCGTATTGTAAACAGTACATTCCTTGTAATCATTGAATCGATTGGTTCCAGTGTTGCATTTGCGCTGACAAGGAAATCGCATCGAGGCCTATACACTATCGATGTTTTTTATCTTTCTACAACATCTAAAATCTAATTCTAAGTACCTTTGGCGCTGCAACGTCTGCAACGAGCGTAAAATCTAAATCCAAGTACCTTTGGAGCTGCCGTCTGCAACGAGCGAACCCGACACCTCGGACTGTTATAACGATGTGATCGTTCTTTCACACAGTGACTCGTATTCACCAGTTGTATTTTTCGTTGTTACAGCATGCTGGACACTTCAGGTTCAGGCATATCCGACTCGCCCACCTACCACAGGCCCTACGATCACTATGTCCAAAGCGGTCTCGAGGGCCCTAACGACCCTAATCAGGAAGCCACGCCCGAGCTGGCTTGGGCGGCCCTGCCGTACGGTCTCGACTACAGGGCCCAGTACGACTACAGGTCCCCTTACGAGACCGCTAGGGACTACAGCCAACCGCCCTACGGAAGGGCCCCCTTCGCCGCCAAGATGGGCCAGGCGAAGGCCCTGAAGGAGGCCCGCATCAGGAGACCCATGAACGCCTTCATGGTCTGGGCCAAAGTGGAGAGAAAGAAACTGGCGGACGAGAACCCGGATCTGCACAACGCTGATCTCAGTAAAATGCTAGGTAAGTGCTTTATTATTTACTATTAAGGACATCTTGCTTCAGGACATCTCTGCCAGGACATATTTGGACTATTTATTTATTTAATTTATTTATTTATTAAAGGTAAAGCACAAAATATAATTTCCTGCAGCATTACAAAAAAAATGTGTTTGGACCAGTAGCGAAAAATAGAGCACACTGCAGCATCTTGGTCACTACGTCAACACCGCCTAACTGGGCCTAGGCCTATACTAAGTTAGATGTACCAGGAAATATTTTACCTGTGCACACAAAAAAAACAAAAATTTTAAATTATGTCTTCGTCATAAACATGTTAAAAAAATAAATTAAAATATCATCAAGAAGTATTTGAAATTATAATCATAAAATTATCGAGTAAATAAATAAAAATCGAAATCATAATAATAGTAAATAGATAGATAGATACCTACTCAGTAAAATATAAAAATAAAAATAAAAAAAGAATAAAAATAAAAATTATACTAGACATTCAAATAATTTGTAGCTCTTTTCACGACCTTCATTTATTAGCCACATATGGCTTTGCTTCTTAACCCCTCGCGTACCAGACGGCCCGAAACGTCCAGAATTGATATTTACCGTCGAACCCCAGACGGGCCGAAATGGCCAGGCGAGGCCGACCGCTAATTATGGATTATTTAATCGACTAATAATTATGAATAATCTTTATTGCTTTACATAACGACGTTACAAATATCTAATAGCAAATTTCAATAGGAACATAAAACAGGTCTTTTTTAGACGATCGGTGTGACAGTTTCGGAGTAATCGTTTTTTTTCTGAAACGCCATCTTTTTTTTGAGACTCGCGAATTTCTTACGGGCCGTAAGGCACACATTAAAATTCAAACCGCTGGCCGCGAGGGGTTAAAGGAATCTTTAGTCTGAATTGTTTTAATTTCATCTTCTAATAGGTTATATTCTCTGGGGCCCAAAACAGTAAAATGCCTTATAATTCGGGGAATATCTATTTTTTGGCAACGGATCGCAGTGTTGTATGAATTTGTTGTGAGAATGTCCTGTTGTATTTGAATTAAATAAAAGTTACACAGAATTTTAAGTAGAGCTGCCTCAAATCCAATACTTCATATTCCCCAAACAAATTTTCCGATGAGTACCTGTAAGGCTTGCGCGTGATGATTTTTATTATTAGTTTCTGTGCCACCTCTGCAGGGTAAATAGTAGTTTTTGTACAGGCTCCCCAGCCAATGATTCCATAGCTTAGAATGATTCCATAGCTTTGGCACAAGGCATAGTATGTTGTTTTTAATGTCTTGGAGTCTAAAATATTCCTTATATCTCTAAACAAGAAAGCCAGACGCCTGACTCTGGTAGAAACTAAGTCTATGTGGTCAGCCCATTTGAGGTGATTATTCATCCATAGTATAATCACATCAGGGGCCTTAGGGAGGTTCACTTTAAGAAAAAGGTACAGGGTATTTTGACTAAAAACCCCATTTATAGCATTGAGGATTTCGACAATATCAATTTTTCGCAGCTCTATTGACCTACTTGACTATTATTATTCCTTACTCTTTCTATTATTGACTATTTTACAATTGCGTTTTTTTTCGTCTTCTAACTATTTATTGACTATAATTATTATTACTGATTTCTTTGTATTTGTGTTTTTTCTTTAAAACATCTTCCCGTATGATAATTTGTGAAATTTTCCAATATTTGTTTGATTATTTAGTACTTAGGATTATATAGAAAATTAGATAGAAAATTTTACGAAATTACTTAAGAATTTTGATTGAAAATATTGGAAAATGTTGTTTCCTCTACATATATAACCTAGAAAATCTGCGCTTGGATGTTCAACGTTCATACCTTGCAATACCGACGTTCATATCTGATACCTTAATAGGTATTTATATTATACTTGTTATTTTTATTACTTTTGACATAACCAAGTGTAGGAACTCCTATCAACTGGTTTAAAAAAAAAAAAAAAAAAAATAATAATAATCCGAAACTTATTTGTTTATTTGGCCATTAATCTCTTTAGCTTTCCAAAGCCGATACAGGATTTTAAAACCAAAAATTTTCCGATATAGGTTAAATACTGGCTCATGACATCTATTTACAAGGTAGACGACCTCGAAAAAATATTACGAAGTTTATTAACGCAGGGGGTACTAAGCAGGGGGGTTAAGCAATAAGCATTAATACCGTTGTGCATAATAGTGTTTAATGTCACCGCACTACATTCATCACACTGACTCCGAATCTGTAAAAATCTTTGCTATGTCCCTATAAATAAAAGATATATAGGCGTTTAAAATCGCATATTTTTTTTATTTTTTTTTTTATTTTTTTTATTTATTTATTTAAATCCAAAATAAAAATTTACAATGTTGACATAAATAACACAGTGTAAAAAAGAGCAAATACTTAGTCATTGTTTGTGAAGCAAAGAAAGTACAGATTTGATGGATTTTATCAGCTCCACTAGACTACACTTATATTTGTTACATAGTACAATTTTTTATAAATTTTCGGTTAAAATAAAAAAAAATAAAATAGCAACATACTTAAGAAAATTTGAAGAAAAAGACATCTAATAATAGTTAGTAAAGCGGTTGATAGAAATTTCTACACTTGGTTATGTCGAAACTAACAAAAAAATACAATATAATATTTAAATATATACCTAAGTTATAAGGCATAAGGTATGAACGTTGAACATCCAAGCGTTGATTTCCTAGGTTATAAAGAGGAAACAAAATTTTCCAATATTTTCTTTCGAAATTCTTACATTCTCTTACGAATTCGTAGAATTTTCACTTGGGCTATAGTGCGAATAAACAAACCAAATTATTGGATAATTCCACAAATTATCATACGGGAAAATATTTTAAAGACAAAATACGAATACAAACAAATCAGTATTAATAATAATAGTCAATAGCCAAAGTCAGAAAAAACCGCAATTGTATAATAGTCAATAATAGAAAGAATAGCGGTAGGTTGTTTTTTTTTTAAACTTCATTAACATCTATTTGGCGGTAGCTTAAGTTGCTTTATTTCCACGAAAAAGGAGTGTAATGTGTTCAGGGTCCATCTATGTATGTTTTCCGTTTTTTTTATTCCACCATAATTTCTAACCGCTTAAACCGATTTAGAAGTGTGAGGTATTGTAAAATTGTTACGTCATTCTATCATAGGGTACTTTAAATGTCCAAATATAAAGTAAGTAGTTGTTTAAATGGCCAAAGGTCAACATGTCAATAAATTAACAAAACTGTATCGTCATTAGTGTCAAATGAAAAGCTTGATTAAGTACATTACGAAAAATATACATGTATCTATATGGATAAACACATAAACCACAAATATTTTATAAAAAAACGTTTTTAATATATTTACATGTTTACAATAATTTATAAACAGCTATATAGCGGTAGATAAATGTACGTTTTTATAAAATACTTCATAAACACCTATTTGGCGGTTGTTGTTCTTTTAATGTGCTACAGTTAGCTAAATAGCATTATAGAGGCAGAGGAAGGATGTTTATAGATTCGGAATCAGTGTGATGAATATTGTGTATGAATATATAATATATTCAGTTAACAAACTGGCGCACTTGCGATCGTATCGCACGTCGTGATTATCTCTATCCGTGATAGAAAAAAATATATAAAAATAAGTTGCGGAAACGGCCGTGTACTTCGTGAACTCATCGTCGGGATCTGCACCAGCGTCTGGGTAGCTACTCATCAGCGAAGCAGCCAGAGAAGACCAGGAGGAAGCGGGGTTTTAAGGTACTGCATTGTCCTTATCCTTGGATTTTAATCACCCTTTGGCTGTCCAGCGCTCACCATACCCTAATTAAATGCAGTCCTCTGCCTGACGTTCAGGATATAACCAAGGGTAAAACATCTTTAAAGCAAAAGTTTGGTAAATTGTATACATTCCAGGAGGGGTACCACCCTCTCGCATATTCAAAGGTAGATATAATTACACATGTTTTAGCTATAAATTTGAACTACGTTTCAACATGTTTATAATGTTTAAACCATTGATTTTATATCTTGAAGATAATAATTTAAGATTGAAAGGTTGTTTCTAATATTGTCGACGTATTATTCCACTGAAATAATCGCCAATTCCGAGAAATCCATCATCGAAAATGCTATAAAACGTCGAAGCTACTGATTTGAATTCATAATGCATCACATTTTTGCAATTTCGGTTGTAAAATTTCAAACACTTACACATCCAAACCGCAACTGACCATACGTCGCTTAATCCTTTCCGCTGTCAGACGAATGATGCTTATAAATTACTTGTCGGCATTTTCCCGCAGCTTCGATCGTAAGTTTGTTGAATGTATTTTAATTCAGATGGAACTACAAGGATGTATTCCTAGGCGTTCTAGGTTAGTTGCGTGGTTAAGTTTGGACATTAAGGACAGTCTTCCACATATTTAGATGTTGTTGTTTTCTGTTTCGTTATTCCACCATAACTTCTAAACGCTTGAACCGATTTAGAAGTGTGTGGTAGAGTTAGAATCGTTATGTCATTCCGAGTGGCATAAGGTACGTGCTGTGACCCTTTGCTCTAGTCGTTCTTCCTCTTCGCGGCCGTCAGTTGTATATTTTAAACTTTTCTTTTATATAGAATAACGCACTTTAATTGGTGGAAACATATAAATGGTTTATGTTTGTTATATTTTGATTAAGTAAATATGTTTTTTGTACTGTCTGTTTCCTGAATAAAATAAAATAAAATAAATAAAAAAAATATTATTTTGTTCTATAATTCGCACATTTTGGCCCCATTACTTCAAACCTTCTTAACATTTTTATACTTATCCTAATACATTCTTTTGAACGCATGTTCTATAATGGAGCCAAATTTTGCGCTGATAGCTTTACAAGTGGCCGAGATAATCGACGTAGCATACATGCAGGCAGACGGACGAATATACGACGGTGTCTAACTAATAGGGTTCAGAATAAAATGTATCTTAATAGAGATAAGAAGTAGATCGTATTTCGTGTCAATGGACGATCTGATGAATCCAAATAAAAAAAAATGGCGATAGCATTTTTTCGTAGCTGTATCAAGTTTCAGTGTACCTATTATATCGTCTGCATTTCAATCGATAAGCCTTCTTTGTTCGTCGAGTGTTTTTGATAAGCTCAGAGGGCAGACGTATTCGACGGATGTTTGAAACACATGTCAAAACAATGTATTCATTCTTTATTGCGAGTAGCTAACGACATTCAGACAGCCTTGGAAAATAACGAACTTATATACAGAAGCCGCCCTCCTTAGCTTACACGGGATTTTTATTAATGTGTTGTTCGAGATAAAGTTACAACGTCGAACAAATAAATTTTTGTTCAAATTCCTGGCCAAAACTTTGCATACGCTATTAAAGGACCGTTTTATTTAAATGATACATCAGTAAAAATCTTTTCTTACATAATTAACAGTTGTATCCATAAAACGTTTCCATGAATGATAATACATTTAAATTGAACAAATAATTGTAATTTCTTAAATCAGATATCAATAAACGCATACGATAATTATTATACATACAAATTTTATATACATAATCTCTTATGTTTAGCAATATTTTTATAATCGTACTAGCTGCGCCCAGCGGTTTCACCCGCGTGGTGATGGAAAATTGTGATAATGATGATAGAAAACCATATATCTTTATAAATTATAGCCTACGTGTTATTCTGATGTGTAAGCTATATTATTGTAAAGTTTCATCAAAATCCATTCAGTAGTTTTTGCGTGAAAGAGTAACAAACATCCATACATACATACAAACTGTCGCGTTTATAATATTAGTAGGATAGGATAGTAGGATAGAATTTAAATTTCAAATGTCAATTTCTTATATTTTTTCCTACTTACTTGACAGTTATCGTTATATTTTAGATAATTCACGCTATATCTTTATAAATTATAGCCTATGTGTTATTCTGATGTGTAAGCTATATTATTGTAAAGTTTCATCAAAATCCATTCAGTAGTTTTTGCGTGAAAGAGTAACAAACATCCATACATACATACAAACTTTCGCGTTTATAATATTAGTAGGATTTATATAATTGTATTCTAATATAAATATGTTTATACCATGATATATTTATTATTTATTATAATCGAATTTAGGTATCTATGTACTTACCATATTATTACATAAATATGCTTAGGTATATACATTGTAATATTTATACAGATTATTATATTATATTATATTATATATTAAATTTTAATTAGGTACATTTACTATTTCTAAAAATAAAACGTTAGTCAATTTGGTTCTTTATAAATTAAATCGCTAACTTTAATTGTTTACTATGACCCACCTAGATACAGGACAATACAGTCCTATTAGACTACAGTCCGTATTAAATTTTTCCGAGTTACTTTATAACATTGGTAATAATGTGGTCGTTCATTGATCACGTGATGTTTTTTAGCAACTTTTTACCTCCGCCTTCTTCTTGGTGATGCGTGGTGAGGTCTAAGACTACCTCTCCCCCCCACCCGAAATCACGTATATTTTATTGGTTCAGAGTATCTTTACAATTTTCTGAATATTATCTTTAAATACAGGTATTATCTAATTTCATTCTGGTATATAAAGCACCTCGATATAAATGTCCAGACAGGTATTAAGGTTGCAGGTTGTTTCTTACTGCCATAAAAATAATAAAGGAAATGTGTAATCGTGTGTAAAACATATATTTGTACTGGTACATTGTATTGTATTGTATTGGCACATGACTATACTTAATGGATACAGTCCTCGGACTACGGATTAGCGAGACTTTCTTCAACACTAACAAGTGGATAAGCATCTTGCAAGTCAACTGTTAACACGCGCCGTTTTACGGTTTAGAAACGCGCGTTCAACAAAAAATAAATACGCTTAAGACCTGCCAATGTTGACTATTTAAATGAATTACACGACTATTTTGAAATCGACATTACAGAAGACATAAATTTTCTAGGATTAAGAATGGACAGTAAATTACAATGGAATGCGCACAGCTAGTAAGCTATGTTTTTATATAATTTAGTAGATTGTCATAAATTTGAATTTAATTTGTATAATTTTATTGATGATTTTAATTTTAACTTTAATTTTTGAATTGTATTTACGTATTAGATAAGACTTGCCCTCTCGTCTCAAAATAATATACCGATGTTAGTACCACCTCAACACAGGTTCATACCTAGTGAGGTGGTAAATCGATATGTCAAAAAGATGGATTTCCTTTCTAAGCTAGGTATAATATGTAAACTTATTATAAAATGTTTTTGTGTTAGGATAAGGATTTTCTTTATGTAAATTGTAACTTGAATTAAGGAAAAAAAAATATAGCTTGATATACTCTATTTAAAAAATTAGAAGTCTTTGCGTATTTTAACTCATTAATGACTTATGGACTACTATTTTGGGGAAATGCCGCAACCAGTAAAAGAATCTTTCTTTTGCAAAAGAAAGCACTGCGCAGCATGTATCAGGTAACGACTAGGACCTCATGCAAAGAATATTTCAGCAAGGCAAGGGTAATGACTATGTATTCGGTGTTTATATACCAGACAGCACCTCGCAGAAACTGCAATTAATGCAGACATTCACTCGCATCATACCCGCGGTAGCTCCCTTTTATGCGTACCCCGAATACGACTGACAAAAGTACAGAAAAGCTACTTATACCTTAGCATTAAATTCTATAATCTACTATAATTTTCTATGTAGGTATTAGAATTTTCGCTAGTTTTAGAAAAATATCACAAGACACAGAATCAAAGATCTACGGATGGGATATCCATAGTTGAAAAAACTAAATTTTCGCGCCTGCAAATTTGTCGAGCGAATGCAATAACAAAACGCACACTTACACACATGTTGTACGCGCACCTATACATAAACACTTCATAGTAGGGTTGGTTGGAAGAGATTGTTATGACAATAAAACCACCCATTGTAAAATTTCACAATAAAGAATATAAACTAACAAGCAATCTATTACTCTATATAATCATTGTAATATAGCCCGTTTTATGACGATCGCGTATCAAATACGGATGTTGTCACATATATTAAAATTATGTCTTATCATTATATTTAATCATATTCATAACTACAATAACACTGCATGTAGGTATATGTAATTATAATGACATTAAAATGCAGTCCCGTCATCGATGTAAATAGTTGTCTGAGTTCGACAAGAGAGGGCACCGCTGCTCTGTTCGGCCTGACTCATCCGTCCACCAGCCACGGACATAGTAAGAAAGACGGACGTGCCATAATTGCCTGATGAGCAGATACACACAGACATCACAACAAACACATCCTGTCATCCATTTGCACGGACATTCTGCGTGCCTATACATCTACAGAATTTTCCAAAATTGGCGCCAAACAAAATCAGTAGGGAGGATAAGCGGCTGGGATTAAAGTAGTCCTATTTTTACACCACTGCTCAAAAAAGGAGTGTAATGTGTTCAGGGTTCATCTATGTATGTTTGTTTCTTTATTCCACTATGAAGTGTAGTGGTCTTCCTCAGGAAGACCATCTTGTAGGTCTTCCTCAGGAAGACCTACAAAGATTGGTTGACAAAGTTAATAAGTGCAGTGAAAAGGCTGGCTTGTCAATACATATTTCGAAGACCAAAGTCATGGTTATTACCAGGAATCCTGATTCAAAACCTAGTATATCGGTAGCAGGTAAAGTTCTTGAGCGTGTCCAGCAGTACAATTATCTCGGTGCAAGGGTGAATGAAATTTGGGACTCCGATCAAGAAATTAAGACCCGGATAGAAATCGCTCGTGCATCATTCAATAAAATGAGAAAAGTCTCGTGTTGCCGGCAAATTAATCTAAGTCTCAGAACTCGGATCCTGCATTGCTACATCTGGCCAGTGGTTATGTACGGCAGCGAAGCGTGGACTATAGAAGAAGACACCAGAAGGCGGCTAGAAGCGTTTGAGATGTGATGCTACCGTCGAAAGTTCCGTATAAGCTGGATCCTTAAAGCCAACTTCATTGGCTTCCTATTCGCGATCGAAAAAAAATTGCTACTCTACAACATACTCAATAACCCCACTTCTCCCTCCTATCTCAAGAAGAATTTCCACCCTTTGGGAGGCCACGGTCTTCCACTTCGATCAAGCCGGGATAACACACTCGCCATTCCGATACATCATTCTTCTGTTTACACGCACTCTTTTACAGTCCATTCTGCTCGTTTATGGAATCAGCTCCCTCACTCTATATCAGGCATGCACCTTCGTTGCATGCTTTCAAAAAGTTGTTGAAGAAACATTTATTTTTACACAGCCACTAAACAAATACCTCACCTAGTCCTCTCCTTTATCCTTCCCTGGGCAACCTTAGCATAACTTACTGACATATATTTGTATACGTTTATTTTAAATTTAACTTTACTACTTTTTTGTCTATTGTACTATGAAAATTAGGAATTATTTTATCAAATGGTTGACTGTAAGATATCGCTATAGCGATAAGTCCGCCATTTGTGCATAAATTGTCTTTTTTATAAAACCAGTGTAATATTCATTAGGTTATGTTTTTATAGAACAATAACGTTATTCTATTCTATTCTATTCTATTTAAGTCAGGGTTGGCAAAAACCCGGGTTTTATCAAAAAATATCTGCCCACTGGGTTATTTCGGGTTTTTTTCGGGGAATTTCGGGCTTTTTAGGGGAATTTCGGTTTTTTTCGGAGTTAATGAGAATTTTAAATGAATATATTTTAATTTTACATTTTATTTGATTTTATTACCATTTTATTGCATTTTTTCTCCTAATCCAAATCTATTTACTACTGAATAAAGTTGCAACACCACCATGAAGGGAATTTCCCCAAAAATCTTTATTGTCAGTTGTCGAGGAGATCCCCTTTATTTTCACAACAGGATAAGAGTTATTAACACTAACAACCGCTAGTGATGCTGTTTCGGCGCGAAAGTATTGAGTAGTAGTGCAAACGATTTTAGAACTAAATAGTGTATATTGAAGTGTGTATAAGGGTCTTTATCGCTTGAAGAGTATTGTAATAGTTTTGTAATAAATCAAGTCGAGTGTTCTACCGTGTTTTTGCATCTGCTGCCTATCCACGTAACAATATTATCCATAAGTTATCTTATAAATCATGCCAAAAGTAGTCAGCATTACACTTGTCCGGCCAGTTCTGCATCAATTGAAAGACTTCTCAACATTTGGAATGGTCTGGAGTAAATTACGGAACAGACTGGGTGTGTCAAAATACATCCGTTTTTTTCTTTTTGATAAAATATAATATAAATGTATATCCGTTCATTGATTTAATTATTATAAACAAGGATTTTTTCAAAAACCCACATTCGTCGAAAACCCTCAGGTTTTTTCAGGTGGGTTTTACCCAATTTAACCCAGTGGGTTTTTTCCGGTTGGGGAAAATCAAGCCAACCCTGATTTAAGTTAGCAATGAGAAAGTGCTTCAGCGTGCTGGTACGACTCGAAAATTGTTGCACACCGTCAAAAAGCGCGTGATTGAATATCTGGGGCACGTGCTGCGGCATGACAGATATCAGCTGCTCCAACTGATATTGATGGGCAAAATTGAGGGTAAACGACGCCGTGGAAGGGGGAAAAAGTCGTGGTTGTGCAATGTCAGATAGTGGACCGGGATCACCAGTACGGAACAGCTCTTCCGGATGGCGCAAGACCGAAAAAAAAATCAGAGCTAACGGCCAACCTCCAGTAATGGAGAGGCACTTTAAGAAGAAGAAGATTTCAACCATAACTTCTAAACGCTTCAACCGATTTAGAAGTGTGTGGTATTGCTAGAGTCATAATGCCACCCTAAGTACCATAGGGTACATCAACTGTCCAAATATCAAGTAAGTAGTTGTCAAAATGTCCAAATGTCAATAAATTAAAATAAATCTACTGTGTTTAATGTGAAATGAATGGTCTGATTGAGTACAAACCGGAAATATACACGTATTTACATATATGGATAAATACATAAACCAGAAATGTTTCATAAAAAAAGCGTAATAAAAATAATAATAAACACAATAGTTCACTTTCTGTAATGGCATACGTGTTTTATATTCTTTTTACAGGGCTACCTAACAAGAAAGGTGTGTAATGTGTTCAGAGTTCATGTATGTAAGTTTTCCGTTTCTTTATTCCACCATAACTTCTAAACGCTTAGTCCGATTAAAAAAATGTTAACGCCTAAACCGATTAAAAAATGTTTGTTATTGTTAGAATCTTTATGTCATCGTGAGTGTCATTGATTACCTAAACTGTCCAAATATCAAGTAAGTAGGCTAAATGTCCAAATGTCCAAATGTCAATAAATTGACATAAATATATCGTGTCTAGTGTAAAATGAAAGGTCTAATTAAGTAGATTTCGGAATATACATGTATCTATATGGCGAAATACATAAACTACAAATATTTAATAAAAAACCGTAATAAATATATTTATAAATACAATAAACTGGGATATACCTTCAAAGAGGTAAGAAATATTTTAGACCCGAGAACACTAAAAAGCGTTTATTATGCATTGTGTGAAAGTATCTTGAGCTACGGGGTGATAGGATGGGGCAGTTGTTCTAAGACCATTCGTTACCCCTTAGATATTGCACAAAAGTCGATTTTAAAGATTCTCATGCGAAAGCCGTATCGATATCCTTCGGAAGATCTTTTCAAGGAGTATAATGTGTTGGATACCAAGCAACTATATTTAAAAGCCACACTCTCCTATACTAAGTTTGACCAAATAAATATTTTTTCTCAAAGTACCATAAGAACGAGGTATTCCAAAGACCGCAATATAATAGTACCCAGAAGGAATACTGCTTTTGGTCAGCGCTCCTATGCATTCATAGCCCCAAGGTTTTTCAATGCTCTACCTGGTGATATAAAATCGACGCAAAATAAGACCCACTTTAAAAGGCTACTTACAAAATGGCTTATAAAAGAGGGACGACAAAAAATCACAAAAATATTGGACATTATATATTAATATACTAATTCGAACACATTAATATTTAGAATTTTATGTTATACTATATTTTATATCATATTAAAATTACTTTTTATTATTGTATTTAATATTATTATTTTTAAATATATCTGTATGTGTATGTATGTATGTATATATGTGTATATATATTCTTAATCTTAGTTACATGTTTATTTTCTACAAACTAGTTGTTGCATGTTTATTCTTTTGTGATCAAATAATTATTTTATTACGACAATTTGTTTTTTTTTTTTTGTTACAAAAATATTTTGTTTTTGTAATAATCAAAATTATGAACAAGCACGCACAAAATTAAACGTTCACCTTAGAACAGGTCCCGGCCTAGTTAGGTGGCGTTGTCACTGGACTTTGCTATGTATTCATTTTCTGCTATTTATTCAATGTTTAAAATATTTAATGCATAGTTCCTAAGATAAAATTGTTTTAAATTATTCTTGAATTACTTAAATAAATAAAAAATAAATAAATAGTTCACTTTCTGTAACGGCAGTCGTGTTCTCATTCAAACATGTCATTTGACACTAAACATTATGTATTACTACTTACTGGTATTGATATACTACATGATATATAACTACTTACTGATATTAAGACAGTTAAGGTACCATATGACACTCGGGATGGCATAACGTTTAAGACAATACCACACACTTCTAAATCTGTTCAAGCGTTTAGACGTTATGATGATAAAGATAAAGATAAAGATAAAAAAGTATTTATTTCCAATACAACCATACAATTGTGTAGGAATGACAGTAATTAATCTTAAACTAGTTACCCAATTTAGGCAAGAGATGATATTCAATATATAGCTTTAAACTTACCAATTTACAAAAACATAGACTATATGATAACAGTTTACAACTAAACAATCAATGGTAAATAATATGTATTAGATTAAATGGGTAGATACGATGCTGTGTATTTTCAAAATATTTTAAGAAGTCGTTATGAGCATACATGTTGATTTTAAGTAGATAGACTCGGATGGAATGAAATTAAGAAATGGAAAACATACGATTACATAGATGAACTCTGAACACATTACACTCCTTTTTTGTTAGGCAGTCGTGTAAAAATAAAGCAAGCATTTACTTACACTTTTCAAAGATGCAAATCTTCTGCATTCCTTGGTTCGTTGCAGATATTGTAAAATTTGCATGCAAAACTTACCAAATGTCTGTATTTCTATTTTTTTTTTATTTCGAAACAAACAACACAAGAAATGTCGTTTTTTTATTTCCCCAACTCGATGGTCTATCATGTCCATTAACTAGAAATTGTTTCAATTTACACTCCTTAAAAATACACAAAGGTATTTTAGGTATTAGCTAGGCCGTACTTGGTAGAGTTGCATTACATTACATTACAGAAACATTACATTACAGATACATTACATTACAGATACATTACATTACAGATACATTACATTACAGATACATTACATTACAGACACATTACATTACAGAATTATTGTAATGTAATGTTTAGTAGTGGTAGGCTGCAGCTGTTTAATAGTGGTAGCTAACCTTTGTATTTATGTAAATTCTCTACTTCTTAAGCCAAATGGTTCTACACCTATAGCATTTGGATACATTGGGGGGGGGGGGGGGGAGGAGGGAGGGGATCTTGCGCAGCTTTCTAACTAGCTGGTTTGCCGCATGTAAAAAGCTCGAAGACCGTTTACGTGGACGCGTGGGTGAAAACGCGTAGGTCGCCTTTCGATAACCAGGACCGTAGCAGACTATAATAGTTGACAGACAAAACGTTTAGCGTTTATTCCTACAGAATTTCCTAGTTTAATTTTATACGTACGTTACGTACAAAAAGTTACGTAATTTTATAGCAAAAATAACTACCAAAGACGGACGTCAGAAACGGAAAGAATCCTCGGGTCGAAAATATAACCGTGTTCAACAATAACAGGCATCTAAAAGTATGTCTAATACTATTGGGTATTAAATTGCTTAATGCCATAGTACGCCTTGGTAACTCTTCTGCCCCGGCGACGTGCAGGTGGCGCTGATAGCATTGTCCTGCAAAAGGAATAGCAATTTACTTGGCCATTTATAATAACACTGCTAATACATGTTTTTTTATAAGCGACTGGTTAATTATAAAAACCCATTATTTAAACAATGATAACAATAATAACATTCTATTATTACTGCCTTATATCGCAATTCTATATAAACTGATTACATAACATAAATAAATCGGAGAGGTTAGAATGCGATATATACAATTACTTCATGTCCAATTGGCGGCTAAAAACCGCTCTTGGACGTGTCAAAATATTTGTGTTAGGTAGTAAGTCTCATTACTACTTTAATCTTTACTTAACATACATATGTTGTCAAGAATTTAGCTATTAGATTGTAGCAAAAAATATATATAGTATCTAATATACTTTGGAACCTACTAAAAGTTATTCATCGTGAAATCTTTGTACAAAACAAATTAGAGGTTTACCTATTAATTAAAATAGTTAATAATGCTAAAGGCTACCTACTAAAAGCCACTCAGCGTAATAATTAAACTAGGCAGTAAAAAGTTGAATAATCAAAGCAAAAGCCTGACAATTGAAATGGTCAATATTTTGTATATATACCTACTACAAACTGTACATAGTATCATCCGAAGTAGTAAGTTAAGTATTAAATAATCGAACTAAAGCTAAATCTTACATTTAAAAGCTAAAAGTACAAATATAATAAATATTCAAATTGGTACAATATTTGCAAAGTCATGGCCCTCGAATTCGGTCAGATTATAGAAAGGGCGGCCTATCAGCATCTCCTTAATGTTTTTTTTAATATGTTATGCCCTCCAGCTGTTTGATAGTGGTAGTTTTTAAACATGTAATGTGCTCCAGGTTCATATATGTTTTCAGTTTCTTTATTCCACCATATCTTCTAAACGCTTAAACCGATTTAGAAGTGTGTGGTATTATTTGAATCGTTATGTCATCTCGAGTGTCATAAAGTACCTATCCAAATACCAGATAAATAGTTGTCTAAATATGCAAATCTCCAAATGTCAATAAATAAACATAAATATATATAGTTTTTAGTACCAAATAAACGGCCTGATTAAAACCCATGTACAACGACCAATCGTTATAAAGATGAAAAAAAAAAGTATGGGGAATACCCTCAATTTAAAAATATCAACGAGCAGATAACTTTTGCTTATTGTTTACCAATCGCCGCAGTGATCGTTTGACAGTGTTTCGGTGCATAGATAATTATATTATGATCATAATTTTGGAGTGCTTTTCTATTTTAATTCGTATTAGCGTAATTAACTTTCACTATGTCTTCAAAACGGTAAGTGTTTACAAATAAGCTTGTGATTGAAATTTATTTTATGCACGTTTTTTATAAATTTATGACCTATATAGATAAAGATTATATGGATAGATATAGATAGATAGATAATAAAGCCTTTTTCATAGTAATAACTGTGTTTCTTTTATTTAAATTAGGATACAATCGATAAAGTAGTAGTTATATGAGCGTTAACCTACCTGCCTATTACTACTGATTGTTAAAACGATCCGAATTTTCCGAGCTTTCCTGAAAACTCGTTTTTTTTTGGTATTTTTCCATGTTTGCTTTATGCATCAAGGTAATAATACTAAAAAAATACTGTGATAAGAGATAAAAAAAAGTTTCAGTAACAACTGGGGTAGATTTCGAAAATATATGTGTAAAACCCTGCTAGAGCCATTGCAAGTTGCGCAGAAATTTATATTAAAAAATATTCTACTTAGACCATATCGCCATTCCACTAATGAACTGTATAAGGAAGCTAAAGTTCTTGATTGTAGGCAACTTTTTCTAAAAACTTCCCTCTTAAGGCTATTTTTGGACAATAACTCAAATTTAGGAATAATTCAGAACCGGCGACCAACGAGACAAGTTGTAGAAAATAGCTTAATAATACCCAGAAGGAAAACATCATTTGGTCAAAGACATTACTCTTTCATTGCGCCGAGATTTTACAATCTGATCAATATGGAAATAAAAATGAATTTGACATTTAGGGAATTCAAAAATAAATTAAAGAAATGGTTATCGAATCATGACAGACTAACCATACATCAAATGTTAGAAATAATAGTATAATAAAACTTAGGTGCACAAATTATTAACATATTTTTAAACGTATATGTTAAGTATTTTTTAACATTGAACCAACTACCAAAAAATATTTGACTTTGACAATGAATTATACTTTTAGACTAGGTATTTTTATATTAAATCTTATATTACTTAAAACATAATATTAAATATTAATGACTGTTTCTTTCTTTTCTCACATATAACTTTATTTATATTATTTAATCGAATTTTATATTATATTTATTGCCGATTTAATAATGGAATTGCATTTTATTTATTATATATTTTTAATTTTTTTTTTTATTTATTCTGAAGACCACATTTTAGGGCAATTTAGTGTCATTAGCTTTTTACTAAAACTTGTACATTTGTAGGCAACCAAGCAATCAAGCAAACTTGATTGTAATATTGGAGTCCTGTCCACCCTAGAACGGGCTAGTCCCAGTTGGGTGACAGAAACAAATAAGCAAAAGGTTAAGGTTTTGCCATTCGGTTCCTGTTATTTTTGTAAGGTAATCAATGTTTTATAGTAATTCTTAAATAAATAAATCTATATGAACAAATAGGTACCTAAACTACAAATATTTTATAAGAAACCGCAACAAAATAATTATAAGTACGGTAGATATTTTTTTGTAACAGCAGTCGTGTTTTTTTATTCCTTTGAATATATTTACTTGTTTAAATCATTCCTTTGTGTTAAAATATCTTCTTTGCTTGCTAGGCGGTAGGAGCAGTTAAAATCTTGCACGTTCCAAAATGAACAACCAGGTATTTCTGATGACCATCGAGGGCTCTGAATGAAATATAGGTATACGTTTTGATATATTTATAATATATTGTTACTAGTTCGTCTCTGGTGTGATATTCCCTCCTCTCATTATACATGTTGAACAGCCTCATGGACCAATTTGGTATTTTAATGCTTGAATATGTATGTAGCGAATCTATTGGATGTGGGTCACAATGGGACGTATTTAGTTGCGTTTAATATGCTGACAGCATTAAATAAGGCATCGTCGGAGTTAGTCATTCGTTAATGAGTTTCTTATTCAGTAACAGGATTTAAACCATTATAATCAGAGTACCAACACGGATCATTTAGGGCATATCCTTAAAATATACAACGTACGCAACGCATTATTACATCTGGCCCTTGAATTTGTGTGAAAACAGACACACTTATCCTACGCAACGTTGCTTATTCATCTGCTAATCATCTGTTTTGATGCGAATTCAAGAGTCCAGATATCATATTGCGTTGCGTAAGTTGCGTACGTGTGACAAGTGTGGCGCTGCCGTAATGCTACGTTAAAGTTAGTGCAAATACGCAGCGTGTATAATACTGCCAGATTTGTGTCGGTATCGACGGTTTACAATCCAGGAATGGTCATAGCCCGTTATGTCCCATATAGCCCGTTATGTCCCATATACACGCAAAATTCAAAGTGCCACTTATTAACGCACGAGTGAGACTCACCAGAGCTGCAAAGAATGACGATATGTTAGTGCCAAGAACTCGTACGACTTTCGGACAGAGACATTTCAACTTCATGGCAACGAGAATGTACAACTACCTGCCTGATGTCGTTAAACGCATTGAAACCAAAAACAAATTTAAAAAATCGGTTTCTAGGTGGCTTATTACAGAAGGCAGGGAAAACATCAATGGAATGTTGAATATTGTATATATTTTTTTTAATAATAATTTTTCGCATTATTCTTCAATTTAAGACATATATTTTTACTTTCAAACATAAATTTTGACTTTTACTCTTCACGTTAATAATTATTATCAAAGTAATAGAATTTCTACAAATTTTAATTGCTTTATTTTTTTTATTTTTATATAATAATTATTTAGTAATTTGATTAGATACATCTAAACAATATTTTATAAAGTCTGCCTTAGAACAGGCCCTGGCCTACTTAGGCGACTTTTATTCATTACTCTATCTCCTCAAGAATCAGTTTTTTGCTAACGTCTCATAAATATATACAACATGATATGGTAAACTATACAAACGAACTTGTGTAATACTATAAATAAATAAAAATAAAATAAAATAAATAAAATTATCCAGCATGGTACACGTCTGGCCGGAACCGTGTCCTTGTTTGGCCATTATTTTAGTCAGGAAGAGCATTAGTTAATGATCTCACTTCTTTCTTTATTTTCTCAGTGTCTGCGAGTGAAAGTCGCCGATTTAGCCAAACGTGGTAGCCTAAAGTAGTCATTTTGGTATTTGTTTGTTTGTTTCTATTCTTTATTGTGACATTTCATAATGCGCGGATTTATTACAATCTATTCTATCATCTATATATAGTGGATCATATTACAATCTATTCAAATTCAAATTCAAAATTCTTTATTTATCAATACTATATATATATAAATATATATATATATATATATATATATATATATATATATATATATATATATACATATATATATATATATATATATATATATATATATATATATATATATATATATATATATATATATATATATATATATATATATATATATATATATATATATATATATATATATATATATATATATATATATATATATATATATATATATATATATATATATATATATATATATATATATATATATATATATATATATATATATATATATATATATATATATGTATATATATATACATATACATATATCTCACAAATCGTGCACTATTTTAATATATATATGTTATTAATGTCTCCGTTTCTTGTCGGCCCATAGTCAAAAAAAGTGACTTAGTTAGGTTTTTCTTTACGCCGTGACTATTCCTAGATTTCAGTCCTGCAGGAAAAACACTATTCATTTTGTTGAACAGTCGAGGAGCAATGTAAGAAAAGTGTTTTTGTGCAAAACTTGTTCTCTTTTTTTGGATTAAGTGCTGTCTGGTTGTTGTTATTCGTGTTCCTTTATGGTGTGTTGAATATAGATGATAATTGTCATGATTATAGTAGTAGAGTAGGACTACCTTAGCGTATATTTCACGAACGTCAAGGACTTTAGATTCATTGTACAAGCTCTCAGAAGAATACCGGAAGGTTATATTATATGCATGTATATGTGCATGTAACATGTATATGTATGTATATGTGCATGTAACATGTATTGTTATTGCATTCGATCGACAGAATTGAAAATGCAATTCCGTTAATTTCATCCCAACGGATAATGGTGACTCAGCCGGTAATCGAACACGGAACCTAACAATGTAAGACAACGTGACCTAACCACTATGCCACCGCCGGATCTGTCTCATGTCGCCTACCAATTTGATTCTGTCGCCACGCTACACACAATTTTGTTTTGCTGCCTTATGCTAGGGTGCGTTGACGGCAATCGTTTGATTGCCGTTTTTATATCACTGCCGCAATTAGCGAATTCCTAGTGCGGCGACGACCGACTGGTATGAATGCCGTACGACGATTTTTTGACATCCTTAATGTCTTAATTGCCGGACATCTTCGTCTCGTCAGCTAAAGCCAGCTATTAAGACAAGCCATGCTAAATTATAAAACAGTCGGCCCGATTGTGAACTAAAACTTAAATTAGTTCAAGCGAACGGGATAGAACAATACATTAGTTTAAACAAATTTCGTGCGATATTGGATTCAGATGCTTTAACTTTGGTAGGTAGTTTTAATGACGTGATAAAAGTGACAACCGTTCATTTCACATTCCGTTTAGCGTATTGCCCTATCTCGTTCACATGAACTACTTGATTTTAGTTCACAAAGAAACGCAATTAAGTCCATTGTTGCGAATCGCACATCAATTAAGTAGCGTTGTTGCCATTTCTCTGGCCAGCCTATTAATACCCAATCCTGAGTAAAGAAGTGTTTTTCTGCACGATATTCCTTCCGGGATTCAGCAGCACGCATCCATAAAGGCCCCGACAATCTTCATGGAATTACGCCAGGGTTTATGGGTTCATGGGTTAATTGGTTAGAGCGCCTGTACTAATCGGCTTTTGATACTCTTCTTAAGGCTCAGAAACTTTTATAAATGCACGTAAAAACCACATCATCAGACCTTGAAACCTAATCGTGGTCAAAGTTCATCCCAAGACTTTTCTAACAAGTCCAAACACAGCTATGATACGATGTTCCATCATGAAGTTCCAGTTCATATCTTCCGACTCCATCATCAGATCAGTTCGATATTACCATATTATTGTATTGTCATCAGAACTACATACAGCTGCCAATTTTCATGACGCTACGATCCTTGGAAGATGGTTAAATTAGGTACCTTAGATTCCATTACATAGTTACATACAGGTCGACCATAAAAGCGTGTTAAAAATACCATTTTAATACCACGGAAAATTATACAAATATACTATGAATTGGCCCGCGGCGGGAGGTTAGGTTGGCTGAGGGGGGGGGGTTGTCTACTTGCCGGGAATGTCTTGGGGTGACAACTGATTTTTAAATATATGTGGTCAGGGTTTATCTATCTGTTTTTCGTTTCCTTATTCCACCATAACTCCTAAACGCTTTGACCGATTTAGAAGTGTTTGGTAATGTTAGAATCATTGTCATCCCGAGTATCATAGAGTACCTTAACTGTACAAATATCAAGTATGTAGTTGTCTAAATGTCCAAATGTCAATTAATTAACACAAATATGTCGTGTTTAGTGTCAAAATATGAAAGACCTGATTTATTATATTTCGGAAATATACATGTATCTATAGGGATAAATACATAAGCTACAAATATATCGTAAAAAACCCGTAATAAACATTATTATACGTACAATACTTTTCTGTAACCAGAATCGTGTTTTTATTCTTTTGTATTTGTATTCTTTTATTGACTTGTATTTCTTGTGTAATCTTAGTTGATATATAAGATATAATGTGAAATAAAGAAATAAATAAATAACCTTGGTCATGAACATAACCCATAACCCGCACGGCTTGTCTACAATACAATAGTAGCGGATCATACTCTAGCCCGATATGGTGAGCGCGCGCGGGCCGATCGATCGTCGGAAAAATAAAATTAATACCGTCGCCGACTGCAAATCGACGATTAAGCATCGATGGCCGACGATTAATGGCAATTTACGAGCCGGCGGAACGATTTTTCAGAAGCCGTTTTGAGTTTTCCCTCTGTGACGTCATTGTGGACCTTCTTCTTATATGGCGCCGTCTTCTAACTATCGCGCAGTCTTTGAAAGCCATTTTTTCCTGATTTTTTTCTGGAAATATCCATTTCAAACCCCCCTGAGACGATTAAGACCAATTCTAGAAGGAAGTCTGGCTGTGTGTGTACGTCGTGGTGAATTCCTCCACGGTAGCGCCCAAAAGCTTAAGTTGATTTAAATTCAGCATACAGATATCATTCTGTCATGGTAAGAGTTAGCAAGTTTCAAGCTTGTGGTTGAAATCGGTCTACCAGAGGGCGCGCTAGTCATACTTCAATATCGAAATATTGGGCTTAGTGGTTTGAAAGTCGATGCTGTATTGCAACGAAATCACACTCTGAAATATCTAGGTTGGGTAGATCACATCACAGAATCAGAATCACACTGTGTAATATCTCGTATACGAGCGACAAACATAATATTTAAAATCGGCCGTATTAAAGAAAATACTGCATAATTTTTGGAAAAATACCATTTTTATACCTCGGAAAATACTACAAACATATTAAGAATTGGCGCGCGGGGTGTTGGGGTTACTTACTACTATCCAGTAGTAGGCTGTTGTAAAATTTGGGGGCAAGATACGAGTAGCTGGATTGGCCAAAAGTGAATCTCCTGAGAGGTATTTTAAAATCAGTTCCTTTTGATCTTCCCGTCGTACGAGATGCTGGCTTTTCTCTTGGTCCTATATGACTCGCTTTAAATATAGTAAGAGTTATTTTTCTTACGCCTTAATTTTGTACACTCTTGGAAATAACATAACAAGGATATGTTTACGGTTTGATTGTTTGTTTGTTTATACTTTTTGTTGTGAATTTTTACGGGTTTATTGTCATACGACAATCTATTGAATAGATTGATTATCTATCTATTGATTATGAATCTATTGATTATCTAACTAAGAATATTCTATATATCTAACTAAGAATAAATTTTATTCTTAGTTAGATACATGACATTGTATAGAAGACACAATTTTTTGTATGTTAGGGGTCACTTTAGTAGTGGCTAAGTGCAAAATGCCTTCAAGATTTTCGTTGTTAAGACGATTTCGGTTCTTACATTTATTAGCATTATTCATTATTGAAAATGTTTGCGAAGTGCGAACGAGACGTCGTAGCGGTGAGGCGCTCGGCGAGCGTGCACAGTTTTCTACCTATGTATATCGAAACAATATTTTTCAAATAATTTCGAGGACGGGGGCCGCCCACAAAGTGTCGGCGGGCCGCATGCGGCCCGCGGGCCGCGGTCTGTGCATCGCTGATCTATTCCAACGAACCCTTCTTCTTCTTTCGGTGCCTCTCCACTATTGGAGGTTGGCCGTCAGCTCTCTGGTTATTCCAGTCCATTCGCTGATGTTTCTCAGCCACGACCTTCTTCTTCTTCCAGCGCGTCTCTTCCTCTTAATATTGCCCATTATAATTACTTGAAGAAATTGGTGCCGTTCGTGTCGACGTAGGTACATGTCCTAAGTAACTGGTTTTTTATTTTTTTAGTTCATACATTTGAATTAAAATGACGTGTAACGGTGTTGGCGTAACGGTAGATACCGTGTCGTAATGTTAAAACATAATGTTTTTTTATTACGTCGCGATCTTAGGATCTCGCTTCTAACATGACAGCATATAGTACCGTCCGTAGCTCCGTTGTCACCGGTTCTCTTCGTTGTTACCGAAGTTGAGCAGCGGCGGGCGCGGTCAATACTAGGATGGGTGACCGCCTGAGTGTTGGACTGCGTGATGCTAAAAATGCCCACCTAGAAGATGGTGCCAGTAGGCAATAAGGCGGGTGCCACGAAAAGGCATATGCCTTGTGGGTAAAAAAAAATACGTATGGTTATAGTCGGACACATGAATCATGTTGAAACTACAGTATACTGTTATTTCCGTATTAACCGTAAGGAAAATGTTGATACATATCCCTTTCAGACTTAATTTTTTTTTCTAAAACCATTTTTTTTGCACAGTAAAGGAAGGGGTGCTTTAAAGGCAACGGCGCGAAAATTATGTTCTATTGCATCGCGCAATTCATGCACGATCGTATGGCGTGGGTCTCGTCTTACGAAATTAATTCAACGAGACGCGAGGGTTTTTAAAATGAATTTGCACACGTGATCAATGATGTGCACTATCGTGTTGGACGGGCCTTAAAGGGATATAATCAAGTACCTAATGGAGTTTTAATAAAATTTCTTTTAATTCAACAAAAATACGGTTGAAACATCGTTATTCTGTATAAAATCGTAATAACAACATGGTAAGGTAAGAATCACTCCATTTTTTTCTGTATGAAGTGTTTATATGCGTGTGTGCATATAACATGTGTGTAAGTGTGTGTCTTGTTATTGCAGTGTGCTATAATGTCACATATAATAATGTCTCACATGCAAACACGTGTACCACCGTGTTTGTATGTGAGGCCTAACAATAAATAAGGACTTGATGCCAATTGTAGATAAATAAGCTAGCACAAACTGATGCGCAAACTCTGTGATAATTGGCAAAACCGCGGAGAGTAACTGAGCCCACCGTTATTTATATGACAAAAATCAAACCGTTGATTAATTATTTAATGCAGTAATTCCGCGCTTCAGCTTTCCGTTTTATAATTATTAAAGCATAAAATGATTTAATTACTGGGTTAATTAGTGTAATTAAGCCTCGGTGCAGATAATGGCATAGAGACAGCACGATCATTTATAGAGTCAAGCGGTTGCAAGATTAAAGTAATCATTTTAACGGATTATAATGCAAGTAATATGTGCAAGTATTGATATAAATTTGATCAGCTATTATATATCACGTGTCGGAACCCCGAAATGACAGCCTCAATCAGTTAAACTGATTAGAATAGAATATACCACTCCAGCCACTCCGGATATACTATAGAGCTACTTTAGGACCTAAACTTTTTAATAATCGTTTAATCGGGTTGAGTCGATCAGTTCACAAAATGGTCTAAATATAAACATCAAGAAGACCAAGTTCGTGGTTGTCGGATGTACCTACATCGTCAGCTGCCACTCTCCACATCAAGAACCAACATCTGGAGAGGGTTCGCCCATATAAATACTTTGGCTGTATTGTGAATGATCAAGAAGACCATAGTGTGGAGGTCAGATGTCGCATCGAACAAGCTAGAGCTGCGTTTATCAAAATGAGCCAACTCTACTGCAACCGTAGTCTTAAACTCTCCACTAGATGCCGCCTGTTGCGACGTTACATATTTTCAGTCGTTCGTACGAAGTAGAAACGTGGACACTTACCCAGACTTTGTGCGAAAGGTTAGAAGCTTTCGAAATTCAATTCAATTCAATTCTTTATTGAGAAATCACACAGTATTACAGGAGAATACTGTAATACTGTGTGGATGAAAATGAGAATGAGAATGAGAATGAGAAAATGTGGATTTACAGGAGAATACTGAAAATATCTTGGACGAATAGTCACAAATGAGACGGTGCTGCAACAATGCACAAAGGATTATAATTACCGAAGACCATAAAGATCAGGAAATTACAATACATAGGCCACATAATGCGTGGCAACAAATACCACCTTCTCCAATTAATCCTGCAAGGAAAGATAATAGGCTACAAAACCTCTTGGAATGGTTTAACTCAAGCACCACCGAGTTGTTCCGCGCCGCAACATCACAGGCCCAAGTGGCCATAATAACCGCCAACCTCCGACAGGAGATGGCACGTAGATTTTGAGGTAATTGAAGATATCGATATTTTTAAAATATTCATCCGGGCGTATATCGATGGCTTAGAACGCAAATGTGTCAAGTGCAAATTTCTAAATTTTACAGGAGAGCTTTTTGAAAGTGTAGGTATAATAATCTCGAAACAGATGAAGAAATAATTTCAGTTAATATTTTTATTCTATAGTATATGTATTTGGCTTACACTATATTATAATAATTATATTTATTTATTAGTATTTTATGTATTAATAAAAAAAACCGACAAGAGGTGGTACTTACCACATTTTTATATGGTAATATAATAATGTATGTAGTTACCACATTTTCATTTTTATTGTATTATTTATATTTTATTTTATTCTCATCTTTCTACTTTTAGAATTTGTTATAAGAGTAAATAAAACCATTAAGCATGTATAGGGTTAAGCATGCTTTGGAGAATATTGTGTCAACTGATGATAACACATATGCATTTTATGATGATTTAATTTCGATTAGATATCAATATTGGTAAATGATTATGCAACATAAACATTTCAAAAAACTTTGTTTGATGCACTTACCACAGTTTTTACGAATAAGTATTCGAAGCCTTTGTTCTTAGATGCTTACCACATTAGCACAGAAAGTGGAGATCAATATATTGGATGTCATGTAGTACTTAACTCATTTTCGTAAAAAAGTCACTTAACACATTTGCGTTCTAAGCCATCGATATGCTCATCCCCTCCGTTGCATCGCGACCCGCACGGGTTTCGTGTGTAGTACGCTATTGCATCGCGACCCTGTCGGGTTTCATGTCGCGCTCGGAAAAATCGGAACGAGACGCATACCTTTCATTTTTGTACATTAGAGTATAGAAGAAGATGCATTTTCGCATGTAATCGATTACAGAGCGCGTGCTCCAAATTTCAATATATACAATCGCCATTTTACGTCTGTCATTTTTCGACACGCGCACGGCTTTCACGGAAAGTGTTATTTTGGTGTTTTCTGGTGCAAATTTTCCAAGAAAAAAGACTAATTTTCTTTCTAAAAGAATTTGTGAATCAGCATTAGTGATTTGGTGTAGCATATGTGCATTTTTTCACGGTTTTTGACTATCTAACGTGTTTGTCAAAAATTTCACTGAGAAAGCGAGGTTAGAATTTTTGGAATATTTATTTGTTTTACGAGATAAGGTTTTAATGTTTTATATTGGAAATTTCAATGCGATCATTTTACAGTTCTTCTTTTTATGATCCGTATAGTGGTTTATGACTTATGTTCGTTTTTCTCAAGGCCGTCGATTTCACCCTCGATTTCGTAATTTGAAATTGTATGGGGCAGAGGTTAAATCAATCGCAATAACAATCGAAAATAACATCATCTTGACCAAGTAATTCAATGTACTTACATTTTTTTATAGCCATTTGTTCTACAATTGGTTTTTTTGTTAATTACAAATATTTTGGAGTAATTTGCTGTATTTCATTCTTTGATTTCTTGTATTTCTCACAAAATGTATATATCCCTCTTTACCCCGAAAAAAAAAGGGCGTTCACAGTACCTCCTCTAATACGTCCTCGTCGTTTGGTTGATAGGCTGGTAGTTTAAAATTGATAGAAATAATAAACTTTTCTATCCTTTTATAAGACTGGAGGCATATTTATATAATTATTAAATGAATCCTTTATCCTTCTAACGAGTCATGATATAATTTCTCGTTACACTAAACGATTTAAATTGTTGAGTCATCGTATTGTAATCGTTGCTAACGTTAATAGCGGTTTACACCTCTCAAAATGCTTATCCACAATAAGAAAATAACGTTTGTAGTAAAAGAATATTAGGGTTGTTCTGTATATTATCTAGAATATTAGGCTTCTCTTGATCTGTAGTTCTCATCTACGATGGGAACTACATTTGCGATGGGAACTACAGATCGAGAATTTAGTAAAAACAATTAGAAAATTAATTTATATATTTATTGAATTGCAAGATATTCTCGGTTTGCCTTTGTTAAAAATATTTTATTACGCTATATAAACCCTACTCCAGAAAGTGAACGTTGTCCAAAACGCAATAATTAGAATCATGCTAAGAAAGCCAAGACGTTAACGTTCTGACGAACTGTTTATTAAGACACAATTGCTGGATATTTTGTTTAATTTAAATACCAAAGATGTAATTTTTTGATCTTATATTAAATAAATAAATAAATTAAATTATTCACACACTATATACATACTATACTATAGTATATTATATATAATATTTAATATTATTTATTATTATTATATTTTATTACCTAATAATATAATATTAATTACTATAGTACTGTACTATATACATAACTAGCTGCGCCCAGCGGTTTCACCCGCGTGGTGAAGGAAAATTGTGATAATGCTGATAGAAAACCATATATCTTTATAAATTATAGCCTATGTGTTATTCTGAAGTGTAAGCTATATTATTTAAAGTTTCTTTAAAATCCTTTCAGTAGTTTTTGCGTGAAAGAGTACCAAACATCCATACATACATACAAACTTTCGCGTTTATAATATTATATAGTAGGATAGTAGGATAGAATTTAAATTTCGAATGTCAATTTCTTAGATTTTTTTCCTACTTACTTGACAGTTATCGTTATATTTTTAGATAATTCACACTATATCTTAATAAATTATAGCCTATGTGTTATTCTGATGTGTAAGCTATATTATTGTAAAGGTTCATCAAAATCCATTCAGTAGTTTTTGCGTGAAAGAGTAACAAACATCCATACATACATACAAACTTTCGCGTTTATAATATTAGTAGGATATATATATATATATATATATATATATATATATATATATATATATATATATATATATATATATATATATATATATATATATATATATATATATATATATATATATATATATATATATATATATATATATATATATATATATATATATATATATATATATATATATATATATATATATATATATATATATATATATATATATATATATATATATATATATATATATATATATATATATATATATATATATATATATATATATATATATATATATATATATATATATATATATATATATATATATATATATATATATATATATATATATATATATATATATATATATATATATATATATATATATATATATATATATATATATATATATATATATATATACGTGCGAAATGTTTCAAATCACAAGTTAAGTTTTTCCTAGATTTTATATTATTATTATTATTACTAAAGTTGAAAAGTTTTTGCATTCTTCATTCATATTGGTTTACCTCTAATAATTTCATTATATCAAAAGAATGTACACATTAGGATAATAAATTTCTATATTTGTCTAAGAAACTTTCGATTAATGTAACGAGGTCTTAACGCCGCCCATACTTACACATTCTATTAGCGTGGCTAGGCTTAGGTCGGTGTATCATAGGACTTGTCCAACGCACGTGTTCTTTACTACAAAAAACTATACTAGACATACGTGTATACCTCCATATATGTTATGGAATCACATCCTACATATTTATAAGCGAACTTCATAACGGAACTGAAACACCAATGCAATCAGACTCGAATTTATGACATACCATATAGCCTTCGGCAGGAGATTGTTTAGTGGACTGAGGGAGGATTTTTTGGCCTTAGATATATTTAAAAAAAACTATAGGAAGATATTGTATCTTTTGTATTCTATGTAGTATATTTTCTTATGTTTTGTACTACACATTAATAAAAAATAATCAACCAGTAAAAGAATCTTTCCTTTGCAAAGGAGAGCACTGGGAAGCATGTATCAGGTAACGACTAGGACCTCATGCAAAGAATATTTCAGTAAGGCAAGGGAAATGACTATGTATTCGGCGTTCATATACCAGTGTTTAATATATGCTAGACAGCACCTCGCAGAAACTGCAATTAATGCAGACATTCACTCGCATCATACCCGCGGTAGCTACCTTTTATGCGTATCCTGAATACGACTGGTTAAAGTACGGAAAAGCTACTTGTACCTTAGAATTAAATTCTATAATCTACTCCCTACAAATTTTGAACAGCTGGAGGACATAAAATTAAAATAAAAACATCAAGGAGATGCTGATAGGCCACCCTTTCTATCATCTGGCCGAATTTGAGGGCCATGATTTTTAAATATTGTGCCCATTTAAATTACTTAAAAAAGTAGAGCCTTATTGTCTGATTATTTGATATAGTATTATATTTGTGCGTTTAGTTTAAAATGCATGGCGTAACTTTAATTTGATTATTTAACATTTTACTGACAATTTGAATATTACGATGAATAATTTCACTACGTATCTTTTCGAATTACTAACTACTTCAAATATTAGGCTTCTATTTGATTATTTATATTTATAGTTTAACAATCTAGTAGTTAAATTCTTGACTACATATGTATGTTCAGTAAAGAGTAGTAACAAGACTTACATACAATCGACAATCGTATCACGTACGTTCGAGTAGGTACATTTTTTTAAATAAAAAAACGAAATCTACGAAGCGTACGTATGTGATACGTCGAATTGTTCCTACGATTCTAAATACCAAATAAAGTAATAAATGGGTTTATTCTGAAAAAAAATTGACTAGTATATTGTAAATAAGTATGGTTATTAGAAAATATAATAAAAAAAACCAAATGATTTTTTACCCACTTTTTGAATAAGAACCTTAACCTAAGAAATAGGGCGGTTAAATAAATATCGCATTTTAAATTATTATCAATCTTGCCATACTCTAAACACAAAATTTTGGTTATTTTTCCATATTTATTATATATAATATACTAATTCGAACACATTAATATTTAGAGTTTTATGTTATACTATATTTTATATCATATTAAATTTACTTTTTATTATTGTATTTAATATTATTATTTTTAAATATATCTGTATGTGTATGTATGTATGTATATATGTGTATATATATTCTTAATCTTAGTTACATGTTTATTTTCTACTCCTAATTTTAAGTATTTAATAGTTTTTAAGGTAGTTGTTGCATGTTTATTCTTTTGTGATCAAATAATTATTTTATTACGACAATTTATTTTTTTTTAATTTTTATATTTTTTGTTACAAAAATATTTTGTTTTTTTGTAATAATCACAATTATGAACAAGCACGCACAAAATTAAACGTTCACCTTAGAACAGGTCCCGGCCTAGTTAGGTGGCGTTGTCACTGGACTTTGCTATGTATTCATTTTCTGCTATTTATTCAATGTTTAAAATATTTAATGCATAGTTCCTAAGATAAAATTGTTTTAAAAAATTCTTGAATTACTTAAATAAATAAATAAATAAATAAATTTATGGATCACCTGTATATGTATAATTGCGCGCATGTAGTTAGTATATCACAGTATTAACATGGTAGAACTATTAATATCCAGTTACTCCCCTTGGATCTCTAATAGAGATGCTGTTGCGCATTGCGCAAATCACGTTTTGTCCGTCTGCGCAGTACCCTCAAGTGCCGGGGGGCCCGCGCAGAGTGACCTTTGCCGGAGAACGCCTAGGTATTCTAGCAGTAAACTAACCTCAAATTAACCATAATTTATAGCAAATGGCTCCGCCCACTAGTTGTGCGCACCTGCGTAATCACTATATACGTAGATATGTAGATTGTACTTGCATCGCAAAGAATCTGCATACCTATTATCATTATAATTATAATAAAAGTGCTGATGTATGAGTAGCTGAAATAACAGTAGATTCATTATAGAATATAGATTCATTTATTTATTTAAGAAATTAATACTATAAAACATTGATTTTGCTTAAAAAATAACAGGAAACGACTGGCAAAACCTTAACCTTTTACTTATTAAGCTATTGCATAGCTTTTATCGCGGGCCAGGCCAGCGCGGCGACCGAATGAAGAAATTTCTTAACGAAAATTAATGATTTTAAACTGATAATTACGTCTAAACGAGTACTGCTTACGATTCGAAAAAAATATATGTTAAACAAGAACATTTTTCTAATATTCTTAGCCTTGAATATTTGAGATTTTGTTTATATTACATATTGTAATTAATTTGTGAAATTAGGTCTAACCGAACACAAAAATGACTACTGCGCAAATACTATCTGGCTTATTATTATGAAACCTGCACCATTTTAAAGATAATTTAATTATCTATCTTTTTACCTATCTACGATTTTTTTCGAATAATCCGGTTTTTTTGCTTTATCAAATAAAATATTCGTGCGCGGCGCTCTATCGGAAGACGTTTAAATTATTATTCTGAATCATTTGCTTCCGCAGCCGCAAATGATTCGGAATATTTTCAATGTTTTCCGATAGAGCGCAGTTATCTGATATCAGAAAAAATAAAATAAATAAATAATTATAATTACCTACATAAGTTGTTAAAAATGCTATGCAATAGCTTTACCGCGGCAGTCCCCGAGTGCCACACGTATTTTTTTGATTCTGTCAGTCGTGTCACCCAACTGGGACTTGCCCGCTCTAAGGTGGACAGGACTCTAATATTACAATCAATTATTAAAAGTATTAGTAATATGCTAACAACACTAACGTGCGCTAAAATGTGGTTCTCAAAAAAAGAAAAAAAGATAATCTATATATATAAAACAATGTTTTAACACTTATAACTCGTGAACGACTGGACCGATTTTCATGGTTTTTGATTTGTTGTATTTGTCTCCGTCCCGAATTGCAGAATAACTAATAAATACATTGGAAAATTAACGAAAAAATAAAATAAAAGAAAAAACATTTTCCATACAAAATGTTCATGGGTTTCGTAACTGTCAAACATTTAATGTTCATCCCGTCGATACGGTAATCTCTCCCCTCAAATTAAATAAAGTATTTAAATAAAGGTTTCGAATGGACAAGATATATCCACAATATTCGGACCATAATTATTACATAGTTTAATTCAATCATGTCATGCTGACACGCGATTGATATACCTACTTAATTTTTGCACTTTTATATTTCTTTTTGTGTTATTATCTTAATAAAGTAGTAAACTTAATATTTATGTTGTATTCATTGTATTACTTCTATAAAATCATAAATTAACTTCAGCTAATCTGTATCACGACATTCATTGACCGTTAGGCGGTACGAAGTTCTCCGGGTCAGCTAGTAATAAGTAAAATGCAATTCCATTATATAATCGGCAATAAATGTAATATGACATTCAATGAAATAGAGAATAACAAACCGAATAGCCTTAAAATTAAATGAAGAGAAAAATAAAGTTATAAGTACGAAAAGAAAGAAAAAAAAAACGTGTGGCACTCGGGGACTGCCGCGGTAAAGCTATTGCATAGCATTTTTAACAACTTATGCTATTATAATTATTTATTTATTTTATTTTTTCTGATATCAGATAACTGCGCTCTATCGGAAAACGTTGAAATTATTCCGAATCATTTGCGGCTGCGGAAGCAAATGATTCGGAATAATTTAAACGTCTTCCGATAGAGCGCTGCGTACGAATTTTATTCGATAAAGCAAAAAAAAACGGATATTATTCTTTGACTATTCGAAAAAATGCGTAGATAAAAAGACAGATAATTAAATTATCTTTAAAATGGTGCAGGTTTCATAATAATACGCCAGACAGTATTTGTGTAGTAGTCGTTTTGTGTTCGGTTAGACCTAATTTCACAAATTAATTACACTATGTAATATAAACAAAATCTAAAATATTCAAAGCTACGAATATTTAAAAAATGTTCTTGTTTAACATATATTTTTTTTCGAATCGTAAGCAGTTCTCGTTTAGACGTAATTATCAGTTTAAAATCATTAATTTTCGTTAAGAAATTTCTTCATTCGGTCACCGCGCTGGCCTAGGCCCGCGATAAAAGCTATGCAATAGCTTAAAAATATTAAAAAAATAATATAATAAATAAAATACAATTCCATTATATAATAGGCATAAATAGAATATTCGATTAAATAGAGAATGACAAACAGAGTAGTCTTAAAACTATTACAGTTATATTTCCATTTTGATTTTGATGTTTTGAACAATTAGGATTGTGATATATCCAACTGTATTTACAATTTCGGATGACTAAAAGGCTATTGATGATTGACTATGTGGTTAAAAGATAATGAAACAATTCCTATTATCTAATTTAGATTTTTACATCTTATTAACCCTTCGAGTAGTGGCATAATTTCATGGCAGACCGCGGCAATTTATTGGGATTTCTTGCAATATCGCCGCGCTCGACAAAAAGTACTATAACTATGGAACTACTATAGCAATCATAAAAACTATAACTGTGCAATGATCGCATTGAAATTTCCTATATAGAATATTGAAATCTCATTTTGTAAAACAATTAGATAATTATGAATAAATATGAGAAAGTCAAAAAGGGAAAAAAACTCGGTATTTCTAACTTGAACTTGTTTTACGGAAAAATACGGAACCCTATTTATAAATTGTAAATACTAGCATGATATTTATTAGATTTTATATCAAAGGTAATATTTCGTTTTGCTTATTTACATACAAAAATATTCAGATATTAGCTCATAAAAAAAATTGACAATGGAATTTTACCAGAAATATCCGCGAAATAGCGCGCGGAATTATTCTAGCGACCGTCTATGTATCTATGGTAATAATAAGATATTTGGTATGGATTTTAGGATGCGTTCGAATTAGAAAATAATATTATTGTGCGCTCCGGGAGCAAGCCGCCAATATTGGTCGTTACGTAGTCAATGGTGTTCTGATGTGCAACCAAATTTGGTCGTTACGTAGCCGAAGGGTAAATTAATATGTATATTTATTTAATTTAATTTCTTGCGATTGCCTATTTTCTTTATTCAATTTAAAAATAAATTTTATTCCGTATTCTATTTAATTTTGAATTATTTCCTATTATTATTAGTTGAGTATTATAAGTTATATATTATTTGTAATGGTGATGGTATTAAAAATGTTTTTTCAAAATATATTTTTAATGCCGAATATACGTATGTATATATCCTTCTAGCCGTGTTCGGCCATAGCGATTGCATTGTAGATTCTAGTGAATTCTTTAATCTTCTCAGAGTCCACTGTTCGGAAGCAGTCAAGTGCGCAGGCTATATTATAGTGCACAGGTGGGCGCGCGACCACGAGTGCACTCTCTCTTCCTCCCTCTTCTGAACCTGATGGAACGGAGACCGTTACGACCAGAGAAAAGTTTGGATGCAGATAAAATAAAATAAATTAATTAATCGCCAACACAGCAATGGCTGTCATTGTTAAATTTGTACTCAATATTGCAGAGCTATTTTTTTCGGATTTAGTTCGTTTTTTCACACTGTCATTTATGAAATTGGTAGTTATGGCTTGTGGCGATGTTTAAGGTTTTTCTGGAGCTATTGTAGAGATGACCGGTGACTTATTGGTAGTTGTTGTAGTAGGCGGTGATATAGAAGATGCATTATTGGATTTATCCTGGTTTTCTGATGATCTCGTGTTGTTGCTCATGGGGCTGTGTTGAATACAGCATACAGTCTCTTGTTCCGACATTATACAAAATTGTGATAGTTTCCTTTTTGGCAAATCCCCGTCAGTTTTTGGACAATTTTCCGGCAGTAGACATACTCCTAAAACGCCATTTATTTCACATGACTCTTCACGGCAGTGTATATGCCAAGTCCCTTGGCACTTCCGCAAGGGCTCTTTCCAATACTGGTAACGGCGATTATGTTGAAGAGGCATTGGTTGTCAGCTATCGTCACTTGCAGTGGTCCACCACTATCGCCTCCACAAGAGTATCGTCCTCCTTCTAAGCTTCCAGCGCACAAATGATCGTCCGTTATACCTTGCGGTAACCTCATTCTGAGAGTCTTTGCATATAGTCTTCGGCAGGTCGGCTGGTCAATCAAATCCACCACCATCTTCAGTAAGTCGTCCGATGTATCTTCAGCAAAGTCGATTTGCCCCCAGCCAGTAACGACAGCTCGCTTGTTTTCAATGGTCGACTTTGTCCAGACACGCTGGTCGAATATTTAAAGTGAACAGCTCAGACCGATAAGATCCTTCGGGACGCGTCCCGTGTTAACCGCGAGTGAATCCAGACTGTAGAATTGCACTATATTCTTATAAATTTATTATTGAATTATTATTTAGAGGTGAGAAAATTTTAAAATATGTTGACACTTAGAATTTAAATTTCGAATTTTATGTATGTACATAAATAAATACGTATGTACATAAATAAAAACTAAAGAGCTCGCTGCTTTAGAACAAGTCCTGGCACTGGGCGGCAGCAGTACACCTAGATGTTTCAGCATATGTGTACCACATTATTAGTAAGGTACAAAGCCCTCGGCGCGCGAGTCCAACTCGCACTTGGCCGGTTTTATGCTTAATATTATTAGCTGTATGACTTGGAATTTGTTGGTCGTCACGCCGAAGAGTCGGCTTCGTCGTCGGTACATAGCTAGCTACATGGTTGCTCGCTTACGGTTCGCATTTCATTAACCCTAATGACCCGGCAAACATTAAAATTTAAAATGCGTCGCCGCGTGTCCTCGCCGCCATCTTGCTTCTTGTTTATTTTTTTACATTTCTACATTTCGGATCGGGTTTTAAGGGGCCGATGGCGAGGGCCTTTTTCACAGTTGAAACTTTGAAACACTGCTGGGAAATTATACTCCAACTAGTATCACGTAAAAAACTTGTCACGCCCACGATCAGTCTGTGAAGACTACTCCAGGTGGTGTAGGGCAGATAGGGCCCCGTTGGTATCTCTTTATTTACGCCCTCGACAAGTCGAACCCTTCTTTGAGTGATGCGGTTCGAAAATTAACTACCTTGGAGCGGTTGTGTGAGGCTCAAGGATGACTTTCTCGACTTGAGTCGATTGTGGTGTGTTTCTTGCTCGTGCAGTGGGTGTCTTGAGTCGTCTATCATCTTCAGGCGTTTATAATCAGCCAGGACAATACAATACAATACAATCAACTACTCCATTATATAGGTATTCCTACACTTGGATGCGTCACAAAATTAAATACTTAAAATTTAATTATTAAAAACATAACTATCATGATAGTTGTCATGGCTGTAATATTATATTCAATATTACCTACTTACAAATAATCAAAATATACTAATGTCATTAAATAGTAAGAGAGAATAATATATTCAAATAGAAATGCAAATTCTATGTAGAATAATCAACGTAAAATAATTTTATTGTCAATCCAGCAATATGCCTTCGTATTTTTTAAACATAAATAGATGTTATAAATAGGATAGAAAACGAATTTACCGCGTGAAATTTGTAGGACCCGACGTTTCGGTGACGTTGCAGCCGCCGTTGTCAAGGGTAAACTGAAGAGCTGTCAGTCCGTTGTTTTGCGGGTAGGCCGCAAACCGCTGCCGCCACTGCGTAGGTTATAACGGTGGTGGGGGGCCGGGCTCGGAGCGCGGGAATTTTTAAAAGCGGTTTGCGGCCTACCCGCAAAACAACGGACTGACAGCTCTTCAGTTTACCCTTGACAACGGCGGCTGCAACGTCACCGAAACGTCGGGTCCTACAAATTTCACGCGGTAAATTCGTTTTCTATCCTATTTATAATGTCAAACAACCGCGATAGTCTTCGATTTCATATTACGAGCCTCTACGGAGAGGAAGCTTCGTATAAAGTGCGTCAGTTCGAACGTTTGCGGAAAAAACGCGCGCGAATTTTGTCATCGTTAGTGTTCTTGAAACAGTGTCGTGATAGTAATTTAATTCCGAATTGTGTGCGGATTCATCCACGAAAAGATATCCCAGGATCTACAGACATTCCCCGTGTCGCCAGTGTCAAATTGCTTCGAAAGTTGATTCAAAACAATCGGTACAAACTCGATAATGTACAAAAAGAGTTATTATTTCTTCATCTAGAATTAAGCAGCGTATTAAGTGGCGAGGATTTTCACAAGTGTGACAGAGTTTCCTTCAGCCAATCGGAACGTATACCACGGTGCTATGTGAGGAGTCGCATAATGCCAAGTTTCTGCGCCTGGCAAACGCAGGGCATTCCCGCAAGGAGGTACCGAAATACGCTGTAAGTACTGTCATTAATCTTTCGAAAATTGACATTGACCAGCCGACGACAGAAATTCTTAGCAGGGGATTAAATTATGTACCGACACCGAACCGTTTGCCTGTGGAAAGTATTATCGGTGGCATTGAAGAAGTCATCTCTCGTAACAAGATCCCTGCGCCAGAGGCCGACTTACTGCGACAGGATGTGGCTGTCTTTGTACGCAAGGCCAAGCTCCCACAGTCGAACACCACAGCCGCCCAGAGAAAAAGCTTAAAATCTCTGCGGGATAATAAGGACGTAGTTGTGTTGCGGGCCGATAAAGGCAACGCAACCGTGATACTCGATACTGTGGACTACGAGCGGAAAATTGGGACGCTCTTAGAAGACGCCAACACTTACGAGAAGGTGAATTACAATCCCACGAGCAGAATTACCAGGCAAACGAGAGTTTTAATCGATAAATCTGTCACTTCCCTCCCAGAAATAGCTTATCTCACTAAACCACGTAACGTACAGCCACCGAAATTATATGGCTTACCTAAAATCCATAAGGATAATGCACCATTGAGACCGATTGTGAGCCAAATCGACAGCCCCACATATCCTCTGTCAAAACACTTGGCTGGTGTCCTCCAACCGCTTACGGGCAAAACGACGTCTTACGTGAAAGACTCGCGACATTTCGTAAGCATTATTAGAAGCTTAAAACTGGCCGAAGACGAAATAATGGTGAGCTTTGACGTCGAATCTTTATTTACGAATTTGCCCATTTCGGAGTGTCTTACGGTGGTGAGAGATAAACTAAGGTCTGAGGACCTCCCTATTAGCTACGCCGACATGCTTCAACATTGCCTGACATCCTGCTACTTTCTATGGAACGGCGATTATTACAAACAAATCGACGGAGTAGCAATGGGATGCCCCGTATCGCCGATAGTTAGTGACCTATATATGGAATATTTTGAGGAATTAGCCATAAAAACCTCCAAAATTAAACCCATTCTCTGGCTTCGCTACGTGGATGATACCTTCTGCATCCTGAAAGGCAACATTCAAACGGTGAAAGAATTCCTGGGTCATCTAAACTCCATACACCCAAAAATCAGTTTCACCTATGAAGTAGAGAAGGACGGCTCCTTACCATTTTTGGATGTCAAAGTGACGAGGAGAAGTGACAATACTCTCGGACATACGGTATATCGGAAGCCCACACATACGGACAGATATTTGCATGCAAGCTCACACCATCATCCCTACCATCTACGTTCAGTGCAAACGTCGCTCGTGAATCGAGCACGCGATCTATGCGACACTGAGCATTTTCCGAAGGAGATGGAACATGTCAATGATGTCCTTAGGAAAAATGGATACGGAAAATATCACGAGACACGCACACGATCTAATACGGACGAAACTCAAAAACCGAGCAGATCAAGAGCATTCTTACCATACGTCAAGGGCGTGACAGATCGAATAAGTAAGATGCTAAACAGATTCGATATAAAAACGATCTTCAAACCGACCCAAAATATAGCTCGATTTTTGAGGCCTGTAAAGGATGTAATACCACTGCAAACCCCGGGTGTGTATAAAGTCGAATGCAGCTGCGGTCTAGCCTACGTTGGAGAAACGAAACGGCCCATAGCCACGCGACTGACAGAACACATCAAAGCTGTTAAAAACGTTCAGCGAGAAAAATCGGCGATCTGCGAACATATATTGGATAGCGGAAGTAACCACTGGATGCAGTTTCAAAATCCCATTGTTCTATCGAAGGAACAATTCTACTTTCCTCGCATGATCCGGGAAGCCATTGAAATAAGAAGAACTCCGAACTTCAATAGAGATGACGGCTACAAACTCTCTTCTACGTGGAACCCTCTTCTTAAAATGTTCCCGCCGCCGAACGCCGAACGCAAAGACGTAAAACAGGATACAGTGAGTGTTGTGTGCAAGACGGATTTTAAAAATTCCCGCGCTCCGAGCCCGGCCCCCCACCACCGTTATAACCTACGCAGTGGCGGCAGCGGTTTGCGGCCTACCCGCAAAACAACGGACTGACAGCTCTTCAGTTTACCCTTGACAACGGCGGCTGCAACGTCACCGAAACGTCGGGTCCTACAAATTTCACGCGGTAAATTCGTTTTCTATCCTATTTATAATGTCAAACAACCGCGATAGTCTTCGATTTCATATAAATAGATGTATACTAAATTATATAAGAATTAGAATGTCAGCTATCATAATACCGTTATGTTTAAAATTTTACTAATTATCAACATTAAAAAAAATAAACTCGGAATTTTCAAACTCCCTTATACCTACCATAAATTGGGTTTCTTACCAAGTCTTAATATATAAAACTGAATCGCCGTGCGTCAGTCTCGCAGGATCTCGGAAATAACTCGACCGATTTGAATTATTTTTCTTTTATTTTGTTTGGCTTGATTCAGGGGTGGTTTACAAAAAAAATATTTAGGAAAAACTCAAAGAAACAACTGAAAATCGAAATTGGTCATTTTGGGAACATTGGCCACTTTCTAAATGGCTATCGCGGCGATCGTATTATATTGTTTGACAGCTCCATCCATCCATATTGTTTATATCCATAACTGTTATTCATTCCGTACAATGTGTAAAATTTCAAAAAGTCGAAAACTCAAAAAATCCAAGTCAAAAAATTCGAAAAAGTCAAAAAAGTCGCAAAAGTCAAAAAAGTCAAAAAGTCGAAAAAGTCGATGTTGGGAAATACATTGGAGTTATCATCTACTATGGGCGAACTCATCACCCCAAGAAGGTGTGAAAGTCGAAAAAGTCGTAAATTCGGAAAAGTCGGAAAAGTCGAAAAAGTCCAAAAGGTCGAAAAAGTCGTAAAAGTCAAATCAGTCGAAAAAGCCGAAAAATTCAAAAAAGTCAAACAAGGCAAAAAAGTCAAAAAAGTAAAAAAAGTAAAAAAAGACGAAAAAGTAAAAAAACATTTAATCACCAAACGAAACTCAAACTGTACATAATTCAGCCTTATTATAGATTTCAATGAATTGGATTTGGAAGGTAGATTAGGATTAATAAACGCTTATGAAGAGTTACGATCAAATCAATTTTAGGTGATACGAAGTTCACCGGGTCATCTAGTACTAGTTCGAAAAAGTCGTAAAAGGGTTATTTTTTTAATTTGGTCTCTCCAAGGCTTTTCATTTGCTCTGGAATCTTATTATAGACATCACGACGTATTGCAGGGGAGCGATGCCGACGAGCGGATAAAGCTTTTCGACGGAAGTAGGTTTGAGGCAGCCAGAGAGAATTCTCGCAGCATCGTTCACAGCATTGTCGACCATTTTTGCATGTGTTGATCTACTCCACACTGCAGCGGCATATTCCGCTTCCGCTGCAGCGGCATATTCTTGTGAAATGCACAAAAGTCGTTACAAAACAACAATGTTAAATTTACCAAAAAGATATTGTTAAATTAATTACAAAAGGAAGTGTTAAATTTACTTATACCTAAGTGTAATGGAAGTTTTTCTTCATTTTTTATTTTTATGTAATACTTATTCCCACAAGTACAATGAATCGTAAAGTATAGTAAAGTTAAGCAAGGTATGTTATTTAATAAAATATATCTTACTTTATTAGTAGTAGTAGTAGTAGATAGAGTGGGGGGCTTGTTTTCAGCCCTTGATGTCACCTAGATCTGTAAGGTCTTTTGTAACTACCCACTATGTGGTTAGGTCAGTGGTCAGCTAGTAGCCCAGCACTTCTTACCAGTCCAAGTAGATCACTGACCTTCAAGTTGGGCAGATCGCTGGGTTCGAGAAAGGCTCGTCCCAGTAAACTGTGTCTTTTGGCGGCGAGCCCTGGACAGCGACCAACAATGTGTATATATGCTGTCTTCAGGTTCCTCGCCACATATTCGGCAGTCTTTGCTCTCGGTCAAGCCAAGGTTGAATAGATGAGCTCTAAGGGTCATGTGTCCGGTGAGGAGACCGATAGTGGTTCTATGGTTCTTCTTGCTCATGTCAAGTAGGGCCTTGGTTTTCTTCTGTAGTGGTTGCTCCATCATGGCTTTTGCCTGGCGACATCCCTGGCTCTGTTTCCAGGAAGCCCGATGTTCCTGCTCCAAGCAGTCCCTGATGATTTTCTTACCTGTAGCGAAGGGGACCCTTACAACTGGCTCCACTGGGCATTCCAGTGTGCCCAGTTTTGCCAGTCTGTCGGCCTCTTCGTTGCCGGGTATGCCTTGGTGACCCGGTATCCATATTAGGGTGATTTTGTTGGATTTTCCCAATTTGTTGAGCTCCTGCATGCAGTCCCAGACCACAGAAGATTCTGTGGTGGCTTTAGCCAGAGCGTCCAGTGCTGCTCTGCTGTTAGAGCAGATGAGGATTTGTCTACTTTATTAACAACTACTGACAATACTGGTATGCCTTACTGTCGTTATTAGTAAAATTAATTAAAACTAAAGTAAATTTAACTATAAACAGTTCAAACAATTACTTTACTAAATAAATTTTGTCAAATATATCAAAAGAGTTGTACTTCTTACTATTTTTTTTGTATTTCTAATTAAATAAGCCGGAAGAACTAGTAAAATTAACACAAATATATCTGGTGACATTAACTTTAAGTATTGGTAAAATATACAAGAAGTGTTAATATACAATTTAACCAAAACTGTTTGGTAGTATCATTTTTTTCCTCGATAGGAAATATGCAAGGAATTTCGTAATGATAATTAATATTTATTTTCCTGTACCCCAGAGCTGAGGTTCTGATTGTAGCTTAATTGGCACCCCAGTACTCACAGTAAGTTCACGACGATACAAAATCAGGCTAATGAATAATTACTGCCTTCCGGGGAATTATTATTAAGATTATCACGATAAGTTTCAAGTAGGTACACGACAACTTATACAATTTTACACATCGTACATATATTATCTATATAACGCATATTAAAAAAAGCCATTTATAGATAGTATAATTAAAAGTTATTATCGTAATTTTACAATTGGACTACATAACTTATATATAATCTTAAGTACATGATACAGATTACAGAGTACAAACTAGGTGAGTATTTGTCTATATATTAAAAATGCATATCAAAAATACTTATCATAAATCACATATCATAAAGCATTTTATTTATTTATTTATTTAAGAATTATTTACTATAAAACATTGATTTGCTTTAAAAAATAACAGGAACCGGATGGCAAATCGGTTTTAGTAAAAAACTAATAACACTAAATTTCCCTAAAATGTGGTGTTCAAAATAAAAAAATAAATAAAATAATAATAAAAAATATTAAAAGATAATATAATAAATAAAATGCAATTCCATTCGGCAATAAATAAAATATAAAATTCGATTAAATAATATAAATAAAGTTATATGTCAGAAAAGAAAGAAACAGCCATTATTATTTAAAATATGTTAAGTAATATAAGATTTAATATAAAAATACCTAGTCAAAAAGTACAATTCATTGTCAAAATGATATATAACAACACGATTAACCGCTTATCGGCATCGCTCCCCCTGCAATACGTCGTGATGACGGGGCTTATGTACCTAGTGCCAGTCTAGTATCCAGGGGGGGTCCCTCGCCCCCCCCCTAATCTAAAGTCTGGATACATGCCAGTTCCGCATAAAAACTACTAGCCGAACATAAATTCAACTGAATTAGTTTGGAAAATAGGAAAAATTTCGTCCGGTCTTACTTATGCCGCTTTATTTTCGTTTGGTAGTTTTATGCTGGGAAGGTGACAATAAGTCATTTTATACAACGCTCTAACGCAATGACCTGTCTCGCTCGCATGAACTTATTCCGATTTTCGTTCACGACGAAACGCAATCGGGCTCATTTTATTTTAAGAAAATAAAAGCTCATAATTCTTTCCAGTTTAGCTTGTGTTGGGGTCTAAAAGCAGAACCAGTTTACTGGTTTTTGCTATTTTACATATGCCTTTAAAAACTTTAATTATGCATTTATCTAGTTTCATAGACATAAACATAAACATAACCAAATATGAAAATTATACTTTCAAAACTTTTTTTCGATAAATAAATTATATTTCCTATAAAATAAATATAAATAAATCAGCTATACTTGTCGATAGCCTCTCTGAATCTATGTTTTGTATGATATATTATAATAATACATGTAATATAATTTATTTCTTTTGTTTTAGGTTAGTGAAATACTTCTGTTGTTAAAAAAGAACCGTGCAGTGATCCGACCGAGTAAGGTATGTCATAGTTATATTTTTATTTATATCATGATCATAGTTATATTTTAATAGAATTAGAGAATAACTAATTATATTTCAATGATATATTTATATCTTTAATGGTAGACACAGCCAATTTCGCACACTTGCTAACCCCCATCCCTTCCCTCAGGTAGGGGGAGGGGTTGGAAACGAACGTTTTTTTAGTAGTGAGGGTGGTTGATGACCTAATATCAGCTAGCTTTAAAACCGTACCGCTAACGTCAGGTCGAGGCCGCGCTAGCGACCTCGAAATCCGTTCAGATGTGATAGTAAGGGCGTGAAGTCGGCTCGCTGGATTCAGATCCCAGTGGCTCATGTGGGTATGTCAGCACAGTTAGACTGTGGACTGTGTTTGTCTTTAAGTATCTGCGTTTACTTCATGGGAGAGAAGATGATATGATGTCGTTATTACTTCCTGGGGTGGCGGGTTCAATGTTGAAAATAGTTACTACCACCTACCATCATTCGGTCGCGGCGTCATCTGTAGTGGTGAAGGTTGCTGGGAGCTAATGGGCCCTTCCTGAGTTGGCCACGAAGACCCATTTGTTCAGGGGCCTCCACGCATGAAGCGCGATCCCGGATAGGACTCTGGCCCGAGGGTTAGTTTTCCCCAGGAGTCAATCTTGTGGCATTCCTGGACGGTCTGCGCGCCGTGAGGCTAAGCGAATCGATTGTGCATTCTGACTAACAACTTGCGGTGTCAACTACAACGGGCGAGCCCGTCACCACAGGACGTTTTAACGATTTTCTCGTTCTGTCGCCCTGCAGTGAACGTAGGAGACTTTGGACAGAACAAATCCAACGTCCAGCTACGTCACAACCAGCAAGAAGCAAACGCCTTACCGCGAGATAGCCAGTGTTACCTGGCGGGCCGACCCTCGCGCCCTTGCTTCCAATTGTGACCAGATTTCTCCGGTCTCTCGATTGGTTCCGATTTCGAGGTCGCTTGCGCGGTCCTCTCCCTTACGAAGCGGTGAAACGGTGTGCACCGAATCTATCGCGGACCAAGGCGTCCTTTGCCCGACTCTGAACCGGGATCGGATGGCCAATGGTCATTTCAAGAGCAGTCGCCGTAAGGTAGACAACCACCCCCGCTCTATAGGAAACAATACAGTTCCCAGACTCCCCCGACTGTTAGTCGGAGAGCACAGTCGATTGGCTTGCGCCGCTCGGTGCGCAGACCGTCCAGGAGCGCCAGAGGTTTGATTCCCAGGGGAGACTGGTTGACCCAGTGTCCTACCCAGGCTCGCACCCCATGCGTGGAGGCCATCGGATGGGTGTTGACCCGTGAGTGTGACCGACCCTGAACACATGGGTCATCGTGGCCACCTCATCCTGGGCCCATTAGCTCCCCATTCTGACTAACAGTCGGAGTCTGGAAGCTGTACTGTTTCCTATAGAGCGGGGGTGGTTGCTAACCTTACGGTGACTGCTCTTGAAACGACTATCGGCTACCCGATTCCGGGTGAACAGCCGGGCAATGGGACCGTGGTCCGCGATAAATTCGGTTGACACCGTTTCACCGCTACGTAAGGGAGAGAACCGCGCAAGCGACCTCGAACTCTTAACCAATCGGAAGACCGGAGTAATCTGGTCGCAACTGGAAGTAGAGGCGCGAGTGTCCGCCCGCTGGGTAACATACCTGGCAATCTCGCGTAAAAGGCGTTGGCCTCTTACGGGCATGTGGTGAATGGAGCTTGACGTCGGACTGTTTTGTCCTAAGTCTTCTGCACTCACCTCATGGGAGACAGAACGATCATATTTCGTTAAAACTTCCTAAGGGGACGGGTTCGCCCGTTGTAGTTGACAACTCTAATTGGTGAAGCTTGCTGGATCCACTATAGCTCGATTATTTCATTTTTAAGGGTTATTCATTCATTAGTTTATCGCGGTTCTTTGACATCTATACTTAATATTAAAAGAAGTAATGTTTGTAAGTTTGTATGTAGGGGTATCTCCGAAACTACTCATCCGATTTCAAAAATTCTTACACTAATAGAAAGCTCCATTATCGACGAGTGCTATAGGATATATTTTAAATATTGTTTTTCAATACGAAATCACAATATTTGTAAATCAAGTCGGATAAAAATAAGATGGTGAGTTGCTTTATCGGCGTGCGCAGACGAAACAGTTTGATATACGTAAAAACAATATACAACAAAAACATCGGCCTCAAAGAGATCTATAAAAAAGTAGATGCCAGCAAATATTCAACTTTTATATTTAAGCTAGAATAAATGAAAGTTCAAATTACTACAATAACTGAAAGTACACATTTTCATAATGAGTAGGTAATCAAATCATGATGATATACCTATAGTCCAGAAAAAATGTTATTTAAAAAATGTATAAGTTACATCAGAGAATTAAAATCTTAATAAAACTGTCAACAAATAAATACCTATAAATGTAAAATGCAATATATTGTTTTTATCAAATGAAAGTACAAATGAGTAATCAAATCACAATGAAATATAATCAGGAAAAAATGTAATTTATTCTTCTCACCAGTAGAGAAAGGGAAGAACCAGTTCTTCCCTTTCTCTCCTGTTCCTCTCCTCGAGTCTTAACTTCTTCCACTTGTCTGTATGTTATGTAATAATCTTTATTTTCACAATGCGCGCATGTACCACTATGTTTAGGTTAGCTGTAAGACATTGCCATATGGCAATAAGCTCGCCTTTTTTGTATACTTATTAAGTGCAAATGAAGAGTTTATTATTATTAGGTATTATTATTAATTTAAAAAATAAATGAAAGTGTGGACAAATGAAACCTATAAATGCAATATGCAGTAAATTGTTTTCATCAAATAAATGTACAAATTTTCATGATTTATCATGAAAATTTCAATCAAATCAAATGATAATAAAATATAATCAGAAAAAAATCCCTAAAAAAAACATTACATTAGCAAAGTAAAATCTAAAAAAAGTTTAAAAATAATAAAAAAGTGAATGCTATTTTATGTGAAATACCTATATTGTTTTCTATCAAATAAACGTACAAATTTTTATGATAAATGGGTAGGTAATCAAATGATGATAAAATATAATCAGAAAAAAATGTTTTAAAAAAATGTCATGTGATGTTAAAAACTGTCTAAATTTTGAAACCTTTAGATGCAATATGCTATTTTTTTTTGTCAAATAAAAGTACAACTTTTCAATGATAAATAAGTAACCATCATAAAATATAGTCAGGAAAAAATCATTTAAAAAAGTACATCAGAGAATTAAAATATATTAAAACTGCCAATAAATAAGTACCTATGCATGCGATACAATTAGTCAGTTTTTTTGTTAGAGTTCTGGATCGCAGTTTGGTTATACGTCCGTAATAGGAAATGGGTAATAAAGCTGTTATCGTGTGCTGAGATAGGGGAGACGGAGATGGCGGGGATCATCTTTCACCTCTCTCTCGCTCCCCACCCAGCTAGATCTTCAGGGGGCGGCTGGCCAATCGACGCGCGGCAGCTAGAGCGTTGACCAATCGCGGCCGGCGGATGATCGAGCTGTCTGAGCGGTCAGCGGCTGTCGACAGCATCGCTGGACCGGACCGTCGCGTACTCGATCCACTGTGCGCCCGCGTCGCGCCGACGCGTACCCTCCAGTGTTGCCAGGTTAGGCGAAATATCCACATTTATTCGCTGAAACCATTGATTACATATATAGGGTAAACATGTAAACAGTGGCGTAACTAAGCCGGCGCGGCGCATCGGGGCTTACGAGGCCGTGCCGGCCGTGGCGGCCAAAAGCTATATGAAGCATAATTTTGTGGCCTGGTTGTGAGAACACGAAAAAGAATTTTAATACAGTTATGCCGGATTTTAAAAACCCGGTCCTTAAGCTATCATTTCGCCAAAACGAAATTGGTAAATTATTTCCATATTAATTGTAAATTATCTTTATTCTGTTACTGTTTTCCAAAAAAATGAAAACGAGCGATATTTGTCTTCAGTTTTTGAAAAACCTAGAGATGATTCTCAATATTAAAAAATACTATTTACACCAGCGTATGGTCTATTTGCATAGCACCAAGACAGTTTTTAGAACTTCCATACAAAAAATATAAGAAAAAAATGTTTGAAATTACGTAATTTCCAGAAATGTTATGGCCAAACATTATTTTTTTACTATTTATTAAAGATACTTTTGAGTGATATAAAAAATAACACAGTGATCTTAAGTTATTTTATTATTGTAATCTAATTTTTACTTTATAAAAAACTATTCATTTTATTATTTATTATATTATAATTGAAAAGCCAAATCGACTATATTAGACGACGCGCGAAGCCGAAATCGTCATTCGTAATTGGCCACTGCGAACGGTGGGACGTATTCCTTTGTGGCCGCAGGCCACAAAATTATGCTTCATATAGCTTTTGACCGCCACGGCCTCTTAAGCTGATATTGTCGGCTGGCAATATCAAACAGCTAAATTAAATACCTAAAAAGTAAAAAGAAATTAGCAGTTTAACCCCAGAAGGAGAAATCAAAGACTATCGCGGTTGTTTGTGACGTTGCAGCCGGCGTTGTCCCTGTCTACCCTGGACAACGGTGGCTGCAACGTCACCGAAACGTCAGGTGCTACAAATTTCACGCGGTAAATTCGTTTCTATACTATTTATAACAGAAGGACGAAGTTTGGACAGGAGAGACGAAGAAAAAAGACAGAAACTGTACCTACTTCTATTTCTGAGAGAGGTAGTATTGTTTAATCAAAGCTATAAAGGCTGGAGGCTACCGGTGGATAATAGTTCGAAAAGGTCTAAAAGATAGGACGGTAAAAACGATAAGAGAACGGGAAAAGGGAGATTTCGCATTTGGCTTACAGATACCTGGCAACACCGCGTACACCTGCCTTTTCGCCTGAGCTCGCACTGACGGGCGGAGCTCCAGAAGCAATTGATGCGTGATCTCTGCTCAGGATTGGAGAGGCTGAAAGGCAGATCGCATTACGCCCACCCGCGCGCCATTCAAACTAAGATATACTGCGAGAAAAAGAATATGCCACCATAGGAGTTTAAAACCATATGCAAAAGTTTGCGACACAAGATCAACCCAGGTGTAACAATATTTGCAACACAAGAGTTCGCAGCACAAGTTTGGATTGCAAGATACTTCAAACCAAACATGTATTTATTCGAAGTGCCGTGGATTGAAGACGAAAACATCGTACATGTCTTACTTTGAGCTGAGAGAGGATAGATGTTGTTTCTTGACTAGGTAGGTATACCTATACTAAAATTCGTATTATTTTTAATATAATATACGAATTTTATATTGTAATTCAATACCATGATCTTGCAAATGCCGTAACCCGGAACGGCTTCACTGTTCACCTTCACGCGGTGGAAGTTGGCGCTCGTGGCCTGCCAGCTAAATCTCTATTTCACCTCTTTAAAGATCTTGGCCTTTCCAGAAAAATAATCAACTCTTTCTTAGAAAAATTATCTAAAACTGCGATTTGCGCATCTCAAATTCTATGGCTTCGAAGGGGGAGTGAATGGGTGGCAAGGTGAACGCTCACATGTGGCAAGACAGCTGTCCTAAACCTACCACAGCCGGTTCGTAAGTCCGGAATCCACTGCTCACCCCCCAGAAGTGTAAAAAAAAATAGTATTATGATGGGCCCGACTCCGGTCGGTGAATTCCATGGCAGCTCCGTTCGTATTTATTATTTATATGAATTGTTTTTCGAAGTGAAAATACTAGATTATAAGGCAACTGTGTTGTTTAAAACTGCTTTAAATTTCAATCTTGTGCAATCAGAGACATTTTTCCCTGATAAGAAGACAAGATCGGCGCGGGCACCACAATATATAGTGCCCAGGAGATCTAAGAATACATCGTTCGGACAACACTATTATCACAACCTGGCTCCCAAATTAATGAATATTTTAGGAAAAGGCTTTAATATTTCAGGAGTGACACAGATGGTTCTTAAGAAATGCTTCATTCAACGGTTGATTAGTTAAGGAAGAACAGAAACTGAATGTATCCTCATGACATTTCAAAAATAACAACGATACAGCCATAAAAAGCAATACCATTGCTTGGTAATTAATGTGCTTGATAGGTTTGCTTCTTGTCGCAAATTGAGTCTTTTTAGGAGGGAATCACCAAATTTGGTGATTTTCAATATTAATTCTAATTCAGGATCAAAAAGATTTCTGAATTTCGTTTTTATCATACCCAGATGTGAAAACCCACTCTCACAAAAGTAGTTGTCACGAAGGGCAAAAGGTAATTCACCAATTTGCGTGATAGCTTCGGATATTCCTCCTGTCCTGCTGCCCAAAAATCAATTATAGACATCTTTTTAAAATAAGCTTAAAGGGCAATAATTACTGTCGCGGCATTGTGTGCGTCGCCAGCCAGTTAGTCGCCAATCTTGTCGCGATCGCGTAAATCTTATCGCGAACCCCCTACGATCAACTGACGAATCCCTAGGGGTTCCCGTACCCCACTTTGAGAAACGCTGCCCTATGTATTCATATTCATATTCATTTTATTAGTATACTGGTATACAAGTCAGATACAGATTGGCAAACATCAATACATATTAGCAAACAGACATATTTTTTGTATCGTAAAGAAAAAATAACAATACACAAAAAAACAAAGAAAATACAAGAATAATGTATAAAGAGGAAATACAAGACAAAATGCAAAAAAATCAATAAACACTTTAGCCACCAAAACATTTTAGACTTCACTCGAGTAATATTCCTCCAGTGAGTAAAACGCCTATCTGTGAGGTACCTCTTAAGGCGTCTCTTAAACACGTCAAGAGATTGCGCCTGCCTAATGTTCTCGCTGAGTTTGTTGTAAACCGCTGGGCCGGCGATATAGGCTAGCCTCTCCGACTTGGATAATGCATAACTTACCGAACGTAGCATGTTACGGGATCTTGTTGGATAGTGGTGATGCACACCATTCACTTCGAAATCGGCTAGATTTCTGCGAACGAACAGCGCTACTTCCATTATATAAATGGACGGCAGCGCCATGATGCAGAGATCTCTAAACAAAGGCCTAGCTGGCGTATCAAGCGCCACACGAGCTATTGTGCGGACTGCACGCTTCTGCATAACGAAGGCCCTCTGCCTGTCGGCTGCTCGCCCCCATAACTCCGCGCCGTACGTTAGCAGTGAATGAAAATATGCAAAGTAACACATGCGCAGCGCGGATCAATCGAGAAATGAAGCGATGCGATGGAGTGCATAGCACGCTCTTTCCAATTTATCACATAAAAGTAATCGATGGCATAACGTAGGTTGGCAGCCCTATTGTCAGTGCCGGACTTGGACTTCATAAGGCCCTAAGCTATTTGAAATATGAGTGAAGAGCATGGGACGTTCCGAACGTATTGCTCGCCCGGACAATTTTTTTGGTGCCACTAAGAAAATGGTGGCCCTAGGCTATAGCATGTGTCGCTTTTGTAAATCCTGCACTGCCTCTTGTCACTAATGACGATTGGCAAAACCCCCCTTCCTTCTCGAAATAAATATATATATTTTAATCAACTATGGAAACGGAAGATACATAATCACCTGTCCGAAGACGACCTCTATTTTGTTGTATAACACTGAAAACTTTGACATTTTGATGTTTTTCTCGTAAATATATGTATTTCCTCGTATTTCCTGTTTTTGCCGTGCGCATTAAGCTAATTATGCGACTCAATTAAGGCCGGGGAGACGCGGACGTCAAATTAAAATACAAATTTAATGATCCCCCGGTAGCCATGATGTCATCTTATGATATTTTTTATTGCCTTAACTCAAGGTTAATCATCAGCGCGGGTTACGCTTCTATTTTAAATCTAGCGATTACCTATACTAATTAGCTTTTGACTGCGGTTTCGCTCGCGTTCACCAAGAGCTTTAAAGACATAAAAGTGCTTGCGTTTGTGGCGTATATTGACGTGTGAGCCGTTACGAGTTGATACCTATTACTTTGCCGGCCCACCACACATGTTCAACCTCAAGCTCAGAGATACAAAAATGTGCAGGTTCTGCCAAGGGGCAGAGGAAACTCCCCAGCATCTCATGTGCGAGTGTGACCCGCTGATGCGTAAAAGATACACCCACTTGGGTGGTCACTACCTCCAACCTGAGGAGGTATAACAATCTGGCGCCAAAATCCTGCTGCGGTTCTTAAGAGCCGTATCACATATTTTTTCCAGAAAGGCAAGAAAAGTGGATTTTTGGCGTTCTAATTCCAAGAAATAAAGAGATTTCTACAAACTTTAATTACTGAATTACCTGGACCATTTCTTGATGTTGACCATAGCGGCCTTTAATTTTAGATGTAACGAATATTATTTACTTATTCAGCCCATTTTCCGAAAGTCGTTATTCGTAAAACGCTCGGAAGGCAAACTTTGAGCTCCTTAATACGGTAATATCACTACAACGAAAACCGTATACTATTTTTTTTATGTCCGTCATGTATTCTTGATGTACACTACGGCTTTATTTTTTCGTTTTTTGACCACATATCTAAGGTATACATTACTTACAATTACACAAAATTAAAAAAAAATCTTCCTGTATCATTCTAATTTTCTCAGAAATAAAATAAGATTCTTGTATAATACTTATACTATATTAAAGTTCACTCTTTTAGCAATTAGACATAATATAAATTATTGTAATTAGAAAGGAGAAAACACTGCAAAAAACAATTAGAAATTGTGTATATATTTGCTTGCGCAAGAGAAGAGCGCTCAGTGCCGCGGTTTTCTCCCAGGGTTGAATAGTTATTTATTTATTTATTTATTTATTTATCCTATCTTTTATAGTTACATCCAAAAAAAAAATGCGTTCATTTTTTCAACTCATTTTAAAAGAATACCTACGCTATTTTGTAATACGGCTCTTAAATGAATGAATGAAATGAATGAATGAATGAATGAAAATCTCTTTATTGCACAATAAAATAAGGTACAATGGCGGACTTATTGCTACACTACAGCAATATCTTCCAGTCAACCAACATGCTGGTGTGAAAAGAAGAGTAGGCAACAAATTATAGCCTAAAATTAAATTTGAAATTATAGCATATAATATACATTGTGTGTGTATCTAAAGTAAAATGTAAATATATAAATAAATTTTTGAGTTTGACATATTATATGTATGTATATGTATATACATACATATTTTGATATATTAACAAATAAATAAATAAATAAATAAGTAAATAAATAAACTGCCAAAATAAGGTAAGGAAAGGGAGGGGATAACGGAAAGGTTAGAATTTATGATTAATATTTATTGTGAAAGTAAAATAAATGACACGTGGCTTAGCGCAGAACTATAGTAGGTGGCGAACACAATAGATCAGCAATGGTCGCAGTGTTACAAGGCTCATAAAGACCCTAGAAAAGCCCCACTCAACAAATAATAATTGCCGGCCCACCGACCGGCGAAGAAGGGAAGTATTGTAAGCGCGCAATTTTTTTCCTGAGATAAAGACGGAAATATCTATTTTGAGCCTCCTGAGACAATTAAGAGCTCTGTTGCAGTTTATCCACCAAGACCCAGTTGTATAGGGTCGGTCAAACGCACGGGTCAACACCCATCCGGTGGCCTCCACCTAGAATTGAGAGCCAGGGTGGGACGCTGGCCTGTGGGCCAGTCCCCTACGGGCGCTCCTAGTCGGTTTGCGCACGGGCGGGGTCAGCCAATCGATTGTGCAATGTGCATTCCGTATACTAACAGCCGGGGGAGCCTGAAAACAGTAATGTTTCCTATAGAGCGGGGGTAGTTGTTAACGTCAGGGTGCATCAGTCGGGCAAAGTATGCCGTGGTTCGGGATAGATTCGGTAGACACCGTATCACTGCTACGTACGGAGAGGACCGCGCAAGCCACCTCGATCCTGTAACCAGTCAGGAGGCTGGAGATATCCTGAAGGTTAATTCTAGACTGAGATATCCTTCCAAACTGGTAGGCCAGTTGTTTTTTTTCGTCCCAAGTCTTTTGCGCTTACCTTACGGGAGACAGAACCATCGAATATCGTTTAAACTTCCTGAGGTGACTTCAGATGGAAGTGTGTCTGTGTGTCTCTCTGTCTGTGTGTATTTCTCCATGATAGCGCCCAAACGCGTAATCCGACTGAGCTGAAATTGCAGTTAGAGATTTTAAATTCGGTACACATATGCCTTTTTGGTCCTTTTGGTTTGAATATCTCTTATACAAGCGATGCATTTTTTAACACGCTTTTATTAGGTCGACCTGTATGTAACTAACTATGTAATGGAATCTAAGGTAACTAATTTAACCATCTTCCAAGGATCGTAGCGTCATGAAAATTGCCAGCTGTATGTAGTTCTGATGACAATTCAATAATATGGTACTGTCGAACTGATCTGATGATGGAGTCGGAAGATACGAACTGGAACTTCATGATGGAGCATCGTATCATAGCTGTGTTTGGACTTGTTAGAAAGTCTTGGAATGAACTTTGCCCACGATTAGGTTTCAAGGTCTGATGATGTGGTTTTTACGTGCATTTATAAAAGCGTGTTTTTGGTGTTTTTTTTAAACTATTAATTTATTTGTTAGGCACGATTAGGTTTCAAGGTCTGATGATGAAGCCGGAAGATAGGCACTGGCATTCCATAATGGAATATCGTATCATAGCCGTGTTTGGACTTGTTAGAAAGGTCTTGTAATGAACTTTGACCACGATTATGTTTCAAGGTCTGATGATGAAGCCGGAAGACAGGTACTGGCATTCCATGATGGAATATCGTATCATAGTCGTGTTTGCATTTATAAAAGCGTGTTTTTAGTGTTTTTTTTAAACTATTAATTTATTTAACAATTCCGGCGTATTTAAGAAAATACTACATCATACTGGAAAATGCCCATTTTAATACCACGGTAAATACCACAAAATATTAATATATTTTACATTTGCTGACAGTCACTTGGCATAATCACTGTCGAGTGTGGGGGGGGGGGGGGGAGAAGTGGGGGAGGAAGAGGGAGGGTTGGGGAAGGGGAACTTTTGTTTAGCGCGTGGCTGGGGGTGTTTTCTGCTTGCCGGGAAAGTCTTGGGGGTTCGGCAAGCGATTTTTTTTATCGTTTGTCCAACTTAGGGTAAGCTAGCTGCAGCACTGTATTCAATTTAATTCAATTCAATTCTTTATTGAGAAATCACTTAGTGTTACAGAGTAATAACATTTTAAAATAAAGTATACAGATGACAACAAATAAAACCGATTACGGATTTCAATAAAATGACATAAATTACGTTAAAAAAACTATCTAATAAAACTAAAGTACCTTCAATTTTAGTACTACATAAGAGTCTAGTAATTAGGGTGTGTGTGTGTGTGTGTGTGTGTGTTTGTAGGAGTGTGTTGAGCGTGCTGATGTGGAGTGTGAGCGTATATGATATTACAAACATGCATTATTCCTTCACGTGTCGTTATTTATGTACCTACATAGATATATGTATAGTCTGTTGATATATAGATATATAGTAAAGGTGATGAAGAAGTTGTTAACGAACATATGAGTTAGACGGTGAATTATCCTTAAAATTTAATAAAAGTATTAAAATTGAGAAATAAAAGTAAAAAAGTTCATAAAAATAAGACCGGATTAAGGCAAAAGCAAAGGCAAACACAATTACTCTGAATCATAGGCATTGGGGAAATCTTCATCGCTTATTTGTATAATCTTTTTCGAATTACAATCAATTGATTGTAATGGCGGTAAATTTGATTGTAACGATTTCAACCGCAACCTTTACAACTCTTGCCATGACAGAATGATGCCTGCATGCCACATGTCAGGTCAATCGGATGAAGCGTTTCGACGGCATCGTGGAGGAATACACACACACACACACACTAATCGTCTCTGGGGGGGGGGGGTAAAAATGGATATTTCCGTCTCGAAAACAATTTTAAGTTCTACAATTGAAGCATACGCCGATGATGATGTAGCCAATGTACTTAAATGATATTGCGAGAGATCACCCACTTGGAGCGACTTATAAAACCTCATCGCCAGGCTAGATCATTACGGCTAAATCGGATCTATAGATCGCGATGGCACGCGACTTAAAATGGCCGACCTCGCGCGGCCAACCAATGCCGCCAACGTAGATGACTCTGTCCAGTGGCGTCCTTTCATGGTATGCCATCGCGACTTCGGCACGTCCTCCGCCTAAATATAGTGCGGGTAAACCATATGAAAAACGACTTTAACCTGGACATTTGGGAGGTAATGGGCCCTTGTCAGTTGGCCACGAAGACCCATTCAGGGTTGGTCACACTCACGGGTCAACACCTATCCGGCGGCCTCCCGGGCAGGACTTTGGCCTTAGGGCTAGTTTCCCCTAGGAATCAACCTTCTGGCGCTCCTGGACGGGCTGCGCACCGTGCGGCCGGCAACAAACACATGTACGACCTCAAGCTCCGGGACACCAAAAAGGTGCAGGCTCTGCCAAGAGGCAGAGGAAACTCCCCTGCACCTCATGTGCGAGTGTGGCCCGCTGATGCGTAAAAGATACACCCACTTGGGTGGTGGTCACTACCTCCAACCTGGGGAGGTAAAACAATCTGGCGCCAAAAGCCTGCTGCGGTTCTTAAATGACACGAGGCTTAGCGCAGAACTATAGTAGGTGGCGAACACAATAGACCAGCAATGGTCGCAGTGTTACAAGGCTTATAAAGACCTTGGAAAACCCCCACTCAACAAAAATTAGAAATAAAATAAATTGTTTTAACCTTTGATTAATGACTGATTTAATAACCTTTGATTAATGACTGAGATATGTAAATAAAACGAATGTCAATTGTACGTAAAATACATATAATTTAATATCCACAAACCTCAATGTATTATATTAGTTAAAAAAGTATTTTGTCTTTTGTTTTAACATTTTATAGATTAATAATTATAAATCTAAATTAGAAAAAGTATTATAAAATCTTCGTAGCACACAGTCTTACATTAGGTATAAAAAATACACAAAGAATACTTTATATTTTTTGATATTGGATTATTGTTTTCTTAACTACCGTCCAAAAAACACTTTGAAATACTGATTAACAGTATTGATACTCCTAAAGTCCTAGTGGTACTTTCTTGCTTTCTTATTAGCAAATTATTGTATGAAGGAGTTGAGTCTAACTGTCTTGCTATTATCTCCCTTTCAATAGAAATTGTCGCATGACTCACTGTTTATGTTTTTAAATCTTCAAATTAAAAATAAAACCTTAAATTTGCACCCCCAAAATTTTGCGCCCTAGGCGGCCGCCTATGTTGCCTATATGGACGAGCCGGCCCTGTTCATTAGTTTATAGTTTAGACTGATGTCAAAGTTTCTTGATTTTTCGACAGTTTAAGAATTAAGATTTTGTTTTGATTTTTGTTGCAGTCATATGCATAAATGTAATACAATTGTGTTTTTTTTCTTCAAATTGTTGACAAACTGCCCAGCAACTGCAAAAAAAAACTCGTTACACTTGGAGAAAAAAAAATAAAACAAAATAAAAAAAAAACAGTCTTTCACAGTTATTCATGTAACTGCAAAAAAACGTAATTTCGTCCGGCGCCCCGATTCACAAAAAAAAATCGAACTGAATTCCCGCTTCATCAGGTAGAGCCCGCGTAAGTGACTTTGAATGTGTGTTAAACGGGCCAGCTTTAGATAACAGATCTGTAGGGGAAAATATTTTTATTTTTTATTCAATAAAATTATCCAATACAAAAAAAATAGATTTCTTTGTATTGGACTTTTATAGAAAAAAGAATTTAGAATAAGTATAAATAATAATATGAAATATACACATAAGAAAATATTGAAATGTATAAAAAGGTGAATAAATAAATCTATAAATAAATAAACGAATAAATTCACCAATAAATTAGGTAGGTTAAAAATGTTCCTTATTATGCAACATATAAAATTTTAAAAATGTAATTATTCAGTATAATATTATTAATTTATTGTAAACATAATCAACTTAATATATTTATTGTCAAGTATCAAGTAACAAATATGGCCTAAGTTAAGATGTGAGTCACCATTTCTTCGCATTGGCTTCTACTTTTCGTCATGAGCCACTTGATAATGTATTTTTTCATGAGTCAATCTGCTGATCGTAATCGGTACTTTAGCCACTTAGCCTCCGCCAAGGAAGAACAGAAGGAATCATACAGACGCGGTGCCAGACACGCGCAATGCCTCTCTCAATGCGCAAATTCTCTCGTTGGTGGGATTGACCAAAGAATGACGGTCAGTGCTGCTATGGAAATGCGTAATAATTTAGCACGTTTAACTGTCTCGCATACAATATGTCAACACTATAGATATAGTATCTCGACGTTATGCGTCAATACAATACAATAGATGACGTCATATACGAGATGACGTTATATCATCATATCATATCAACGTTAGATTAGATTCAAATAAACGCTTTAGCGCCACTAACGCGTGTGCGAAATACCACTGAATCGTCGAAGAAGAAATATGGTTCCTTATTATGCGACGTATAAAATTGAAAATCTAATTATTTAGTATTTTTTTATTTTTTTTTATTTAAGCAATTCACAAAATATTACGAATTACAATTAGGAAACATCAAATAATATACTATTTAACTAAATCACAGCAAGAAATTAAACTTAATTGGTAAATGATGCCGTCTGTCAGATGTCGTCCAACTAAGCAAAGCTTGTGCTTGGGCGGACACAGTAGAGAAATATACATGTACTTAAATACGTTAAAAAACAGTTTTTTCTTTAATTTTAAAAGTAAATTTAAATGGCTACTTTTCATTTTTATTTAATACGCTGCCAAAAGTAAAGTAAAATAATTAGAAAAACAGTACAGATCCGAAAAATTCAAAATACCAATTAAAATAAAAAGCCCTAATAATTACTAAAAATAAGAGGAGGTGAAAATAGTCATAGTTATAAAAAATAGTCATAAAATAATCACAATGTCAGAAATTCATATCAGTTAAATGTTACAAACTTAGATAATATTATTATCTTAGTGGGTATCAATTATTATTTTAATTGAATTAAAATTAAGTCGCTTTAAAAATAAGTAGGATTAGTGCGCGCGTTAAAATAATAGCTATCGTGTTTCCGTCAGATTTAACACACGTAACAAAATCTGCGACTTCGTTCTGTGTCTATGGTAATGTACTAAAAAGCTGGTAACACGGGTTTTTTCGAAACGTCAGAATCGCCGCTCTGAATCCATTTTTCTAGCAGGTTTGTTTGGCATTTATTTTGATCCAAATGATCTCTGATGTGGCGGTGTTCTAACCTCCTTCTCGTACTAAATTATTGTGAAATTTCACAATAAAGGGTAGAAACAAACAAACAAACAAACTAACTAAAAGACAACATATAATTTACAGGTTATGACGGAAGACGAATTTTGTTGGAAATCGAAAAGTGTAATACACTTAAGTTTGTACCGTTGTCGTTATTCATTCGATCTCCTTTGTAATATCCCAACATACGGGAACATTTCAGCAGTTACAGCAAAATCGGCAAATTCGTACATAAAAACACAAGCGTCAGCCATTAAATCGCACCGAAAACGCGCGTTTTAAAATTGTCACGTTCAAGCCGGTTTTTATTCGGACAACTGTCAAATTTTGAGAAACGGAATAGCGTTTCTGCGAGAATGAAATAAATAGAATAAAATATGCATTAAACACAGTAGCACCAAAATCTGACAAATGAATCGCAATACCAATGTGAATCGCAATACAACGGGTGAACCCGTCACCTCAGGAAGTTTTAATGATTGGTCATTCTATCTCCCGTGAAGTGAGCGCAGAAGAGTTGGACAAAACAGTCCACCGTCAAGCTCCGCCACATGCCCGTAAGAGGGCAACGCCTTATCCGCGAGATAACCAGGTATGTTACCCAGCGGGCTTACACTCACGCCGTTATTTCCATTTGTGACCAGATTACTCCGGTATCTCGACTGGTTACAGGTTAGATGTCGCTTGCGTGGTCCTCTCCCTTACGAAGCTGTGAAACGGTGTATACCGAATCTATCGCGGACCACGGCATCCTTTGCCCGGCTGTTCACCCAGGATCGGGTAGGTGATGGTCGTTTCAAGAGCAGTCGCCGTAAGGTCAGCAACCATCCCCGCTCTATAGGAAACAGTACTGCTTCCAGACTCCCCCGACTGTTAGTCTGAGTGCACATTCGATTGGTTCACGCCGAACGGTGCGCAGACCGTCCAGGAGCGCCAGAAGGTTGACTCCTAGGAAAAACTAACCTTAAAGCCAGAGTCCTGCCCGGGCTCGCACTTCAGACGTCGAGGCCGCCGAATAGGGGTCGTAAGTGTGACCAACCCTGAAAAGAATGGGTCTTCGTGGCCAACTCAGCAAGGGCCCATTAGCTCCCGCCAAAGAAACGCAATTGGACCCAGTATAATATTATTATTTTAATTTTAAACATAATCAACTAAATGTAGTTATTGTCAAGTATCAAGTAACAAATATGGCCTAAGTCAGGATGTGAGTCATCATTCCTTCGCGCTGGCTTCTACTTTTCGTCATGAGCCTCTTCATAATATATTTTTTCAGAGTCATGTAGCATTTTTTTGATTGTACCTACTCTGCAGTTTAGCTCTCCACCAAGGAAGAGTAGAAGGAATCATAACTCTTAAATAATACTAGCTGACCCGTGCCCACTTCGTTGGGCGGTAAAACTTTTTACCTGTGATGAAATTATAAGTGTGGTTCGGTTAGTACTGAGTGCTATGATTTATTTCCTGACTGCCAAAAGAAGGGTTATATTTTTACTGCATATGTATGTATGTATTTGCATGCCAATTTGACTATAATACCGTTATTTGTGAGTGTCTTAATTGTAAGCGTATTATCTCTTAAACTATTTATACAGTAAAAGGGAAATTTTATGCAGTAAAACGGAAAAGTCTTTTGTTTTAAACACTTGAGACGATAAATTTACTTATTTTGATAATAATTCATAATTGTTGATAACATGATCAATAAACATGACCTAACGATTTAAATCGTTTTTTAAATATAAAATACTACTTTTTGTGACTTAAATATAAAAGTTAGACATATGCTGTCGCTGACTTTTTTGTATGCATTATCAAGCTCTTTTCTCTAGAACTTAATCATATATCTCTCATCGGTTAAGGCAGCGTTAGTTAAAAACGTTTTCGTTCGACCGTTTTTTCCGACTTACTTTGGAAATCCGACTACCACGAAAAAGTCTTTACATTTTTCGGATTAATATATAGCCTATGACACTCACAAATAACGTGGCTTTCTATTCGTAAAAATAATTTCAAAATCGGTTCAGTAGATCCAGAGGCTACTTCTTACAACGTCACAAACTTTACCTCTTTATAATATTAGTATAGATTATATCTTTCGTACGCCACTGTAAGTTGAAGTATGAGAGCTGCTCGTGCCGCCGCCGCCGCTGCGGCTTGGTCTAAGTAACAGTACTTAGGTTCAGTAGTTGGAATCTTGGCAGCGTGGCATACTGATGAGCTTGGACGTAGGTGGCGCTCACCTGGTATTAATAATACCTCAACAACTAGCTACATGCAAAGCAGACCGACGCGTGACCCAGAGGTCATGCACAGCTCAACGTTTTTGGGACTGCGTCGGCGCAGGCCCTGATAAAAGGAAAACATCGCAACTATCGACACAAATCTGTGAAGACAAAAAAGTGAAGATAATTACGAGAGACGATCTAAGGCGACACCTATATAAATAGTTCAAAATCGCAAATTTACCAGTTTTTCAAGCTTCAAGTAAACAAGTAAATATATTAAAAATAATAAATAAATTAATAGTTTAAAAAAAAACACTAAAAACACGCTTTTATAAATGCACGTAAAAACCACATCATCAGACCTTCAAACCTAATCGTGGTCAGAGTTCATTCCAGGACTTTTCTAACAAGTCCAAACACAGCTATGATGCGATGTTCCACCACGAAGTTCCAGTTCATATCTTCCGACTCCATTATCAGATCAGTTCGACAGTACCATATTATTGTATTGTCATCAGAACTACATTCAGCTGCCAATTTTCATGACGCTACGATCCTTGGAAGATGGTTAAATTAGTTACCTTAGATTCCATTACGTAGTTACATACAGGTCGACCTAATAAAAGCGTGTTAAAAACACGGCCGCCCGTTACAAAACGGTAAATATTGTATATTTTTAGTACGGTTTTTAATGAAATATGTAGTTTTTATGCGCTCATTTTTTAATTTTTTATTTTTATTTCTGGAAACATACAGCGCATACAATATAAATACGTGTGCATAAACATATTGGTAGAAAAAAAAGAAAAACATTACGCCGATAATCGTTTCCTATAATAGTAACATATTAAACAGATTTCCGCATATTACACATTTGGATTTCAGCATATTACACTTAAAAATTAATTATAAAATATGCTAAGATCATATTCAAAAGATCAAAAGAGAAAAACACCGCTCGGGTCTTAGTTAATCCTACTAATATTATAAACGCGAAAGTTTGTAGGTATGTATGGATGTTTGTTACTCTTTCACGCAAAAAACTACTGAATGGATTTTGATCTTGATTTTGATAAACACACTCATCCTTCTCTATCATACACACTCACAAATCCAGAGAACATGGTTATATAACATAATATATAAATATTATTACACAACATCACGCACATAAACTGTATATTATCAGGAGACTATTTTGGCCGTAATATTGTTAATATTATTTACTAGCTGCGCCCAGCGGTTTCACCCGCGTGGTGATAGAAAATTGTAATAATGATGATAGAAAACCATATATCTTTATAAATTATAGCCTATGTATTATTCTGATGTGTAAGCTATATTATTGTAAAGTTTCATCAAAATCTATTCAGTAGTTTTTGCGTGAAAGAGTAACAAACATCCATACATACCTACAAACTTTCGCGTTTATAATATTAGTAGGATTAACTAAGACCGGAGCGCTGTTTTTCTCTTTTGTTGGAATAAAATAAAAATAAAATAAAAACTGAATAAGTTTGGGAAACGCTGCCTGTAGCTCCGTTTGTATTTATTTAATTATGATAGTTGCACGTGTCAGTAGTTTATTTGATGCGGAATAATTTCAATAATGCAAAATCAGAAAATACAAAACACTTATTCAATATTATTGGAATTCGAGACGGTCTATTTATGAGAAAAAAACACTCATTTCGCAAAGCACGTGACGAAATCGCTTTATCAGCACCGGATAGCACATGCCAGGGAATGTTATACATGTCAGTGATTTTTATTGGGTTACAAACCGTTCATAGAATTTTGTCTACCGTGCTAACGACCTTTGGAGGACGGTCGAACTCGCTACTCCAGGAAGTTATAACGATATGTAATCTTTCGACCGCGGGGTGATCGCAGAGATTTAGGGACAACCATCTATACCTATATAAGGGCTTAGATAGGCTTTTCGCCAGTACTTCCCGGTGTGAGCGATCAAGCGGTGAATATGCCGTGCTATTCTCTCGCATGCTGTTTAACGTATTGATCTCTTTGTCACATGTTTTACGCACAACGGATATAACCCAACTCATTTGTACCTGAGGGCCTATCTAGGCCTTATATAATAAATTGAGATGGATGCTATATAAGTTCAATCACCTTCAGTATCTTGTAGATAAACCAACATTACGCTTAGTATATCATGCCCTCGCTGATGCTGTACTGATCTATGCTCTCACTTCATTTGGTCGTACTTTTCTCACATATATAGATAAAATATTTAATTTGCAACGTAGAATAATAGAACTTTTAGTAAATAAAAATGTGTTAACACAATGTAAAAAGAACTATATCTTGTTGTTAAGGCGATGCGATATATTACCCATACATGAAAAAATTACATACTTACTAGCAATGGAGCATTTTAGAAATTCAGAATTTAAAATACCAATACAGTACAATAGGAATGTTAGAGAAAAGGTCCGTAAAAGATTTGAAGAACCAAGAGCGAACAAGTACTATGGTGAAAGGACGTTAAAGTAGGTACCTCATTCCAAGAATCTTTAATACATACTATTGTATCTGAGGAAGACTGTGTAAGCGTGAGCAAACAGATGTTTAAAAAGAGATTAAAAAGCTACCTGTTGGACGTTTATACTGAAATTAGTGGTCATAAGTAAATTTGTTATACGTTTCTATAATTTAAGCTTGTAGTAATACTGGCCTTATTTAAGCCTGTAGTAAGACCAGTAGTAATACTGCTGTGCATTGTTTTTATATTATTAATGTCTTTTTGTATCACAAATTTAGAAGTGTAAGACTAGAAAAATAAGAGTTTGTCTCGCCAACAAAGAAATTTTAATATTTATTTTTTTTTTTTCTCTGAATAAAAAAATTAAATTAAATAAAAATATCGACGGACACAACACAGTCCACCGTCTATCTAACTCCGCCAACACGCCTGTGAGAGTCCAACGCCTTACCGCGAGGCAATGGGAAGTGAAACCAGCAGGCCGACCTCGCGCCTCACTACCAGGTTTTGCGGGATTTCTCTGCCCTTCGGTCTGGTCATGGATTCGAGGTCTCTTGCGCCGTATCTACCTGACGTAGGCGGTAATTTAGTTCGAAAATATCTCAGACCGAAACGTCCTTTGCCTGCTATGGTCACTCGGGATCGGGTTGCCAACAGATCGTTTCAAGGATAGATGACATCAGGTCGACATCTAACCACGCTGTTATCTATGCTAATATTATAAAGAGGTAAAGTTTGTGAGGTTGTAGGAAGTAGCCTCTGGATCTATATACTGAACCGATTTTGAAAATTCTTTTACTAATATAAAGCCACATTATTTGTGTGTGTTATAGGCTATGTATTAATCCGAAAAATCAAAAGACTTCTTCGTGGTAGTCGGATTTGCAAAGTAAGTCGGAGAAAATACGGTCGAACGAAAACGTTTCTAACTAACGCTGCCTTAACGATGAGAGATATATGAAAAAGTTCTAGAGAAAGGTTGTAGAGCTTGATAATGCCTACAAAAAAGTCAGCGACAGCATATCTAAATTTTATATTTAAGTCACAAAAAGTATTTTTTTATATTAAAAAAATAATTTAAATCGTTAGGTCATGTTTATTGGTTATATTATCAACAATTATGAATTCATATCAAAATAAGTAAATTTATCGTCTCAAGTGTTAAAAACAAAAGACTTTTCCCTTTTACTGCATATAATTTCCCTTTTACTGCATAAACGGTTAAAGAGACACTCACAAATAAGACACTCACAAGAAGACACTCACAAATAACGGTAATATAGTCAAATTGGCATCCAAAATTTTACGTACATATGCAGTAAAAATATAATCCTTCTTTTGGCAGTCAGGAAATAAATAATAGCACTCAGTACTAACCGAACCACACTCATAATTTCATCACAAGTGAAAAGTTTTACCACCCGACAAAGTGGGCACGGGTCAGCTAGTAGGAAATATAAATCCCAAGCTTCCTCCCCCCCCCCGCATAGTTATTCGCCGGATCGCGTAAGCGTGGCTGACACAGCCTGGTAGGCAAACTGCCCAGTTCCGCCCGAGGTATTCCCCCAAATCAGCGATCTTCTGATCCCATCAGCCTGCGACTGATTCTGAAGGATTACATTCATGGCAGAAGCACACAGCGGCCCTGACAGGTTAAGTCCCTCTACGGGACGCTGCCAGATAGGAGTTAAACCGTGGATTGGGCAGGCCAGATGACCCTTGAGTTTGGCCAACGCCACCCAAGCTGCACGGAATTATTAGGAACCTATCACGGTGCTAAAGACTTGTGAACTTTAGGTACGACTATCATTACACGAAAAACATGGAGTGGCTAGCCAGTTATCTTATCTTGATAATAAATTAATAGTTTAAAAAAAACACTAAAAACACGCTTTTGGGCTATGATATACGATATTCACATACACACGGCTGTGATACGATATTCCATCATGGAATGCCAGTGCCTATCTTCTGGCTTCATCATCAGACCTTGAAACCTAATCGTGGTCAAAGTTCATTCCAAGACTTTTCTAACAAGTCCAAACACAGCTATGATACGATGTTCCATCATGAAGTTCCAGTTCATATCTTCCGACTCCATCGTCAGATCAGTTCGACAGTACCATATGATCGCTACGATCGATCACGCTACGATCCTTGGAAGATGGTTAAATTAGTTACCTTAGATTCCATTACATAGTTACATACAGGTCGACCTAATAAAAGCGTGTTAAAAAAGAATAAAAATAAGATAAAAACGAATTTACTTCGTGGCATTTGTAGAACCCGTCATTTCGGCGATGTTGCAACCGCCGATATCCATGGTAAACTAAAGTATCTACTGTCAATCGTCATCCGTTGTTCTGCGGGTAGGCGTCAAATCGTGTACATCCATAATGGCGAAACTCCGAAATAGCGGAGATCACGAGCATTCTTACCATACGTCTAGGGCGTGACAAATCGAATAAATAAGACCCAAACAAATTGGATATAAAAACGTTTTTCAAATATACTATACTATACCTACTATACCTACTATATCTCGTAAAGGATATAGTAGGTACCACTGCAAACCCGGGTGTGTATAAAATCAATGCAGATGTATTTTAACCTACATTGAACAAACCAAACGGCCCATAGCCCAACGGAACACGTCAAAGCTTTTAAAAACGTTCAGAGAGAAAAATCGGATGTTTGCGAACCCATAATGACCCGTATTCCATTTCTCGCAGGTGCCTAACTTGGGATCTAAAAACGTGCTAAAACGACGCTTAATTCTGAACTGACGTTTTGGTATTCCTTTTCATGGGTCCTAACTGGAGCGTACTTATGTGGGCAAAAATTGATCTTAATTAGGCACCGGCTAGACCCTTTTTACACGACTGCCGTGTAAAAAGGGTCTAGCCGGTGTTACGTGTTCAGGATTCATCTATGTATGTTTTCCGTTTCTATATTCCACCATAACTTCTAAACGCCTGAACCGATTTAGAAATGTGTCATATTGTTAGAATCGTTTTGTCCCTCCGAGTGACTTATTTTTTTCGTTCTTCCTCTTCGCAACCGTCGAGAATAGATGCGGTAGGTCTAGTAACCAAGAGAAATATTTGGAATATTAATTTAGCAAAATAAATTATACAGAGTGTTTAATTATCACACTCCACAAAATTTAACCGATTTTTGAATAACCGTTTTTGGTTCTTACGAATTCATTCCAATCCAAAATTTTGGAAAATTATAAAGCTACGCAATTGTACTCCGAAAAAATCCGGCTATGTATTAATTATGACACCCTGATATTTTATTCCGCCATAACTTCTAAACGCTTGAACTGATTTAGAAGTGTGTGGTATGGTTAGCAGCGTTATGTCATCCCGAGTAGTATAGAGTATAGAGGGTCCAAATATCAAGTAAGTATGTGTCTAAATGTCCAAATGTCAATAAATTTACATAAATATGTCGTGTTTAGTGTCAAATAAAAGGTCCGATTGAGTACATTCCGGAAATATACACTTATCTAATAAATAATAAATTACATAAACCACCAATATTTCATAAAAAAAACCGTAATAAAAATAATTATAAATACAATAGTTCACTTTCTGTAACGCAGTCGTGTTTTTTATTCTTTTTATTATATTTAGTTACTTCCGATATCGGTATCCGTTGTTTATAGTAGTAATCTGATTATCCAATCCAGCCTTAAAATGCCGTTACCTTTATATGGCTAATTTATATTACTGGCTAACTTATATTATATAATGGTTGATTTAAAGCTAATATCGTATACATATACATAAAGAATTATGCATATAATATTAATATATCGTATGGTATTTCTTATTTTTATAATCGTATTTATATAATTGTATTCTAATATAAATATGTTTATACCATAATATATTTATTATTTATTATAATCGAATTTAGGTATCTATGTACTTCCCATAATATTACATAAATATGATTAGGTATATACATTGTAATATTTATACAGATTATTATATTTTATTATATATTAAATTTTAATTAGGTACATTTACTATTTCTAAAAATAAAACGTTAGGCAATTTAGTCATTTATAAATTAAATCGCTAATTTTAATTGTTTACTCTGACCCGCCTAGATACAGGACATTACAGTCCTAGTTAGGTGGGCACTGACCATTTGCTACATTTGCGTGTTAAATTCTTCCGAGTTAACTTTATAACATTGGTAATAATGTGGCTATATGCATAAAAAAATGAATAACGTACTAAATAAATAAATAAAAATTTGTGCTTGTTGGCCTGTCAGTCACTATAATAGCTACCAGAAATACTTCGATGTTTGTGCATTTTCGGCACGCCGCCAATGTATCACGCTACAAATATCTCACTGTATGTTTTGAAAGAAATGCATTTAAGCATTCTAATAGCGCGGTCCCAGAAAACATATTAAACCTGGCCATTAATTAAAAAGTAATAAAAATCCTTTTCGCCCTGCGATCGTAAAAACGTACGAAGTCTGAAGTCTGACAATGTTGCCTCCTCGAGCGTGCGCACGACGACTCGATAGTTTCCGAGTAATAATAATGAAATAATTGAAATAATGAAATAATGAATAACACATTATTGAATAAACGGTTCTAATGGAACTAGGTTTTTCTTCATTAGGGTTACCACCGTAAACATCAAATCGCATAATCAAAACAAGTAAATATATTAAAAATAATAAAAAACACGACTGTTGTTACAGAAAGTGAACTATTGTATTTATAATTATTTTTATTACAGTTTCTTAATGATATATTTGTGGTTTATGTATTTATCCATATAGATCAGAGGTTCCCAAACCTTTTTTTCACGTAGACCACTTTCAAAATTTTACTGGGTTCGGTGGACCCCCTGCTGCTACATTTCTAGCATATTCCTAAAACTCGTAAAAAATGTGAAGATTAGATCTAACGATGCAAATTTGCGTCGCGGCTGAGTTCCAACCCTGTACCATTGATTTTAATAAAATTAATCCTCGTACCTACTGAATATCGAATATGCAAATTTGTACAAGTAACAGTCGCTGACTTTCTCAAAATACACTACTGAAAATTGTAGAGTTTCTGAAAAAGGAAATTATTGCTAAATAAACATTGATAGGTAAAGTCAGGCCAAAATTTTCATTTTTTAGTATCGAAACCGTCGATAAATTTCGTTAAAGGGTCCTGTGACCCCAATTTTTTTTCAAGCCAACGTAAACCCCCAACGAGACTCCCGTGGACCCCTGAGGGTCCACCTGGACCACTTTGGAAATCACTGAGATAGATAGATGTATATTTCCGCTTTAACATTATTTGACACTACACACGATATCTGCATATTATTTTATTGACATTTGGACATTTAGACAAGTATTTTTTGACTTTTGGACAGTTTACGTACCTTATGACACCTGGGATGATATAAAGATTCTAACAATATCACACACTTCTAAATCGGTTCAAGCGTACAAGCTACAATACAGTAAGCGTTCAAGATACAATACAGTAAGCATACCTTACTGCCAAAAGTAATTAAAGAGGATCCCTTAATCTTCAAGGAGTTTTGTTAAACATGCGGAGACATCGCTCGGATTCGGGATAATTTGAGTTGGCGGCTTGTATCTTTGTTGCAAAGGCAATCTCATTTTGGAGAGGTGTAAAAACGCGCTTAAAAGTGTGCAGATAAATTATCCGGGGCGGACATCAACGTCAGCTCGTTGCGAGCGCATCGTAAATTTAACACTGTTGCCGTTTCAACTCACCGTGGCGCACTCTACAACTTTTTAAACATTTGACTCGCTGCTGTGCCAAAACGTCGCACAGTACTTAGACCAGGAAAGAAAAGTCACTTATTTCGAATCCTCCAAGAAATCAGTAATTACTCATAAGCGATAAACAGCGCATTCCAAACAGTAAATACTGATGGATTAATTTTCAAATGTGCTAAATTTTTTATTTGTTGTGTGGGGCTTTTCTAAGGTCTTTATGAGCCTTGTAACACTGCGACCATTGCTGTTATATTGTGTTCGCCACCTACTATAGTTCTGCGCTAAGCATTGTGGCATACTTCAGTAAGGCAAAGATAATGACCATGTATTCGGCGTTCATATACCAGTGCTTAATGTATGCCAGACAGCACCTAACAGAAACCGCAACTAGAGCGGACATTCACTCTTACCATACACGCGGTAATTCCCTTTTATGCGTACCCCGAACAAGACTGGCAAAAGTACAGAAGAGCTACTTATACCTTAGCATTAAATTCTACAATTTACTCCCTACCACTATCAAACAACTGGAGGACAAACAATTTAAAAAAAACATTAAGGAGATGCTGATAGGCCACCCTTTCTATAATCTGACCGAATTCGAGGGCCATGACTTTGCAAATATTGTACCAATTTGAATGATAATTATATATGTACTTCTAGTATTTAAATTTAAGATTTAGCTTTAGTTTGATTATATAACAAATTACTTACTACTTTGGATGTTACTATGTACAGTTTTTAGTACGTATATATTTGATTTATTGACTATTTCAATTGTTAGGCTTCTGCTTTGATTATTCAACTTTTTAACTGACTATTTTAATTATTGTGTGTTTAGTAGGTAGCCATTGACTATTCTTTAATTTGTTTTGAAATACGATTCTACGACGAATAACTTTTAGTAGGTTCCAAAGTTTCTTAGATACTATATATTTTTAAAAATTAATATATGTATGTAACGTAAAGATTAAAGTAGTAATGACACTTACTACTTAAAACAGAAATATTTTGACACGTCCAAGAGCGGTTTTTAGCCACCAATTGGACACGACGTAAATGTAATGTAATGTAAATTTAAGAACCGCAACAGGCGTTTGGCGCCAGATTGTTGTACCTCCTCAGGTTGGAGGTAATGACCACCCAAGTGGGTGTATCTTCTACGCATCAGCGGGACACACTCGCACACGAGGTGCAGGGGAGTTTCCTCGGCCCCTTGGCAGAACCTGCATATTTTTGTGTCTCGGAGCTTGAAGTTGTACATGTGTCTGTTAAGGCCACAATGCCCCGTGAGCGCCTTCACCAGTATGCGTAGATTGCTCCTATTTAGCGATAAGGCCTCGCGGGCCGTCTTAGGGTCGTAAGCCTTAATTAGCGCTTTGGATTGGTTCAACCCTTGTGTGTTGTTCCAGTGGTTGACGGATTGTTCTAAACATATTTGTTTGAGCTTTAGGTTTGCAAGGCTTTTTGTTACGCTACATCTTGAGGTGTCGACTACAACGGGCGAGCCGACCTTCTATCGACCTGCAGTCAGCGTAGAAGACTTTGGACATAACAAATCCGACGTCTAGCTACGCCACAACCCGTAAGAGACCAACTCCTTACCGCGAGAAAGCCAGGAATTACTTCCCGGCGGCTCGAGAAACTCGCGCCCTTACTTCCAATTGTGACCAGATTTCTCCGGTCTCTCGATCGGTTCCGAGTTCGAGGTCGCTTGCGCGGGCCTCTCCCTTACGAAGCGGTGAAACGGTGTATACCGAATCTATCGCGGACCAAGGCGTCCAGTAAGGGCGCGAGTGTTGGCCCGCCAGGTAACATCCCTGGCTATCTCGCGGTTAAGGCGTTGGCCTCTTACGGGCTTGTGACGTAGCTAGATGGTGGACTGTTTTTGTCCCAAGTCTTCTACTTTCACTCCAGGGAGATAGAACGACTAATCGTTAAAACTTCCTGAGGTGACGGACTTGCCCGTTGTAGTCGACAACCTAAGTTATCTCCAGTATTTCAGTATTTCAGTATTTTATTTATTTATTCAGAATATACAATAAAAGCATGAATTATGAATTAAAGCTAATTATCGCATATTAGAATTCGTCAGTGTATATGTAGATATAAAACTATTAAAGCATAAATATTAATTCGACAATAGCGTTGACTAAAGTCGGCTTTACACGGCAGACAAATAAAATAAAAAATAAAAAAATAGAGCTGAATCCATGTACATGAGTATACATATAAAATAGATAATTATTATAAGAAAATTAATAGTCATCAAGCACTTTATACAAAAAATAATCACACAATAGGAAGTATCAAAACAAAATTGGAGAAAACAACGTATGTATATGATCAGGTATGTTACATTACACATTGTAATCTACATATTAAATATTAAATTCATAATATTATAATTAAATAATAAAAACTAAAATGAGGTACCTGAAAGTTACATATTAATGTTATTCCCATTTGAAAGAATTGGCATGCTCAAAAAAATCACCCAGCTTATAGAAAGCATGTGTGGATTGCAGCTTTTGTTTCATAAATCTTTTAAACGCCTTTGTTTCCATCTTTCTTGTGGAGAGTGGTAGCTGGTTAAAGAGCTTATAGCTCAAATATCCAAAGGACTTTTGTGTCTGCGTAAGGCGTACTTTAGGCAGGATAACGTCATCACGTCTGCGTGTATTGTGGGAGTGCATAGTCCCGTTTACCTCTTGTTCGTTAATATTTGATTTAGCATATAGTAGACATTGTAAAATATATTCAGACGTAAGAGTCAGTATTTTGTACTTAAGAAAATATGGTTGGCAATGCGTGTCACGGGATACACCTGCAATTGCTCTCAGTGCACTTTTCTGTAAAATGAAAACCCTAGAACTGTCTGTGGCATTCCCCCATATCAGTATACCATAAGTCATTTTAGAATGGAAACAGGCATGATACGCAGTTATTGCAGCGATTTCACCAGCTAAGAACTTAATCTTTTTTAGTCTCTCCCTCCCCCGCTCACCTCATAGGAGTGAGGACTTTAAGTATGTTTACTTCGTAATAAGTCCAAAGAAACTCCTGAAGTCATAAATTGTGTAACTTTATTACCCTCTATAATTTCCCGTTGACTGGACTATTTATTTAATATAAATGTTTTAATAAAAACAATGTAAAAAAATTATTATATTATATAAACAGGAAATAGAAATATTTATCACCCCATTGATCAATGGTTATCCAAGATTCCATGCGGGCAAAATCTCACCCCCTATAACCTTAAAGTGCGTTACGTAATATATGGTTGGCCCCTTATGGCTAAGACTGTGAGTGAAGTGATGGTAATTTCTTATTCCAACATGACCTGACCTCCATCCGCGACGCGACGCGACGTTGCCCTGCGAATAATAATATTTTCCCCGCTCGCGACCGCTCATTTCCCCGTGCAATATTTATTTTTACGACTGGCAATAATTTATACCGGCGGCCGGGCGCAGCGATAAATGCGGCGCTGCAATTATTGCTGCCTGACTGAACGCACCCCGCTCGCTGCACGTCCGCCTCGCACACAACACAAAACGCTCTAAGTATACCGCGACAGAACATCAGACCCATGCACATACTTATTGTGTACCTAAAGCCTCTGCGGTTGCACTCTCGATGACTGTGTATACCGGCATGAAATGAAACCTGCTTCATTGGTAAAATTAAAGAAAAGATCGGTCGTGTCACCCCAAGACTTTCCCGGCAAGCAAACAACTCCATGCTAACGACTGTGTCAAACAGTTGCATGTGTAGCTACTACTAGTGCTACAAGAACCGCTCCCATAGAGGTACTAAAAATTATATTGGACCTACCACTTGTATACCTTTTTATAAAAGAAGATACAGTGAGAACAGTTCTTTGTCTTCAGCAGCTAAATCTCTGGAACACGAAGAGGAGAACAACAAAGCATAGAAAAAGTCAACATCAGGCATGGGATGACACTGAACATGGATAAAGAAAACCAAACCCCTACTTAACATGAGCAAGAAGAACCTTAGACCACTATCAGTCTCCTCACCGGACACACGACCCTTAGAGCATATCTATTCAACCTTGGCTTGACCGAGAGCAAGGACTGTCGAATAGGTATGTGGCGAAGAATCTGAAGACAGCATACACATCGTTGGTCGCTGTCCAGGCCTCGCCGCAAAAAGACACAGTTTACTGGGACGAGCCTTTCTCGAACCCAGCGATCGGTCCAATTTGAAGGCCAGTGATCTGCATGGACTGGTAAACAGTACCGGGCTTCTAGCAGACCACTGAAAACCACAAAGTGGGTAGTTGCAAAAGATGTTATAGATCCAGGTGACATCAAGGGCTGGATACAAGCCCCCCCACTCCTTTTACTACTAATACAACATAGCCGATGTCAGTTCTCACAAATTTCTTGGCTTAGTTTTAGATAATCACTTGAGATGGAATGCACACGGAGAACAATTAAGTGACAAACTTTCTAGTGCCTGTTTTCTGCTGCGCCAAATACGAAAACTGATTAATTCTAAGGACACGAAAACGATTTATTTCGCTTATTTTGAGTCTTTTCTCCGTTACGGTATTCTCTTCTGGGCGCAATGCACCATCGATCTAAGGCAACATATTTTTTCATTGCAAAAACGGGCCATTCGAATTTTAAGTAATCTGGGTTATGTAGAATCATGCCGTGGTCATTTCAGAAGGCTTAAAATCCTCACCCTTCCATCTCTATACGTTTTAGAATGCGTTAAATTGATCACAAAAAACCTAGCTCAGCTGCCGATACATTCAGATACCCATAAACACTTTACCATGGGGAGAAATAATCTGATTCTTCCTCGTCCAAATCTAGAACTTTTTAAAAGGAATCCGAGCTACGTCGGAATTATATGCTACAATAAGCTACCCTCTAGTATAAAAAATATATGCCGCGAAGGAAAAATGCTCCAATTTAAAAATAAACTCAAATTATATCTAATTGAAAGAGAATTGTACGACATTAACGATCTCTAAAAACTGTCTGCAATTCGACTATATCTCTTTCTGTAATAGGTTTTAAAACGATTTTCAATTTGACTAAAACGTATTAACTATTTTTTATTATTAGGTAGGCACATATTAATTATACCTTGACTATTTTTATTTACAATATAATCACTAAGACATTTTATTTTACTTTTTGACAACCGTCACTTTTTTTTGTTATTTTTGACATTACATTTATTAATTTTATACTAAAAAAACTTATTTTTATCGGTATTTTAAAGAATAATTTAGTCTGTGTTTTTAATCTGGTAAACTAAATGGTGAGACTCGATTTTATTCTACAATAATACCTTCTTCATTCTTACGAGTAACCTTTTACGTTTTGATTAGTAGTAGAAGAATTTGATCATTAAAAAAGAATTCAATGTTATCACGGCCAAATGTAATACTACTGTCTATACAACTATGTATTAGTTTTTAAGACAATAAACAATTTGATTTGATTTGATTTGATTTACTACTACAACTACCACCTTTAGACTACAAACAACTACATCAAAAACACTGGAAAGAGATAGACACCTGCAGACAAACCAAAGAAATAGTAATGGAATACAACCACAAACTTACCAAAACACTTCTAAGGACAAAAAGGCCCCAACTACGCAAACTATTGGGACTGATAACAGGACACAACACACTAAACAAACACCTCTTCAAAATGGGCGGAACGAATAGCCCTATGTGCAGAGCATGCATGGAGGCGGAAGAAACCACAAAACACATTCTGCTAGATTGTAAACAGGTAGAAGTATACAGGACAAAACACCTTGGGACCCCAGGCACCCTGCGCGAGGCGGCAGGAAACCTGAAAGCCCTGCTGGCTTTCGTCGAGGAGCTGGGGTGGGTGGAATAGCGCTACCCCCGTTACACGCAAAATAGGCACACCGGATGTCGACTTGCGGAGGAACGCCCAGTATAACTAACTAACTAACCACCTTTAGACCTATTTATAAAACAATATGCAGTGAGAACAATTCTTTGTCTTCAGCAGCTAGGCCTTTGGAACACGAAGGGGAAAACAACAAATCAAAAAAAAAATACAGCAGGCATGAGATGACACTGAACATGGATAAAGACAAAATGCTACGTTAGTGCTCTTTCAGGAAAGGTCATACAATAAGTCCCGTGGGTGAGGACCTTATTAATACGGAGGCATCCGATAAAATAACTGTTTACGCGGATGGTTTAAATACAAATGAAGGAATTGGTGCTGGAGTCTACTCGCAATCTATTGAACCAAATATCAAATGATCCCGCGCAGATTTATGATTTTCAAAGCGGAAACCGTAGGTACAGAAAAAATACGTTACCATTATGGTAGCGTATTCTTTTTCCGGAGATGAATTTTAGCCAATAAGAAGGGTAGAGATGCCAATATCAAAATTGAATATGCCGGATACGCATATATCTTGAATATAACGGTTTTTCTACACGTGTGCTTCTTTTACACACGTTTCTACTTCAAACGAAGAAATTTTATGGCAAACTAACTTTCTAGCGGAGATTTTTAATGAATTTTTTCATATTAACGGTGCAATCAATAAAATAAGAAAAACCAGGCCAGATCCACTGTGTTTTCGGGTCGGTCCAACTCACGATTCAGCTCCTATTCAGTAGCCTCCTCGTGTTGAAGACTACCCCGGGTGAGACTCTGGGTGGATCGGTTTTCCCTGGGGGATTGCCTACCGGCGCTACTAGACGGTTTGCGCACCGTGCGGTAACAGCCATTCGGTATGTGAACTCTGACTAATTACTGAAGGAGTCGAAGGACTATGGAAATTTACTGTTACCTAACAGCGGTGGTGGATGTTGACCTGACGTCACCCACTCTTGAAACGACCAGTAAGCTGAAATCGAGGACTATCATGGTTGTTTGACATTATAAATAGGATAAAACGAATTTACCGCGGGAAGTTTGAAGCACCGAACGTTTCGGCTAGACTAGCTTCACGCAAAAGACTAGTAGGCTACCTGATTCTGAGTTCAGAGCCGGGCAAAAGATGCCGATAGTCCGCGATAGATTCAAACTGAATCACCGCAGTCGGGAGGTTGGAGGTATCATGATGGTTAATTCCAGACGGAGATATCCTTCTAAAACTGATGCGCGGCTGCTTGCTGGGTATCTTTTTCCGGTGCCTCTCCGTAAGGTGTTGGCCTCTGACTAGCATGTTGGCTTACCTGGACGGTAGGTTTGTATTCGTCTCTAAGTCTTCTACGCTCACTTCACGGGAGATAGAACAATCAATATAGTTAAAACTTGCTGAAGAGACGGGTTCGCCCGTTGTGGTTGACACCTCTTCAGTGTTGCGATGACGTCACGCCAGTTAGCGGAGCTAGATATTCATATTCATATTCATATTCATATTTATTTTATCGGTATACTGGTATACAAGTCAGATTAGCGAACATTCATACATATTAGCAAACAAACATATATTTTTTTTTATCGTAAAGAAAAAATAAAATAAACAAAACAAAATGAAGAAATAAAAAAACACAAAAATAGTGTAAAAAGAAGAAAATACAAGACAGAATGCAAAAGAGATCATTAAATACTTTAGCCACCAAAGCATTTTAGACTTCACTCGAGTAATATTCCTCCAGTGAGTAAAACGCCTTATCTGTAAGGTATCTCTTAAGGCGTCTCTTAAACACGTCAAGAGATTGCGCCTGCCTAATGTGCTCGCTGAGTTTGTTGTAAACCGCTGGGCCGGCGATATAGGCTAGCCTCTCCGACCTGGATAATGCGTGACTTACCGAACGTAGCATGCTACTGGATCTTGTTGGATAGTGATGATGCACACCATTCACTTCAAAATCGGCTAGATTTCTGCGAACGAACAGCGCTACTTCCGTTATATAAATGGACGGCAGCGTCATGATGCAGAGATCTCTAAACAGAGGCCTAGCTGGCGTATCAAGCGCCACACGCGCTATTGTGCGGACTGCACGCTTCTGCATAACGAAAGCCCTCTGCCTGTCTGCTGCTCGCCCCATAACTCCGCGCCGTACGTTAGCAGTGAATGAACGTATGCAAAGTAACACATGCGCAGCGCGGATAAATCGAGAAATGAAGCGATGCGATAGAGTGCATAGCACGCTCTTCCCAATTTATCACATAAAGCATCAATATGTAGGTGCCATCGTAACTCATTATCGATTACGAATCCCAAGAACTTTGTTGAGGATACCTGAGTTAAGTCTTCGTTATTGACTGTATATTGGATTGTATACGTCTCTAAGTCTCTACGCTCACTTCAGACTGAAAGGACGTTCTCTTATCGTTATACCAGCACTACGGGGTGACGGTTTCGCCCGGTGGCAGTGGATGCCTCTCCACTGTTGCGATGACGTCACTTCGTGACGTCACAAGACGCGTGCGGTGCATCAGCTGTTCGTCCGTCAGCGGGTGAATGGAGGAGAGACAGATAGTGCTCTTCCGCACGGAGCCCATGAATGAGCGGCCGCCGCGATAAGTATACAAGGACAATGGCCAAGAAAATTTTACTATGTGACACAGTCACGAATGCGAGTATTATGGCCGGACAGAGGCGGAGGCAGGCGAGCCGCCCGCCGCGCCGCGCCATGCCATGGCACGCGACTCGTCTTAGAACAATGGACCTATTGTTTCGGCCGAACCGCAACTGTAACGGACGCGCCGTGTGACGTCACGGACGCAATCGCGTCACTTCGACGGTAACCATTTGCCACCCTTCACTTACAACTTGCGGTGTCAACTACAACGGGCGAGCCCGTCACCACAGGACGTTTTATCGATTTTCTCGTTCTGTCGCCCTGCAGTGAACGTAGAAGACTTTGGACAGAAACAAATCTAACGACCAGCTACGTCACAACCCGCAAGAAGCCAACGCCTTACCGCGAGATAGCCAGTGTTACCTGGCGGGCCGACCCTCGCGCCCTTGCTTCCAATTGTGACCAGATTTCTCCGGTCTCTCGATTGGTTCCGAGTTCGAGGTCGCTTGTGCGGTCCTCTCCCTTACGAAGCGGTGAAACGGCGTGCACCGAATCTATCGCGGACCAAGGCGTCCTTTGCCCGACTCTGAACCGGGATCGGATGGCCAATGGTCATTTCAAGAGCAGTCGCCGTAAGGTATGCAACCGCCCCCGCTCTATAGGAAACAATACAGCTTCCAGACTCCCCCGACTGTTAGTCGGAGTGCACAATCGATTGGCTTGCGCCGCTCGGTGCGCAGACCGTCCAGGAGCGCCAGAGGTTTGATTCCCAGGGGAGACTGGTTGACCCAGTGTCCTACCCAAGTTCGCACCCCGTGCGTGGAGGCCGTCGGATGGGTGTTGACCCGTGAGTGTGACCGACCCTGAACACATGGGTCATCGTGGCCACCTCATCATGGGCCCGTTAGCTCTATAGGAAACAGTACAGCTTCCAGACTCCCCCGACTGTTAGTCAGAGTGCACAATCGATTGGCTTACGCCGCACGGTGCGCAGACCGACCAGGAGCGCCAGAGGTTTGATTCCCAGGGGAAACTGACCAGGGTCAGAGTCCTACCCAGGTTCGCACCTCGTGCGTGGAGGCCGTCGGATGGGTGTTGGCCCGTGAGTGTGACCGACCCTGAACGGAATAGGTCTTCGCAGCCAACCCAGCATGGGCCCATTAGCTCCCAAAATGCTCATGCATCTACAGTATGTTCTCCGCGGTGTTATACAGCCAGGTCAGCTGTTTGTTGCGCGTGTGACGCGCGGGCCGCGTGACCTGTGACGTGTCGCGCGCCGTCCGCTCCAATTTCGGGTGGGAGAACGCTCGTCTTTTGTTTCCGCCGTTTATAAATGAATATGACGTCACGGAGGCGGTGGCCATTGTACTTCTGCCCAGAGGCCACGCAGCAACGCGACGCGATGCATATTCATGCCCAGCCGGTGAACCGCCGATAGGACGGACGATCGGCGACTATCCGTCCGAAATTATACGTATTGAGTTGAATTCATTTCGAGGCAACATCCACTGACGTATGTGTAATATATAGACCTGGCATACAATGCGAATTAAAGCAAAAACCAATGTCAACCAACTGCAGGGAGGATAAGTAATAGTAATCGATAGAATAAAGTCGAACTGACTCTATTATTTTTAAAGGTTCAGCAGCATTGTCATGGTAAAACTTAGAACGGGCTATCATAATTGAATGCGTATACACAATTTCGTGTTTGTGCTGTTGGCCGCTGAGGAGTTCCCTCATTGGAAGCCAACCCTGGCTGCCGCAGTCCTGTGGTCTCCACACTCACGGGTCAACACCCATCCGGCGATCTCCACGCACGCACTTAGTGCTAGTTTCCCCTAGGAATCAACCTTCTGGCGCTCCTGGACGGTCTGCACACCGTGCGGCGTAAGCCAATCGACTGTGCACTCCGACTAACAGTCGGGGGAGTCTGGAAGCTGTACTGTTTCCTATAGAGCGGGGGTGGTTGCGGACCTTACGGCGACTGCTCTTGAAACGACCATCGGCTACCCGATCCTGGGTGAACAGCCGGGCAAAGGATGCCGTGGTCCGCGACAGATTCGGTGCACACCGTCTCACCGCTTCGCAAGGGAGAGGACCGCTCAAGCGACCTGGAACACGTAACTAATCGAGAGACCGGATTAATCTGGTCAGAATTGGAAGTAAGGGCGTGAGTGTGAGCCCGCTGGGTAACCCACCTAGTTATCTCGCGGTTAAGGCGTTGGCCTCACGGGCATGTAGCGGAGCTTGACGGTGGACTGTTTTTGTCCAAGTCTTCTCCGTTCACCTCGCGGGGGATAGAACGACTAATCGTTATATAAATAACCTATTATTTTATTTTAAAACATATTATATAAAAAATAATATATATTTATATATGTATTAATAAGTATTAATATGTATTAATAATATACAAAATAAATTCACAAAAATGAAAATAAAATTTTATTTGGAAGTTATCAATTTATATTACTACATATACTATTATGTTTTTATTGTAAAGATTCTATTATTTAATAAGGTGTTCAATATCTGCATTTGCACAATTTAAGAGGTAGGCACTCATACTATTTTTAAATTTATATGAAATTTTAATTATAAAATTTGGGGGCAAGATAAGATATATTTACTTATTTACTCAATCGAATGGGCTATCGCTTGACTTGGGTTTATTTCGCTGATTTCATAACAGTGATACAAAGTCGCAGTTAACTGTTTACTCGTATATTTTCCTATGTCAGTTTCGTTTACCTTTTATCTTTTGATGTCCCGCGGCCACCGCGCGGCAAGGCGAGTGACTGCCTAGTTTCTCGAAGGCATTCCTCGCTGGCCGATATGGAACGGGTAAAATTTGAAGATGAATTATCGAGACACGGCTGCGAGGAATAATTTATCTTTCGTTAATTGTATTGGATAACGTCAATTTGCCTTCCAATAGTGATTTGGGAGAATCAAGAAACGATACATCATTGCGTAGCGGACCACACGGCGGCGCATGCGCCCGAGACGCGACGGAAGACTCTCAGTCAAAGCGCGTTTCAGGGGGAGCCTGTTTTAGATAGCCAAGAAATATATGTGTTTCATGTTTATTTTAACCGAAAAAAATGGTACTTGTTTACCTTATGATTCAATAAGTTAATAGTAAAAACACATTTAAATAAATTAATAGTTAAAAAAAAACACTAAAAACACGGTTTAAAAAGGCACCTATGTCAATATTTACACTATTTACACTCAATATTTACAAGTCTATTTATAATAGGTTTGTTATAATCTTGAAACCTGATCGTGTTCAAAGTTCATTACGTGACCTTTCTCACAAGTGCAAACACGACTATGATACGATATTCCATAATGGAATGCCAGTTCCTGTCTTCCGGCTTCATCATCAGACCTTGAAACTTAATCGTGGTCAAAGTTCATTACAAGACCTTTCTAACAAGTCCAAACACGGTTATGACACGATATTCCATCATGGAATGTCAGTGCCTATCTTCCGGCTTCATCATCAGACCTTGAAACCTAATCGTGGTCAAAGTTCATTCCAAGACTTTTCTAACAAGTCCAAACACAGCTATGATACGATGTTCCATCATGAAGTTCCAGTTCATATCTTCCGACTCCATCATCAGATCAGTTCGACAGTACCATATTATTGTATTGTCATCAGAACTACATACAGCTGCCAATTTTCATGACGCTACGATCCTTGGAAGATAGTTAAATTAGTTACCTTAGATTCCATTACATAGTTACATACAGGTCGACCTAATAAAAGCGTGTTAAAAAATAGCGTGAGAAGTCAAGGAATACTCCGGTCCCTATTTTTTTAATATGTTACCTTCATATCTTAAAGACATTAAAAATATAAATATATTTAAAAAGTCGTTAAAAAAGTTTATTTTAGAAAATACCTTTACATCTTTGAAGAATACGTACAATTCACCACGGGCGATATTCAAGCAGCATAAATTGATTTTAATTTGTAAATGATGAATGTTTGTAAATGATTATAATTTGTAATTTCGTTTCTAAATTATATTTGTTTAAAATGAATCGGACTAATTATTATTATTATTGTGATTTGTAATTTTAAAAAATATTTTTAATTTAATTTAAATCGGTAAAAAAAGTGTAAAATGATTTATCATTCTTTATGTTTGAATTACTCACATGCTTTTAATTATTATTTTTTTGAATTTTATTCGGTACCCATAAGGGGATTTAATATAAGTGTAAATATTTTTTTGGCTGACTGAATTTGATACTGTCTTAATTTGTTTGGATTTTTTGTGAGTTCTTTAATTTTTAATTGCTCAAACTGTTTTTTCATTTAATTTTGATTGTCTTGTATATAGGTTTCTACATTCTTTAAAGATTTTTTGAAATAAAGTGAACTATGAACTATGAACTATAATACGTATACAAAATTGTCTGTCTGTGCTGTTGACCGCGGAAGAGTATCGTCGCCGGGAGCCGATCCTGGGTATAATCAAGTCATAAAAATGCATTGTCAACGGATCTGACCCAACATGTAAAATTTCACCTTCATAGGATAAGAGGAAGTGGTTCTAATTCAGTTTGCAAGATTTGACCTCAACAAACTAGAATTGTCAACTACAGCGGGCGAGCCCGTAACCTCAGGAAGTTTTAACGATTAGTCGTTCTGTCTCCCTGCATGAATGAGCGCAGAAGACTTGGACAAAAACAGTCCACCGTCAAGCTCCGTCACATGTCCGTAAGAGGCCAACGCCTTAACCGCGAGATAGCCAGGAGTGTTTCCGAGCGGGTTTACACTCTCGCCCTTACTTCCAATTGCAACCAGATCACTCCAGTCTTTCGATGGTTCCGAGTTCGAGGTCGCTCGCGCGGTCTTCTCCGTTATGAAACGGTGTGTACCGAATCTATCGTGGACCATGGCATCATTTAAACGGCTGTTCACCCAGGATCGGGTAGCCGATGGTCGTTTCAGGAGCAGTCGCCGTAAGGTCCGCGACCACCCCCGCTCTATAGGAAACAGTACTGCTTCCAGACTCCCCCGACTGTTAGTCAGAGTGCACAGTCGATTGGCTTACGCCGCACGGTGCGCAGACCGTCCATGAGCGCCCGAAGGTTGATTCCTGGGGGAAACTAGCCCTAAGGCCAGAGTCCTACCCGGGCTGACACTTCATGCGTGGGGGTCGCCGGATGGATGTTGATCCGTGAGTATGACCAACCCTGAACAGCCCTAAGGCCAACTCAGCAAGCTCCCGTAAATTTAAACAAACTAACAAACATGCAAGGCAAATCAAACTTTGCAAGAAAAGCTTCGGACGTATCCCGGATTCGGATGTCCGTATGTGCGCGTGATCGCCATGCGCGCGGCAGTGTAGCGTCTCATACTTTCTAATAAATAATTAATCAAATTCGATATCAGACTGGTAGTACGTTGAAAAAGTCGCCCCCATCTTTGGGTCACTTGCCTCTTTCTAATATTGACACTCCTAATATGAGGGAAATGCTTAGAAATCTTTATTAGGTTGATTATGTTGTTATTGTTGCTATTGAGGGTTACTTACAGGCAATATTCCCGCTATGACTCTAATCTACTATTCAGTGAAACGAAAGGTTCTATGTCAATATTCGTCAGTTGTTCAAAAAACAAGCCTTAATATTTTTCTTCCAGACATTTTAGAGAAGCGTCCTCGTTAACAAAAAAGATCAACAAGAATGGCGAACAAGGCGAGCTATGTAATTCCACACGCACATGCATTTGGAGGTGACAACTACAACGGCCGAACCGTCTTTTCAGAAAGTTAGTTTGTCGGGCTTTTTTCTCGCACTTGTCCTCTTGATTGGGCCGTTGTGCGTAGCTCATGTTTCTTTTAGTGTTTATGTTACTCCGGCCAACCCAGGCTGCCCCGGAAGGTTAGCAGCCTGTTTGAGTTGCTACAGGCCTCCGGGACAGACGCTGGAGATTGCAGTATTTTTGCCCGTTGCTCTGCCACGCTCCTGCATTCCATGAGCACATGCTGTGGCGTTTCTTCTTCCTCCATGCATCCTCTGCATAGAGGGCTGACTGTCACACCTATGGTAAACAGGTGTCTGTTTAGGGGACAGTGGCCTGTCATAGTACCTATGACTTTACGGATTTTGTCCCTTTTTAATCTGGTGAGGTTGCGGGCAAGTTTTTTAGACGCTTCCGGAACCGCGCTCTTTGTTTGCCTGCATCCTGCGTTTTTTTTCATTCTGTAAGGTGGGTTTCATCGGTGTTCCTGCGTAGCCATGTTTTTATTTGGGCCTGGGGTATGGGCATCAAGGGTTCCGGTCCATATACTTACTATTTTCTTTGATCCCATTCTGTGCCCTTTAAGCCATTGCAGGGTCACTTTATTTGACCCTGCAATAGATTGATGCGCATTGTGGCATTCCAGTAAAAGGACAGAGGTTATAGTATTTTTTGCTAGCGCTTGTAGCACGGAGGCACTGTCGGAGACAGTGCCTCCGCCAACACCAACACTTATGATTTATGCAAATTGGGGTTGGTAGCCATAGCGAAGCTTATTTATCATTGTAATTGGATATACAATAGTTACGGTTAAGCTAAGTCCAGTAGTTAAATGCCTAATCGAATCTGGGGCCCCACAAATCTCTCTAATGTGTCATTGCTCCGGATAGGGATGTCATACAATCGAATGTATCGATCGGTAACATCGATATCGTTGTTTATTGCATGGGTATTCATATATACAGTCGATGAGGTTTTATCAATATTTATTTTTATATTACGATTACAAGCCGGCAAGAACTAAAATGGCTGACCAACCATATTTTCGAATAATTGAGTTATAATATTGTTATTTTAATTTTATTCATCGAGGAATAAAAGAAAATCGAGAGCTGACGAGGTTCCATGATGATTTTAGAGGAAATCAAAAACATTATAAAACATCTATTATTTGAACATCTTTATTTTTTATATTTTTTTATAAACAAATCAACATTACAGTAATGACGAAGCTATTGAGTTGTAATATATTACAATAGAAACATTAACGTTGTTATACATACATAATTTAATTGTGTTGTGTATAACGTTGTTATACATACATGGTAAAGCATAAATTATCCTATCTGAATCTCTTTCCGAGTTATGCAACAAAAAGAAAAATGCCTTATTGTGAATTATGAGGCTAAGGAAATGTCGATGTTTTGTAATAAATGTATTTTTATAGGCTTAAATAAAAAAAAAAGTTTCAACAACTAAAATATGCAAGTACAGATATGTGCCTAAAGAATAGATCAGCCGATCTCATTCTGAAAGCGCAATACCCACACCTTGAAGAAAAAGTGTGTTTTGCTGTAAAATATCAGATCTGGCGCTGTCGAACATAGCGCATAAATGTGCTGTATGGCACGCGTAAGCAGACTCCACTGACTGAGGTTGGTTCGCGGGGACGGTTCCGCAAATAGATTGTGTGACCGAGCTTGATTGACATTACCCGAAACAAAGAGAAAAACCTTTGCTAACATGCTAGGATTATCAACTATGCCCCGGATCAGCTTAAAAACGTAGGGCATAATGAACGTTTCTGTGCGCTTTTTAAGGAAATTATAGCCTACCACGCTTAGTAAAAAACTAGTAGGGAATAAATGAGGATAGTATCCGTATTATTTAAAATTACTTCCTACAACCTCACAAACTTTACCTTTTTATAATATTAGTATTAGATAGATTACGACACGGTCGCGGTTCCATACCTATGTCGTATTATCTCTTTAACTATTTATGCAGTAAAAGGGAAAAGTCTTTTGTTTTAAAGACTTGAGACGATAAATTTACTTACGTTGATATTAATTCATAATTGTTGATAATATGACCAATAAACGACCATGATCGAACGATTTAAATTATTTTTTCAATATAAAATACTACTTTTTGTGACTTAAATATAAAAGTTAGCCATATGTTGCGCTGACTTTTTTGTAGGAATTATCAAGCTCTACAACTTTTCTCTAGAACGTAATCATATATCTCTCATAGTTAGGGCAGCGTTAGTTAGAAACGATTTCGTTCGACCGTTTTTTCTCCGACTTTAAAATCCGACTACCACGAAAAAGTCTTTTCATTTTTCGGATTAATATATAGCCTATGACACTCACAAATAACGTAGCTTTCTATTGGTAAATAATTTTCAAAATCGGTTCTGTAGATCCAGAGATTACTTCCTACAACGTCACAAACTTTACCTCTTTATAATATTAGTATAGATAGTATAGATAAATAATTAACAAAAAAAACCATTTTGCCATTTCGCGTCCTAATATAATATTTACCCGTGTGGGATGTGGGTGAATTCTTATCTTTATGGCTACATTCATTATAGTTAATCACATTTTATTTAAACGTCGATATCGATAAAAAATCATCTTGTTTTACACCCTATGCTACAGTACGGGACGCGCCCTAGGCTAGGTGTGTTATCAGTGTGTCGCATCGCTAGGCGCGGGCCACCTCGAGCTGTCAAATACTCCGCGGCGACACTACATCAAGCCCGGTAGCCGAAAGGCGACACTCGATAATATTCGGTGGCATGCCACATTTATCGACGACACTTTTTATCGATAGTGCTCGCCCACTACGCGAATACCCGAATACATCTTTCGACCGTCCAATAAAACATAATTGCAGTAAAAAATAAAACCTACATTTGATTCCGTCGATTTTGAAAAGTAACTAAATTTATTTATTTTATTTATTTATTTAAGAATTTATACTATAAAACATTGATTTGCTTACCAAAATAACAGGAACCAAATGGCTAAACCGTAAACTTTTGCTTATTTGATTCCGTCACCCAGCTGGGACTAGCCGGTTCTAGGGTGGACAGGACTTTAATATTACAAGTACTGTAATGTACAAGTAATGTACAAGTTTTAGTGAAAAGCTAATAATGTGGTCTTCAAAAAAAAAATTGTAATAATAATAAAAAAATATTAAATTATAATATATTAAATAAAATGCAATTCCATTATATAATCGCTCATAAATATAATATAAAATTCGATTAAATAATATAAATAAAGTTATACGTGAGAAAAGAAAGAATAGTCATTAATATTTAACATGTGCAATTAATATATAATAACAAGTAATATATAATTTAATATAAAAATACCTAGTCAAAAAAGTATAATTACGTGTCAAAATAATATATAACAACAAAGTCAAATATTTTTTGGTAGTTAGTTCAATGTTAAAATATACTAAACATACATGTTTAAAAATGTGTTAGTAATTTGTGCACCTATGTTTTATTAAACTATTATTTCTAACATTTGATGTATGGTTAGTCTGTCATGATTCGATAACCATTTATTTAATTTATTTTTGAATTCCCTAAATCTCAAATTCATTTTTATTTCCATATTGATCAGATTGTAAAATCTCGGTGTAATGAAAGAGTAATGTCTCATTCTGGGTATTATTAAGCTATTTTCTGTAACTTGTCCCGTTGGTCTTCGGTTCTGAATTATTTGTAAATTTAAGTTATTGTCCAAAAATAGCTTTAAAATGGTAGTTTTTAGAAAAAGTTTCCTTATAGTTTATTAGTGGGATGGCGATATGGTCTCCGTAAAATAATTTTTGATATAAATTTCTGCGCAACTTACAATGACTAGCAGGGTTTTACCACATCCACCCCATCTAATTATGCCGTAAGTAATAAGCGATTCACATAAAGCATAATAAACAGTTTTTAGTGTTTTGGAATCCAGAATATTCCTCAGTTCTTTGAAAACATATCCCAGGATTCGCACCTTCGTAGCCACGTTATTGTATATGAGAGTCCCAACAGAGAAAGCAATCTAGAGTGATGCCTAGATATTTCCAAGATATGTCTCTTTGCAGAGGCGGACAGTTAGAAGACTCTACGCTATCGCATTCGTGTGCTACAATAGTTCTATTAGTAGTGGGTTGACCTCTGGTGTTTATACTAAATGTCATGTATTTGGTTTTGTCAACATTAAGCGTTAACATAGGCCAACATTTACCAGGGATGTTCAAAAAAAGTGATAATGAGTCACAAACTCATTGGAACCATATAAAAATACATACTAGCAGGCACAGATAATACATCTGTTATTGCGTTTTAAACAACAAAAAGTGATTTTCTTTTGTTTTTTTAAGAGTCATTTGTTTGCATGTTGTCTAAGCTTTTTGGCAAAAATGAGAAAAAAAATCGCGCGGTAATTAAATACCTTTGACATATTTTTGTACGGAGCGAGTATTTGAAGATTTACAAGATACATTAGGGGTTGATTCTCCCCCATATCACATTATACCAACTAGTAGCTTTACTCTCGAGCTACAGGGCATTGCGGAAAGAGGGTGCGAGGAATATCGGCAGAGAGGTACGTCCCGACGAAAGCCTTTGGTTAGCATTACGCGCCGGTAAAGGCTGGCGACTTTTTCGGACGTTTGGATATCTGCGTGGGCCGAGTAGTGGAACATCTGGCGGCCATATCCGAGCCCTCACGACTCGTGACGTATTCGCTTCGATTTAAATTTTGTTCTAAGAGAAGCTACTGTCTGGTATACTGTGCCCGTTGCTCGTTGGCGTGCTGAGTTTAGGCGTGGAAGAATTTCAACTAACGACGACCCTCACTCGGGTGGCCCTACGACGGCTGTCGCTGAAGAATTGGTTAAAGAAGCGAAAAAAAAATTGACGGGTCGTCTTGTCACGGTTCGTTTTATTGCTGAAGTAGTAAAGATTTGGATAGATAGTGTGAATAGTATTTTACATGATCGCTTAGGGATGGAAAAAATAGTCTGAAGATTTCGCAACGCTCTTTATATTTGTTACAACAGGATCGTTACCGTTTGAGCTATGGACCAAACATTCAATTCAATTCAATTCAATTCTTTATTGAGAAATCACACAGTATTACAGAATTAATATTTTTAAACTGTATGCAGATTTACAACAAATAAAACCGGTTACAGATTTCAATAAAATTACGTTTTTTTTTGTTAAACTACTTAATAAAACTAATGTACCTTCAATTTTAGAACTACATAAGAGTCTAGTATGCAGGGTGTGTGTGTATGTGTTTGTGGGCGTGTGTTGAGCATGTAAGTGTGGAGTGTGAGCATGTATGATATTAGTAATGGCGTATATAAAATATAATAATAATAATAATAATCAATAAAAATAGCTAAAAACTAATAGTCAGCTTATTGTATCGTTTAGGGTTTGATTTACGGAGTATTTGTATGTGATTATGGAATTATTAAACATATCAATACCATTTAAATGGGTATTATAAATCTCACAGCAGCGTGTGAGTACTCCATTACTTGATGCATTAGTTTTAAAACGCGGCAATAGAAATAGGTCAAATTGGCATGTGGTCCTCATTGGGGCGTTAATATTGATCGTTAATTAATAGTGAACACGGCTTCACCATTACGATTTGAAACCAAACAACAGTCCGTGGTCTGAAGCGACCATCATCTTTAATTCCTAAGAAATTCAAGGATATTCCAGCTGCGGGTAAGATCATAAACTCTTTTTTCCGAGACAGCCCAGGGGTGGTGATGATTGAATGCCTTGAACATGGAGCTACTATAACAGGGGGATATAATATGCTGATCAAAAAAATGCGAACGACGTACGTGACACGGTACGTGAAAAACGAATAGGCAAACTAACTAAAATTGTTTTGTAAATTCAAGATAACGTCCCAGCTAGTAGTCGATAGTTGCGATGGCTGCCATTGAGGAAGCTGTCTTTATAATATTTTTTTTATTTTTTTAATTTGTTGAGTGGGGTTTTTCTAAGGTCTTTATGAGCCTTGTAATACTGCGACCATTGCTGATCTATTGTGTTCACCGCCTACTATAGTTCTGCGCTAAGCCTTGTGTCATTTAAGAACCGCAGCAGGCTTTTGGCGCCAGATTGTTTTACCTCCTCAGGTTGGAGGTAATGACCACCCAGCAAGTGGGTGTATTTTTTACGCATCAGCGGGCCACACTCGCACATGAGGTGCTGGGGAGTTTCCTCTGCTCCTTGGCAGAACCTGCACATTTTTGTGTCTCTGAGCTTGAGGTTGAACATGTGTTTGTTCAGACCACAATACCCCGTGATCGCCCTCACCAGTATGCGTAGATTGTCCCTATTTAGCGACAAGGCCTGACGGGCCGTCTTACGGTCGTAAGCCTTAATTAGCGCTTTGGAATGATTCAACCCTGGCGTGTTGTTCCAGTGGTTGATGGATTGTTCTAAACATATTTGTTTGAGCATTAGGTTTGCAAGGCTTTTTGGTACGCCACAGCAAGGTTCAGGGCCGTATAACGTTCCCTTTGCTCCCGTCTTAGCAAGTTCGTCGGCTTTTTCATTTCCCTCGATTCCTGCATGGCCGGGAACCCATCTTAGAATTACCCTGTTCTTTTCGGCCAGGGAATTCAGTAGTGATATGCAGTTTTGCACTAGCTTTGAATTAATGGTATTCGAGGCTAGTGCCATAAGAGCTGCTTTGCTATCCGAGTGGATATAGATACGGTGGTTGGCGTAGTTCTTTTGGAGGTTGATATCCGCACATTCAATAATGGCGTATACCTCCGCTTGGAATATGGAGGCATATTTCCCCAAGTTTACACTTCTTTCGAAGCTTGGTCGCTCTCCATATATCTTTGTAATTGTAACTGTAACATTCTCCATACTCACCAGACCTTGCCCCTAGTGATTTCTATCACTTCTATCTGAGGAACACATTTATAAAAGCTTTATTCAAAAGATATAAAAGGCGAGGTTATTGCCTACGTGCAATATCGTCAAGTATTCTCGTTAACCTGGATTAACTGGAATGCCAATACCACCGATCGGTGGTTTTCTATTGTGACAATTCGCGAGCGGCCGATCTCCGTATTTGTGCAATTATGCAATTATATGCTGTAAAAGTCGCCTTCATTGAATAAGCCACCGTTATATATCAGTATGCGTGCTAGTGCACGCATACTGATATCCCATGCAAACAAATTCTTGAGGGTTGAAAACATGCCGTCGTGAGTTTCATTCCCATGGCTGGCCCTCTAAGGGTTAATTTGCAAACACTGTTTACGGATAGTAACTAACTTAACCTATATAATACAAATGTAAAAAAAAAAATGACAACATAAATAATAACTATGTTTCCGTTTATTTTTGATTAAATTACTGTCAATAGTGTGACCTTCGAATTCGACGGGTTTCAGCTAGTTTAGTTTAATTCAATTCAATTTAGATAATTTATCGTATAAGTAAATACAATAAAGCTGTAGAAAACAATTAATCGGCCAGTGAAATATTGTATCAAGATAATATGTAATAAATAATGATGCGCCGTATATTTTCCAATATAATGCAATACAATACAATCAACTACTCCAGTAGATAGGCATTCCTACACTTGGATGCGTCACAAAATTAAATGCTAAAAAATTAATTATTAAAAACATAACTATGATGATAGTAATGTCATGGATATAATATTGTATTCAATATTACCTACTTACAATTATTATTTAAAACATAACTATCGTGATAGTTGTCATGGCTGTGATATTATATTTAATATTACCTACATACAAATAATCAAAATATACTAATGTGATTAAAGAGTCAGGGAGAATAATATATTAAAATAGAAATTCAAATTCTCTGTAGAATAATCAAAAAATATATTTTTTAATGTCAATCCAGCAATATGCCTTCGTATTTTTTTAAAATTATTAGATGTATAATAAATTATATAAAAATTAGAATGTCAGCTATCTTATATAATACCATTATGTTTAAAACTTTACGCATTTCATTAATCATCAACATGGAAAATAAACTCAGAATTTTCAAACTCCCTTATACTATAAATTGGGTTTCTTACCAAATTATGTATAATTATCTTTTTAAATTGGTCCTCTCCAAGGCTTTTCATTTGCTCTGGAATCTTATTATAGAAGGACAAATTTTGGTGAATAAAACTAAATCGCACTTTGCTAAGTCGCTGTCGGTTTATGTGGAGATTGGATTTATTCCTCGTATCGTGATGATGAAAATCACTATTCACCGGAGCTTCTGTTAGGTGTCTACGAGCGTACATAATATTTTGGTAGATGTAAGAAGAACATAGAGTCATTAATAATAAATAAATAAAGATCATTAATAATAAATAAATTCCAAACAATAAATAAATAAATTTAAAAAATAAATAAGAACAAATTTAGGAGTGCATCAGTCTAGCAAATTTCGTTTCACTATTACGAGTGGTAAAATTATTTTTCTCCTTGTACATGTAGTGAATAATCTAAATGTGAATAATTATGGCCAGGTACTGTATACGCTCTCGAAGTAGTATTCTCGTCCAAAAATGAGTGATTCCTCTCGCTTTAATCTGCGGGTGGATATCGTTCGGTCCGGAGGTCGCCGCTCGGACGCCCGTGTGTTTTTACAACCTGCGTGTCATTTTTTCTTGTCTCCGAGCTGAGCCTAGGCCCACAATATTAGAACCGATGATTAATCGACGGAAGACATATCAATGACTTGGCAAATGCTTTTTACCTACACCCAGTGGCGGCGCGTGGGCTCAACCGTTTTATTATATTTAATTTAAATTTATATTTATTATTATTATTATCTATACTATAAGAGGTAAAGTTTGTGACGTTGTAGGAAGTAATCTCTGGATCTACTAAACCGATTTTGAAAATTCTTTTACCAATAGAAAGCCACGTTATTTGTGAGTGTCATAGGCTATATATTAATCCGAAAAATGAAAAGACCTTTTCGTGGTAGTCGGATTTCCAATGAAAGTCGGAAAAAACGTCGAACGAAAACGTTTCTGCCTTAACGAACGCTGCCTTAACGATGAGAGATATATGATTAAGTTCTAGAGAAAAGTTGTAGAGCTTGATAATGCCTACAAAAACGTCAGCGACTGCATATGTATAAATTTTATATTTAAGTCACAAAAAGTAGTTTTTTTATAATAAAAAAATAATTTAAATCACGTCATGTTTAATGGTCATATTATCAACAATTATGAATTATTATCAAAATAAGTAAATTTATCGCCTCAAGTCTTTAAAACAAAAGACTTTTCCCTTTTACTGCATATAATTTCACTTTTACTGCATAAATTATAAATGGTTAAAGAGATAAGACACTCACAAATAACGGTATTATAGTCAAATTGCCATGCAAATACATACATACATATGCAGTAAAAAAGAAACCCTTCTTTTGGCAGTCAGGAAATAAATCATAGCACTCAGTACTAATAAAACCACACTCATAATTTCATCACAAGTAAAAAGTTTTACCGCCCAACGAAGTGGGCACGGGTCAGCTAGTTAATAATATAATGCTTTATTCGTAAGAAAAGGCAAGCTTATTAAGAAAAGGCAAGGCATATTACCTGCAGGGAATATTTTAGAGCTAACCAGTATTTTATTGCTAAGCTTGTTGCCTGCAGAATATATTTAGTATTTTCACATAGAAAGTTTCCTATTATAACGTTACTCCTGTCATATCAAATCAAGTTTACTGTCTTCAAAAACAGTTACATAGTTTTTTATAAAGTACACAATATTTTGGAGCGATTATATTACATAAATTGATTATTGAAATTATAACTAAACTATATAGGTATATTATAAGAAAGTTTTATTAAATTGTAGCTTTCTTGCAAGGGTTAAGATTTAAAAAATATAAATTTAAGATTGGGCACCGAAAAGACTACAAACTAGCCTGAGCAATAAGACAAACAAATACACGGGTCGTGAAAAAGGTAAATTATTAGCAATCAGCGTTTCCATCTGGTTTTTATTAACAAAACTAAATATTTATGTAAGGCCTAGTACCCATACTAAAAGACCTAGGTTTACATAATCAAATAAAGTTTCAACAAAATTACACAATAAAAATTACAATAAAATTACAAATTGCGAAAACGGCAACTTCCGGAATGGTTGGCAGCAATACGTAAAATTTTAACAAATACGGGGTCTACTTCCAACGGCGAAATACCGGACTTCGTCGCGGAAATTCAGAGTTCCCTCGTGCCAAAACCTAACGGGCCCATGATGAGGGGGCCACGATGACCCATGTGTTCAGGGTCGGTCACACTCACGGGTCAACACCCACGCATGGGGTGCGAACCTGGGTAGGACACTGGGTCAACCAGTCTCCCCTGGGAATCAAACCTCTGGCGCTCTTGGACGGTCTGCGCACCGAGCGGCGCAAGCCAATCGATTGTGCTCTCCGACTAACAGTCGGGGGAGTCTGGGAACTGTATTGTTTCCTATAGAGCGGGGGTGGTTGCCTACCTTACGGCGACTGCTCTTGAAATGACCATTGGCCATCCGATCCCGGTTCAGAGTCGGGCAAAGGACGCCTTGGTCCGCGATAGATTCGGCGTACACCGTTTCACCGCTTCGTAAGGCAGAGGACCGCGCAAGCGACCTCGAACTCGGAATCAATCGAGAGACCGGAGAAATCTGGTCACAATTGGAAGCAAGGGCGCGAGTGTCGGCCCGCCAGGTAACATTACTGGCTATCTCGCGGTAAAGGCGTTGGTCTCTTGCGGGTTGTAGCGTAGCTAGACTTCGGATTTGTATTGTCCAAAGTCTTCTACGCTCACTGCACGGTCGATAGAACGATGAATCGTTAAAACGTCCTGCGGTGACGGGTTCGCCCGTTGTGGTTGACATCTCAATATGCCAAAACCTACTGCGAAAATGCCGGGGCTGGGAAAGTTAAATGGCTGGTCCAAGGAAGAGCTCAACAGCGGTTCTCCAGCCCAAGGTAAATGCCAGTATTCCTGGACTTTTGATGAAGAACTGAAGAACTGTCACTACTACCACAGACTAATTTAAAAGGTTTCAAAAACCGATTTTATGCAACAACAGTTTTTTTTTTCGATTAAAATACTGCAACCCGTACGTCAATCAGATTAAGCTCTCTCTCTCTCTCTCTCTCTCTCTCTCTCTCCAAAGTACCCCCCAGCTGTCGTCAGTCGACAATTAAATCCAATATTTAAATATTCGTCTCAAAAAAAAATGTTTTAATAAATATTATCCTTTTATATAGTTTCACTATAAAAAAATGTTTTATAAAATGTATCCTACTATTTATTATGTATTTAACATGTCTGCCTACATATAACTAGATTTTTAACATTTTTTTTTCATTTCTTTACAGGTGAGTCTATATGTAAGCGTACATACTACATGCCATTGCACTGATAAGCTGCTGAAGAAAGGTAACATTATATATTTTACTAGCTGACCCGTGCCCACTTCGTTGGGCGGTAAAACTTTTTACTTGTGATGAAATTATGAGTGTGGTTTGGTTAGTACTGAGTGCTATGATTTATTTCCTGACTGCCAAAAGAAGGGTTTTATTTTTACTGCATATGTATGTATGTATTTGCATGCCAATTTGACTATATTACCGTTATTTGTGTGTCTTCTTGTAAGTGTCTTATTTGTGAGTGTCTTATCTCTTTAAACATTTATGCAGTAAAAGTGAAATTATATGCAGTAAATAAAAAAAGTCTTTTGTTTCAGACACTTGAGACGATAAATTTACTTATTTTGATAATAATTCATAATTGTTGATAATATGACCAATAAACATGACCTAACGATTTAAATATTTTTTTTAATTTTAAAAACTACTTTTTGTGACTCAAATATAAAAGTTAGACATATGCTGTCGCTGACTTTTTTATATGCATTATCAAGCTCTACAACTTTTCTCTAGAACTTAATCAAATATCTCTCATCGTTAAGGCAGCGTTAGTTAGGAACGTTTTCGTTCGACCGTTTTTTCCGACTTACTTTGGAAATCCGTCTACCACGATAAAGTCTTTTCATTTTTCGGATTAATATATAGCCTATGACACTCACAAATCACGTGGCTTTCTATTGGTAAAACAATTTTGAAAATCGGTTCAGCAGATCCAGAGATTACTTCCTACAACGTCACAAACTTTACCTCTTTATAATATTAGTATAGATTATACTAGCCGTTAAAAATGCATCAATTAAACAACAAGAGCTGTCAACTACAAGGGGCGAACCCGTCATCTTTAGAAGTTTCAACGATATTGGATCGTTACCTATGTCTCCCGTGAGGTGAGCGCAGAAAACTTGGGACGAAAAGCAATCCACAGTCTAGTTACGCCACCTGCCCGTCAGAGGCCAACGCCTTACGCCTTAGTTTGGAAGGATATCTCCGTCTCATTTTAACCTTCAGGATACCTTCTGCCTCCTGACTGGTTACAGGACCAAGGTCGCTTGCGAGGTCCTCTCCCTTTGGAAAGGGTGATACAGTGTCTACCGAATCTATCGCGTACCACGGCATCCTTTGCCCGTCTCTTCACCCGGGATCGAGCGGCCGAATGGTCGTTTCAAGAGCAGTTGCCGTATGGTCAACAACTACACCCGCTCTATAGGAAACATTTCTGTTTCCAGACTCCCCGGCTGTTAGTCGGAAAGCACAATCGATTGACTGACGCTGCACGGTGCGCAAACGATCCTGGAGCGCCCGAAGGTTGACTCCTAGGGGAGATTGACCCGCAGGCCAGCGTCCTACCCTGGCTTGCACTTCTGCGTGGAGGCCACCGGATGGGTGTTAACCCGTGCGTTTGACCGACCCTATACAACTGGGTCTTAGTGGCCAAACTGCAGCAGGGCCTATCAGCTCCCTATCAGCACCTCATCGATTAAATATCAGAGTACTAATGGGGTTCAGATTTGCTGCCAAGAAATGATCCAAGTGCTTTTTACGCCCTCATTTAAAATAAAGGTTTGACCGTCTAAAAAAAATTTTTAGAAACCAGAATAAGTAATAATCCGATAATACCAGATCTGGAGAATATAAGCATTTGGCGAGTTACCAAACTTGTATGTCTTGCAATGTCTTGTTAGAACACTGCGCCTTTTCTCTTGTTCAATTCTGGCCTTTTCTGTTTGAACGAATAATTCAATTCGTCTAGTTGACGATAACAGTATACTTCAAAATTAGTCGTTATATTACACACCACCAGGTACACCAGGGCGCGCACTAGTCATCTATCATCCTCTAAATATTGGACTTAGAGACTTGATATTTGGTACACAGATACCTCTTGTTGGGCCAAAAACACATTATGAAATGTTGGTCGGAATGTCTCTCATATACAAGTTGTACTAATAATATTTAAACACCGCCATATATGTTAATGAAATATTAACTTCGAGCCGCCCGAGGTTAGCCGAGAAACGAACCGCGCTGCCCGAGGCGGTTGCAACGGAACCTAACCGGGTTCGACCGGTTGCACTCATCGATTTTGTTTAGGAAATTAATTTTCAGATAAACTCAGTCCCCTTGGCTACTTGCTGGGAAGTCTTGGGGGTAACGCAACCGATTTATTTCAAATAGGTTTTTGCTGCGTATATTATTACGTCGTAAATCCTACTACTATTATAAACGCGAAAATTTGTAAGAATGTACATATGTATGGATGTTTGTTACTCTCTCACGCAAAAACTACTGAATGGATTTTGATGCAACTTTACAATAATATAGCTTACACATCAGAATAATACATAGAATATAATTTATAAAGATATAGTAAGAATTATCCAAAATATAACGATAAGTGTCAAGTAAGTAGGAAAAAAATCTGCCATCTGCGAGCTATTCTGGCGTGCGCCGCAAAAACCGTTGGAGTTACATGTATATAATGTATAATGGAAATGTTCATCTTAAATAGTCATACAAAAAAGCCCGCGACAGCATATATCTATATTTTATGTGTAAGCCATTATCGCTAAAATAGTGAACCATGATTTTCATGATTTTTTATTTGTTGGATTTGTCTCCGTCCCGAATAGCAGAATAATATAAAAACATTGAAAAATTGACGAAAATATAAAATACTTTCTACCATCATATCACAATTTTCCATCACCACGCTGGTGAAACCGCGGGGCGCAGCTAGTTATGTTTATAATCCTATATTATTTTACTCGTAGGTATATATTTTTTCCACGAGCCGCCCATTGCAACAATTTGATTCCCGAATATCGGTATGAGAATGATAATCTTATTCAGTTCATTTTCTGCTGACGCTGCCTGCCATGTCCTATACTTAGGTACTTCTAATGGCTTTGAATCTGGGTTTTAGCCACTTGGAGATATCCAACTCGCCTAAAGAGATCGTGAACGAAGATTAGGAAAATATACAGTTGGGCAGATTATTCCACTTTTTGCGGTAAAGATAAATGACACTGAATAATGGTCGTGATGATATTGCGGACGTAGCAATGGCAGCGTAGAAAACGAATTATCAGAAGCGAAACTATCGGTCTACTATCCTAATAAAGAACGCATAAATAAATATTCACGTTCGATACGCAGACCTTTTTTTTTGAACCCCAATGTTTAGTTTTATTTAATTTCATTTTTGACAATTATCTGTTTATTTATTTTACTTGTTTTATTTTACATTTTTTGTCTAAGGATAAACAAAAAAATAATGATTTTCTTATTAAACAAAGTGACAAATTGATTCATTACAATCCCGTGCAACCCGAGGAACGTCACACGCCTAACTAAGCTTAGGTACGCTTGTGCCTAGATGCGATTTATTTATTTATTTATTTTATTTTCGGGAAACATACAGCGCTTCATTAATTATTACTAATTATTCTAATACAGTGTTTCGCTGGCCGTTTAATTGTTTCCTACATTATTTTCTTATACGGTAAATCAAAAGTTGCATTGCACTAAATTAAATTAAATTAAATTACAATCGAACTATTGCAAGGATAGGAAAGGAGAGGGATGGGATATATGTAGGATAGGATATAGGTATTCAAATTATACTCTTTGCTATTCTCATTTTCGCTCTGAGTGTTTTGAAACCATTTGTATACTCACTATATAATCACTTCCTAGACGTCTAGTGAGCTAAGGACAGCCTCGCTGAATTTAGGTTGATTCAAGTAAAAAATGTCGATATCTTCGAATCGACTGTTATATGTGGTCATCAAGCGGTGCATTGAGACTGAGATTGAGACATTTGAGACTTATTTAAGATTTCGAGCGAACATTATAAGTTTATTACAAGAGATTGACGATTAGACATCAAAGAGAGTTAAATAAGTTAATTAATAGTAAAAACATGTTTTTTAAAACAAGATTTTATTAAAATGCTCTGTTTTGAAACAAACCTGGGTGTAGCAGCCATGTCATAGTGGAACTTATAACGGGCTATCATAATTGAATGATATACAAAATTTCGTGTTTGTACTGTTGAACGTTGAGGAGTCCCCTAGTTGCAAACCATCCCTGGGTGCAGCAGCCCTATCTCGGTAAAACTTAGAACGGGCTATCATAACTGAATGCGTATACAAAATTCCGTGTCTGTGCTGTTGACCGTTGAGGAGTCCCCTCGTCGGGAGCCAACCCTCGGTGTAAAATCAGGTCATGTTTACCGTAAAAATTGCATTGTCATCGGAAGTGAGCAAATATTTGAATTTTCAACTTCATATGATAATATTTGAGGAAGTACCTCAATTCTTCATGGATCCCACCATCAAAATATTATTTTGATAAAAATGGGACCAATCTGGAAGGCCAAATCGGATGTTCCAATATGTTACATACATACATACATACATACATACATACATACATACATACATACATACATATATACATATATATATATATATATATATATATATATATATATATATATATATATATATATATATATATATATATATATATATATATATATATATATATATATATATATATATATATATATATATATATATATATATATATATATATATATATATATATATATATATATATATATATATATATATATATATATATATATATATATATATATATATATATATATATATATATATATATATATATATATATATATATATATATATATATATATATATATATATATATGATAGTTTTTTTGTGTATATTCTTTGTAGAATTGATTAGAGGGATGATTATGAAGAAAATAATAATAAAAGCCACTTACATACATAGTACATAGTGGAGAAAGGGGTCCCTTGTTTGAATTAGGGATTGCTTTATATTTAAACGAGATTGGTTGGTTGTCTTTGACTTGCGAACAGAGATGTAGGTTTACAAGGCCTTTTTAATCTAGAAACACTCACCCTTCAAACAACCAATCTCTAAACTAAGCAACCATCCTTCCTAAATAATAAAATCACTCGATTAGATCTTAGTTCGAGCAAAAAAACAATGAAATACTTGTTTTTTGTCGGCTTATGCCGTCTTCTTAAAAACTCGATGACAGGTGACGATCGCAGCTTCTTTATAACCATTTTTTGAAAATAAAAAAGAAAATTCGAAATTTTAAATTTTTCCACCTGTCACCTGTCATTGAGTTTTTAAGAAGACGGCATAAGCCGACAAAAAACAAGTATTTCATTGTTTTTTTGCTCGAACTAAGATCTAATCGAGTGATTTTATTATTTAGGAAGGATGGTTGCTTAGTTTAGAGATTGGTTGTTTGAAGGGTGAGTGTTTCTAGATTAAAAAGGCCTTGTAAACCTACATCTCTGTTCGCAAGTCAAAGACAACCAACCAATCTCGTTTAAATATAAAGCAATCCCTAATTCAAACAAGGGACCCCTTTCTCCACTATGTACTATGTATGTAAGTGGCTTTTATTATTATTTTCTATATATATATATATATATATATATATATATATATATATATATATATATATATATATATATATATATATATATATATATATATATATATATATATATATATATATATATATATATATATATATATATATATATATAAACATAAAACCGAATTGATAACCCCCTCCTTTTTTGAATTCGGTTAAAAAGGGTCATACATTGTGTATAATCCTGTACCAAACTCCTAATTCCAAATCCCGCAGTGCCGACAAATTATTACGTGTGTATCGCGTCGTCATAAAGGACACACACACACACACATAAGCGAGTCACACACAGCATCTTCGCGGTCGAAGTTTGTGGAATCAAGTGGGAGCCAAGCAGCTCGTCATTCCATCAGGTGCACTGATCGACCGTCGAAAAGGTTAGTGATTTGTTGGCATTTGTTCCATCGTTATGAAACGTTAATTTATCCCATAAGTCCAATACATTCCAAAATATATCTTTATTTATCATACCAGCCGGATACTACTGGAAATAGTTTAGAAATGCATGTTCTATCTCTGGGCTGAAAATCGTCAGTCAACTAGGCTAGAACACACCGTTACACATAGGTCTAACGTTTAAAATTTGTCTAGTATGTTGTAAACAAGTTATTATGAAATGCAATTAAAAAAATACCAACGAATGTTTACCTACTTTTTGAATAATGACCCAAAGCTAGGGTGGTTAAAATCCTCCTAGTTCATTTTAATAACATCTAAATCGGAAAAAGCATAGGACCCAGGCGTGACCCTTGCGGCACGCCAGCTCGCTCGTGGCGCCGACCCCGCGTCGATTACACGGCGCATTTGTCGCGGCGATCGCTCCGCCCGAGGTCACAGTCCTCGGGTATATTGACTTGTGTAACCCGAGCTGTAAGGTGTTTCTTTATATGACGTACCTGTGGTGGGGCGTGTTCGCGGTACTTTATACCAGTATCGTCAATTTTCCGGGCCTAATCAGATAGTAGATCCGCTTTCTTTCAAAGACTTCTAATCATAATCCTAATCCTTTATTTTCCAATATTTCTTGATCAGAAAAAAGTCTTAAGGCACTTGTGCTTAGGGGAGAGTTGCTATGAATGGACGACTTAATTTTACGACCTCATATCTTGAAATATATGAATAAAAAAAAAACAAAATATTACTTTGTTTCTATCTGTTAGGATGTAAACTTTTGATATTTTAAATTACGTACGATTTAGAATAACGGTTTTCCTAATAAGTGAAAAAAAGTAATTTTGAAGCTGCTGCCTTTATTGGACCACCGTCGCTTTCATTGGACCACTAAGTAGTAAAATAAATATTAATAAATCACGGACGTAGGTAACTCGAAATAAATGCTCACACATAGAAACACAATAAATTTGTTTCAAACGTTACACTAGTACATGCTGACAGACATGACTATATGATACTTACATCGAATTGATCAGAATCCAATTTTTAGTTTATGACCGCCGTGTACACTGGCACATGTTTCTTCTCGCAGCGAGTCGCAGCGTTGAGGAGGGGATGGGGGGGGGGGGGTCTGAGACGCAAGCGGCTTGTCTCGACTTGTTTTGGCATTGCTAGCTGTCATAGTTTTCGAAATACTATAGTGGTCCAATGAAAGCGCTGGTCCAATGATTGCTACTCTCCCCTAAGGGTAAATAAATCTAGTCGTACATTAAATCTTTTTAACTTGACAGTTTTGAATATAGACGTACAACCTCTACAATATAATCAATAATGTATTTGACAGGGCATATCTGGTCGCAAAGATATCTATTCTGGCTCCTCGCATTACTCAAGACCCGCGCCTGTTTTATACAAAGAGATACAGCTCTAACACTACCAAGCACTCCGGAATAAATAGAGATATGTATATTTGTGTCACCACAGGAAGTTTAACGATAATGATCATTCTATCTCCCTTGAGGTGAGCGTAGAAAACTTTATGGACGATACAAATATACCGTCCATCAAAAACCACGAACCCGCCAGAGACCACCGCCTTACGGCGAGGCACTATTTAGGAAGGTGGCATAGTGAGGCCACCTCGCCTTTTACCTACCAGTTTCGGCCAGATTTCTCTAGCCTTCCGACTGGTTACAGGTTCCGTCGTTCTTTTATTAATCAACCACTGTATGTGGCATTTTTTTGTGAACCACCTGTGTCAGTCTTGATATATCGAAGTGTTTTCCAAAAATATTCATTTATCTCAGAACAAGGTTGTCCCTAATAGTGGTGTTGTCTAAACAATCTAGATCTCCTGTGCACTATATATTGTGATACCTGCGCTGATCTTGTATTTTAGTAGGGTACAATATCTCTGCTTGCACGCGCTTGAAATTTAAAGCAGTTTAAGCGAAACAATGCAGTTGCCTAATATCTAGTATTTGTGCTTCGAGAAATAACTCATTAGAAGAATACATTTTTGACTTGGAGTAGCTCTGCGATCCGAATAAACTTTACCCCATGAGTAAATCCGTAGGTAAAGATCGATGGATCACTCGAAGCGGAGCCCACCACCGCGCACGCGCGGAGACGAATGATCGGCGCGATGAAAAAATCCGTGGAGTCACAGTATGGTAATGACGACGCCGAGTAACGACGAATAATTGATCGAGCAGCACAAAAAAGCGGATCGCTCTGCGCACGCGCCGTGGCCGTGCGGTCCGCCAGACCGAACATCCACCATCTATAATGGATCTATCGGATCTATAGATAGAGGCGGGCGCAAGTCACAAACTCAACCTAGATCCACGCCGCTTGCGACTGCGCAGCGCGTCTCAAAGTTTTGCTGGGAAAGCTTATACTTCTACAATAAAATATGTAATAATTGTGAAGAAATAATCTCGTATCTGCTGTAATAAGATACTTGGCAGGACCGTGAAAGGTAGAAAGACAGTGGAATGACACTAAAACATGACATACAAATAGAATACTACGATGTAACTATAGAAGATGAGAAGAACTGTCAAAGGAGAAGGAAAAAATATACAAGAAATCTACAGAAATATATGATCTGAAAGAAAGTTGATAAGAAGGCAATGAACTAGCGAAAGAGATTAAGAAAAGAAGCGAAAGAGATATGTCCAGTCTCTCTCTACCTAATTCCTAACTTAACTACTTTTCCATTATTGACTTTAGGCTTGTTTTCTTCTCACGCTGATCGTCAGCGCTGATAGGTCAATACGTATGTATTACTAGAAGTGTTTCTGAGTAGCGCTGACAAGCGACACCGGGCGTCTGATCGACGAAGTACGTACAAAAAAACGCTTTTGTCACGCTTCTGATAAGAAACATTACGATAAACTTTTTGACGACATGCGATGCCTTTTCTTTTGCAGATGTTTTTTTCTGCCTTAAGTAGTACGAGGCAATAATATGTATTTAGTAATGAGCTAGGCATTGCATTCGACTGTACTTCGCGGTGATCCGCACTATATTAAAACGACTCGAGCTGATAGGTCGGTGCTGACGCGCCGGCCGCCAGCGCTGGCGGTCGGCGTAAGAAGAAAACCAGCCTTTGGTTGATTATTCTTGATTAAAGACAGATGGGAGTTAAACCGTGAAATAGGCCGACCTTAGAAAACACAGGCAGGTCATCAGGCCCAAGCTGCACGGAACCGTTAGGTCGGTGGTGGACGGTAGAACTTGTTTGTGTGATACAATACTTGTAGTTTGGTTGAGTCTACAGCGGATAGATCATGTTTTTACGTGATTGTTACACAAGTTAGGACTTCAGGTGTAGTTGTAAAAATCTCCCAGAGCACTACTTGGGACAGTAAATATAGTCGCCGGAATACAGGGACAATAAATATAGTCGCCGGGATCTAAATTGGGGCAAGAAATATAGTCGCCGGAATACAAATGAAAATTTACATGGAAATTAAAATTACACAATAATTAAAGATGACGTCTCGTAAACATGCTCGGAATTATAGAAAACGCAGGCCAGTGGATTGAACGCATCAAAAAGTTTCAAATACAACGTTGGGCAACACGATTATCATTACTTTTCTCTGAGATTAATGAATATTTTAGGGAAACACTTCTGGTTACACAGGTGGTGCTTAAAATTCAGTGTTTGATTAGTAAGGTAAGAAGGAAACTGATTGTATCCTCATGTCATTTAAAAAATTGCAACGAATTTGTACACACATAATTTACACCTCCCTCACATCTCAATACAATACAATACAATACAATCAACTACTCCAGTAGATAGGCATTCCTACACTTGGATGCGTCACAAAATTTAATGCTTAAAATTTAATTATTAAAAACATAACTATGATGATAGTAATGTCATGGATATAATATTGTATTCAATATTACCTACTTACAAATTATCAAAATATAATAATGTCATTAAAAGTAAGAGAGAATAATATATTAAAATAGAAATGCAAGTTCTATGTAGAATAATCAACGCAAAATAATTTTATTGTCAATCCAGCAATATGCCTTCGTATTTTTTAAACACAAATAGATGCATACTGAATTATATGAGAATTACAATGTTAGCTATCATAATACCGTGATGTTAAAATTTTACAAATTTTGCTAATTATCAACATGGAAAATAAACTCGGAATTTTCAAACTCCCTTATACCATAAATTGGGTTTCTTACCAAATTAGATGTAGGCATCTCTGACAATATAAATTATCTGCATTTATTATTTTATCATCAACGGTGCTCTAACAACAACAATAATTATTAATAATATGTTTACATTTCTTGTTAGAGGATATTGTGTCCTTACCTATAAAGTTGCTGTTCTATAAAAGAAATTTAGGGCCAAAAAGTTTGTATATAAAAAAAATATTAATAGAAATATTGACTCCTATGTCAATATTTCTATTAATTGTTATTAAAATAGGAGTTGCCTAATACCTCTGCTACAAAACTCTCGTGGACATTAACCAATGAATGATTAAAAGGCGTTTTTTTCACCGACTCTTCAAAGAAGATTTTTCCCCTTGTAAAACTTATGTAAATTCTGAAAAAAAAATGAATCACTATTGAAGCTTGTATCTTTCAAATACGGTGAACAAGAGTCTCCAGCCGCAAATCCTGCAACTTTGCGACTGTTGACCAGACTCGGTTATTTAATCACGAGCTTCTCTATCATTGTTTGCTGTTCTTAACAGTACGCATTTACGTAACTGTATAGCCAGACTGCAAGAAGCTGTATTAAAAAACACCGGCCCAGGATTTCATGTTTGAAAACAATGCAAATTTTCTACTTTACCATGGTTGCACAAACGAAAATATTTGAGCAAAAACAAACGACGCAAAGACAAATAAACAGCTGATTCTTAAAAAACAATAACATGGCCTTGAATTAAAATTTATTTGAATTTGAAATTCAAAATCAAACCCAAGTTATCCAAGTTCAAAGTGGCCAGCGTGATAAAAACAGCAACTATTGACCCATGTGTGATCTGCATGCTAAATTGGTTATTTCTTATGTGCCGTTTAACTAACGATTATCATAAAAGTATCAATATAAAAACTATTCGTTAGACCATTAAGTTATTTGAATAGAAATAAAAAGAGATCCTTAAAAAAATATCACAAAAATTAAAATGTTTACTAGAATTAATTCAGATTAGTTTTTTTGTTGGGTAGGTATCTAAAATTTTGAATTTGAATATATTTTATAATTATTTTCGACTAATTTTATAATTTATTAATTATTTAGATTTTTATTACCTCGAGCGCTGACGTTTGAATTGTAGTTTCTCTTAGAGAACGCGAAGAAGAAGATTACAACACAACAAAAATATAGCATTTCAGGAAAACGACGATTACTCCGAAACTACTATACGGATCGTATAAAGAAGACCTGTTTTATGTTCCTGTTGAAATTTGCTATTAGATACGTGTAACGTCGTTTTGTAAAGCAACAAGCATTATTCAGAATTATCTGTCAAATTTGTGGTACAGATAAAAACTGCCTTGTCCAACATTTCTATGTTTTTTCTGGAAATAAATCACCCTATACAAGAAATTGTGAATACTTTTATAATAATTATAATATGCTTCATTCAACCTATGACTTCGTTTTACTTATACCGATACAAAAATGAAAAAATATTCGGTGTTGAAAATCAACATGAATATTGAAGTTTTTGGTTTGGTTTGGTTCAATCATAGACTAAAAAATGGCGACTGTATGAAAAATAATGAACCAACTAGTTAACGACAGAGAATCTTCTCCTCTTTTCGCACATACCACAGGCCGTATGATTTATGTGAGGAATCAAGGGTAAATAATTGGAAAACATCGGCGCCGATCTCGGCTGGGACAGATGTCCCCTTTGCCGCTCTACGGTAATTTCAATTGTGGGACAATTGGACCGTTTTGCCGCTCAAGGGGTTAAACGATTATTTTTAATATTTTGCGATAACAATTTCGTAACCATTTTGATCTTAGATTGTGAAACCAATAGATTAGAAAATATCTTTTCATAACATTACATATTTAAATGCTATTATATAAAATTGCTTATATTCTTGGAACAGGCACTGCCTACTCAGGATTGACGCAGAGTCATTGTGTTTTTAAATAATTGTTATGTATTTTCTTGAATAAATGAATCAACAAAAAAAATATGTACAATTAATTTTATTACATGAATGACGTTTTCGCAGTGTCTGCCTATATCTTGATTTTTGCCATAAAACAATGAGATATTTGGACCCCCATTAATTTCGGATGTGACAGTTGGACATTCTGCGACCACTGACTGACTGTCGAAGAGGACTTAGTTGGTGTTGGTGAGGATGGGAGCGGCGTCAGTGGCGCGTGGACGACCGCACCCATCGATCTGCATCACAGGACACAACACTACCGAACTAAAATCACGCTAACATCGATGAAGAGTGAATATAAATTTCTACAACGTTTATAGAGGTGGGAGGAAAATTATGGTCATCCCAAAAAATGCTATAGGCCCAGAATCTGCTCCGAGTCAATTTGGTACATACACCAGATAAGAAGGTAAGAAAATCATAAGGGACTGCTTGGAGCAGGAACATCGGGCATCCTGGAAATAGAGCCAAGGATATCGCCAGGCAAAGGCCATGATGGAGCAACCAATTCCTAAGAAAACCAAGGCTCTCTTTGACATGAGCAAGAAGAATCTTAGAACCGCTATCGGTCTCCTCACCAGACACACGACCCTTAGAACACATCTATTCAACCTTGGCTTGAACACCTAGGCATCTATGCAAGGACTGCCGAATATGTGCTGAAGAACATGAAGACAGCATACACATTGTTGATCGCTGCCTAGGCCTTGACACCAAAAAAGACAGAGTTTACTGGAAGGAGCCTTTCTCGAACCCAGCGATCTGCCCAACTTGAAGGTCGGTGATCTGTATGGACTGATATGCAATACCGGGTTTCTACCCAACCACAAAAAGGGGAGTTGCGAAAGGACTTATAGATCCAAGTGACATCACAAGGGGTGGAGACAAGACTTCACTCCTTTTACTACTGCTACTACTACTACTGTTACTACTAAAATTTGTTGCGTTATCATATAAACGAGTGCTAAAAGTTTTTCTCTATGTGTCATAGTTGCCGGCTGTTATATTGTAGTATGTTATATATTTTTCAAATATATGATATTAAGAGTACATTTTTAATTCAGAGATTTGAAATATAGCGAGTGAGTATCACGATTTTTTCTACCCCCTTCCCCCACCTCCCCCAACCGACCAGGATGTAAAGTATTGTGAACGCGCTAAAAAATCGATATAAAGACGCAAATATACATTTTGCCCCTCCCTCTCTTCCGCCAAGACGATAAAGACCATTTCCAGACTGAAGTATGTCTGTTTGTGTGTGTGTGTGTGTTTGTGTGTGTGTGTGAGAGAGAGAGAGTGTATTTCTACACAATAGCGCCCAAACGCTTAATCCGATTAACCTGAAAATTGATATGCAGGCATCATTTGGTCATAACAAGAGTTGACAAGTTATTGTAGTTGAAATCGGTCCACCAGGGAGCGTGCTAATTATACTTCAATCTTGAAATATTGGACTTAGAGACCTAAAATTCGGTACACAGGTGCCTTGTTGGGCCGAAATTACATTGCGGAATTCGGAATATCTCAAATACAAGCTGCACAACTAATATTTAAAGTCCGCCATAATCAAATAATCTATACTAATATTATAAAGAGGTAAAGTTTGTGACGTTGTAGGAAGTAATCTCTGGATATACTGAACCGATTTTGAAAATTATTTTACCAATAGAAAGCCACGTTATTTATGAGTGTTATAGGCTATATATTAATCTGAAAAATCTGAAAAAACTTTTTCGTGGTAGACGGATTTCCAAAGTCGGAAAAAACGGTCGAACGAAAACGTTTCTAACTAACGCTGCCTTAACGATGAGAGATATATGACTAAGTTCTAGAGAAAAGTTGTAGAGAAAAGTTGTCTAACTTTTATATTTAAGTAACAATAAGTAGTAATTTATATTAAAAAAATAATTTAAATCGCTAGGTCATGTTTATTGGTCATATTATCAACAATTATGAATTATTATCAAAATAAGTAAATTTATCGTCTCAAGTGTTTAAAACAAAAGACTTTTCCCTTTTACTGCATATAATTTCACTTATACTGCATAAATGGTTAAAGAGATAAACACTCACAAATAAGACACTCGCAAGAAGACACTCACAAATAACGGTAATACAGTCGAATTGGCATGCAAATACATACATGCAGTTAAAATATAACCCTTCTTTTGGCAGTCAGGAAATAAATCATAGCACTCAGTACTAACCAAACCACGCTCATAATTTCATCACAAGTAAAAAGTTTTACCGCCCAACGAAGTGGGCACGGGTCAGCTAGTATCAAATAAAAAGGCCCTTAATAAAGAAGCGGCGACGCTTGCTTTTTCTCTCATATTTTTTTATTCTCAATTTTTTAATAAAAAGTAGATTAGTTTGTCGTACTGATTCTCCCAATACAAGGATATAATTAATTAAAAACTCATCCTGTATAAGTACGGCATTGAGCATTACATTGCTCAATGCCGTACTCAGTTGTATGTCCCTATATACCTAATCGACGACGTAAGGCAGAAAAAAAATAGCATGGTTTCAAGTTTATCGTTGTGCGAGCTTTCTTATTCGTTCGTCGATTTCTCGGTAGCCATCGACGCTTATTAATCCATTGTTATGACGTGCTGCTGGAGTACAGGAGACGGCGAGTGTTATTTCTTTTATTTATTTGTATAAACACGGTCGATAGCGTTAGTCATAACGCTTTCGCGGTTGATAATAATATTGCGTTCCTCTGAATTCTGACGCATCTAAAGGGAATGGGCATTTTGTATGAGATGTCCTAGTCTAAAAATGACAACATTTTAATTAATGGTCACATCCAGCCTTCGTCGATAAAAAATAAATTAAGCCCTTTGGCAAATGTAAACTATCAGGATATTTTTTTATTTTATTTATTTATCCTATATTTTATAGTTACATAAAATAGATTGCGTTATTTTTTTTAACACATTAAAAAAATACATATGATAAAAATCCGGAAAGGGCATTACTTGTCAGGATTACATCACCCCACTAGGTATACGCCTGTGTTGGGGTGATGGATACAAAGTTCTGTGGTATTCGCTGAGCCTGTACGCCTTGCCTGCTGTCCTTCTTCCGTCTCATAAAAAAAACAATACGTAATATAATTTAGCATAATATAATATAACATAACATATTACAATATAATATAATATCATATATTATAACATATAAAATAATGTATCATATTTATATATAATATAGTATAACATAATAAAATATAACATATTATAATCTGTATATATGTATATCCATAATTTACATCTGTATATATATCCTATAATTTGTGGTTAGAAATTAAATATTTTAATATAGGTATCATACTTTCGCATTCATCCCTAGTATAATTTCAGAGCCAATGAGACACCCGTCTCTTGAACTGGTTGTCGGTTATGTTTAAAATCTGTCCTGTGTACGAGTTATATATATTATAGAGTTTAGGTCCGAGATATGCGTAGTGTCGTTGTCCGTATACAGTCCTCATTTTTGGTTGAATCTGTTTTTACTTTGTGTCTAGTGTTGTGTTTGTGCTCTGGTTTGTCTTTATATATTCCTTTATTTCACAGCATGGTCTTAACGCTTTGAGTAGCGGCATAATTTCATGGCAGACCGCGGCAATTTATTGGAATTTCTTGCAATATCGCCGCGCTCGACAAAAAGGACTATAACTATGGAACTACTATAGAAATCATAAAAAGAATAACTGTGCAGTGATCGCATTGAAATTTAGTATATAGAATATTGAAGTCTTATTTTATATAACAATTAGATAATTATGAATAAATATGAGAAAGTAGAAAAAGTGAAAAAAACTCGGCATGTCTAACTGTACTTGTCTTGCGGAAAAATACGAACCCTATTTAGAAATTGTAAATACCATCGTGGTCTTTATTAGATTCTCTATCAAAGGTAATATTCCGTTTTATAAAATAATATTACAAGCCACCAATATTGGTCGTTACGTAGTCAACGGTGTTCTGATGTGCAACCAAATTTGGTCGTTACGTAGCCGAAGGGTGCGTGTCACACTGACGAGACTTAAACGAGTCTGGCAAGGCTTTAGCGATCGCAAATCACAGCCAGATATTATCCTAAGCTATCGTTATAACGTTAGCGTTATCATGTGACCAATTTTCAGGTCTTGAAAAAAATGCCACCAATTTACTAGGTTTTTCATGTGCCAGTCACGTTTGCCATACGTTTAGATCAGGCAGACTATTTTTTTCTAATCAATGCTGCATTCGACTTGACAGTAAAACGATTTTCATTAGTGCTAAAAAAATGCAGCACATTTGTATTTTCGAAGGCATTTTCCAGCTCAACGCACCGGAACCCCACCTCGCCCCTACAAAATACATGTCCGCAAATTTTCCAGAATTAAATTATATTATATTGTTTAAATATATTATTCTGATTTTTTCAAAGATACTTTGTACGAAAAATTACACGTGATTTTGGTTAGGGGACGGGGGTTAGTCTAAAACCTCACCACGTATTACCAGGGGGGAGGGGGGTTTAAAAAGTTTCAAAAAAACTTCAAATGATTAATGAACGACCCCTTTGCTACTGTGGATTGTGTTTGCGTAAAATGGTGGCCAGCTGACAGGGCACCGGAAGAAGAAAACGATCGTGTGTCGAAACCATCATGTCCCATACGTTATGGCCACTCCTCGTTCGCCTTCTAAAGCATCCGAGTCGATCTCTTCCAAGATCAATTTCCCAAACGGGTTTGTCCGCAGAGCGATGCCTCACATTATGTGATGCGTATCCGCCCAGCTCGTGTCAAAATAACCCGGAGACACTCTTTTGATATGCTAACGACTAGCGTGCCCACTTGCGCCCAGTCATCGGGCAAATATTAATTTTCCGAAACGCGGCCACGCCTACGCGCGCGCGGACCAGAATGAGAAATGCGATTTTGTTCTTGGAACCGAGTGTTTATAAGTAAAATTACCCTGTCACATCCTCTTATCACGGTCGAGGATCTGCGAAGGTTGCAAAAAATCCTACCGGCGAACGCAAAGCCGACCTTAGTGAAACATTGCTACTACCCATCCTGCACTACGCTGTCGTGGCATCTTCTTCTTTATGGTCTCCTTTATGGTTACGTGTTGGTTACATGACAGTCATCACTTGACAGTATTTTTTTTTTCATTCTCCTTCTTCGCGGCTGCCAGGAATAAATTAGGGCCTGTAGGGCCAGTAACGAATAGAAGTTTCAGGAATATTAATTTAGCAAGATATACGATATGTACTTTTAACTGTGAAAATATCGAGTAAATAGTAAGTGTCGAGTAAGTGTCTAAATGTCCAAATGTCAATAAATTAACATAAATATATCGCGTTTAGTGTAAAATAGTGTCTGAGTACATTCCGGAAATATACGTCTATCATAACTACATAAACCACAAATATTGCATAAAAAACCTTATTAAAAATAATTATAAATACATTAGTTCACTTTCAGTATCGGTAGTCTGATTATTTTATATGGTCTTATATCTGTGCTTTTAGTTTAAAATGCATAACGTAGATTTAATTTGATTGGCATTTTACTGACAATTTGAATATTACGATGAATAATTTTACTACGTATCTTTTCGAATTACTAACTACTTCAAATATTAGGCTTCTATTTCGATTATTTATATTTATAGTTTGACAATCTAGTAGTTAATTCTTGACTACCTGTGTATGTTCAGTAAAGAGTAGTAACGAAACTTACTACCTAGCCCAATTATTTTGACACGTCCAAGAGCGGTTTTTAGCCGTCAATTAGACACGACGAAAATGTAATGTAAATGTAATGCAGTCGTGTTTTTAATTCATTTTAATATATTTAGTTGGTTATACTAAATCTTTAGGAAGACCCGATAGGAGAAGAACATAACGAAGTAGAAGAAAGGCAGTCACGGTGTAGCTTTTATTATTGAATTAATAATATAGATTCCATTTTTATACAACTTAATGACGCGCTAGAGAATTAATAATGAATAGCTCATAGTTATTAAGTGGATGGTTAATTGATGAGAGTAGGGTTAAGTATGTACCAAGTGGTTAGGTACGACATGCCGGCTGGGTCAGAGTTGCTTGTTTCCCATGCGTGTGCTATGGTAGGATATAAAACGCACCGTCAATGCGGAAACGCGCGGGTCTCACGGGTGCGGTCTAACCCTGCGCTGCAGGCGATGGGTTAAAATAATTTAATAGTAAAAACACATTTTAAAAACAAGCTTTTATTAAAATGCTTTGTCCCGAGCCAACCCTGAGTGCAGTAGCCATGTCATAGTGGGACTTATAACGGGCTATCATAATTGAAAGCTATACAAAATTTCGTGTTTGTGCTGTTGAACTTTGAGGGGTCCCCTAGTTGGAAACCATCCCTGGTTCCAGTAGCCCTATCTCGGTGAAACTTAGAACAGTATGTATTGAATTGCTTGAATTGCTTAGAAATAGTGTTATATACACCCGCTTCATTCCTTCTCAGTATAAAAATGTTTGTAACCCTTGCTTTCGCCGCTGCCCCGCTCACTCGCCGTCCACACGCGCAGGATAATCACGTCAGATACCGGTTTCCATACGGCATTTTCACTAGTCAGCTATGCTCGCCTATATCGTCTGCCTAGCCTGTTCGTACTAATTCTATTGTTTTATATTTAATAATTCATTTATCACTCACAATGCTACTTACTAAATAAAATTAATCTCCGTGTTCCTTCCAAACTCAATAGATTTAACCCTGCTCTTCATGTTCCTGATGCTGGTACCAACTATAGGCAAAATGCATTTCTATGGCGAACAAGTGACAATTTCAATGATTTGATTAAACGCTTTGACTTTGATATATTCTGTACGAGTATTAACTCAGCTAGGCAGCAGCTGAACAGTGAATTGTTTAGCATTAATTGTTGAATAATTTTTGATGTATTTTTAATCGATAGCTTTAATTGAAAGGTCACATATGTTTCTACAACGTTACTTAAACGTGAAAACCTTTAATTGGCTCTCTGTTTTCCTACACCTCTTTTTGGTAAATTATAATTAGCTGTTGGTTTTCCTAAAAAGAAATAAATAAATAAATAAACAGGCTATCATAATTGAATGCGTGCACAAAATTTTGTTTCTGTGCGGTTGACCGTTGAGGAGTGCCCTCGTTGAGAGCCAACTATGAGTGCAGCAGCCATGTCATGGTGAAGCTTAGAACGCGCTATCATAATTGAATGCGTATACAAAGTTATGTGTCTGTGCTATTGACCGTGAAAGACTTGAAAGGAGAATAGAAAGTGGTTCTAATTCAGCTTGCTAGATTTGACCTAAACAAATTAACAAACATTGAAAGGTGAATAAAAATCTTGTAATTAATATTACATATTATTGTATAATACTAGTAATACAGTACGCCAAAGGAGACATGTTCTTTTACTTGTTCTTCTGTATCGTGTACTCTCCCAATCAACACCATATACTATCTCCACGAGCTTTTTTAAACCTTAAAGTTCCCACTGGCCCGTATTCCATTTCTCGCGGGCTTCAACTAATCTGGTGCTAAAAATAAGAACCTTCGTTATTTTGTTGGTATTACGTTTCATCAAAATTAAGAACCGGTCTTAAATCTTAAAATTTTCGTTTTGTCTATGGCTATTCTAAAGCGGGGTCTTAAATATTAACAGCTCGCCGCCCGTCAGTCGCCCGATCGCTCGCCGCCGCGCCGTTTCGTGTTTGTGTGTCGATTCGCGTTTTTGTTTGTTTTGAAATAAAACGGCAAACAATAACAAGGAGAATATGCCTAAATAAGGATATACAGGGCGATTTACTATAAAATACAAAAAATACACAGGATTTTCAGGGCAAGATATAGATATGAATAGACGATTACTTACGATAATCTGCGCTCATCATCCCTTCTTCGATTTAAAAGCTAATGCTGAGCAAACATCTTTGAAAACTGCAGCATGAAATGTCTTCGGAATCACAAGCAAAAACAAGTTACACGGCTGTCAGACGAAGACTGATCGATTTTAGACCGTTCTTAGATAAGACCCCGAACAAAACCCATCCGCCATGACAGTTGTAGAAACGGAATACCAAAAATGGTCTCGACGGTGCTTAACGTCAATTTAAGTACCTGATGATCTCTACATAAGCACGCGCTAGTTAGGACCCATGAAAGGGAATACTAAAACGTCACTTCAAAATTAAGCGTCGTTTTAGCGCCTTTTTAGACCCCAATTTAAGCACCTGCGAGAAACGGAATACGGGCCACTGTCTCGTACTTACGCCCACCTCTGATAATTTACTCAAATTTCCTTGTCCGTGATACTGATTTCTAATTTTTGTGTCCATGGTTGATTCTCTTTTTGTGTTCATGGAATCTGGAACGATCTCCCAGTAAATATACAAAAACCGCCTTCGTTACAATAATTCAGGATTCACCTCGAAAAGTATCACTTTTCTAAGAAGTAACCAGTTCTTCCCTTTCTCCTGCCTGCCTCTCCCAATTTCCTCCCTTCAGGCATTCTGGTTTCAGGTTTTAGATATATTTAAAAGTATCACTTTTCTAAGAAGTAACCAGTTCTTCCTTTCTCCTGCCTGCCTCTCCCAATTTCCTCCCTTCAGGCATTCTGGTTTCAGGTTTTAGATATATTTAAATGTATTAATCTTTATTTGCACGATGCGCGCATGCACTACTGTGCACTGTGATTAGGTTAGTTGTAAGATATTGCCTGATAAGGTTAGTTTTAAGATACTCGAGGCAGATAAGTTCATTTTTGAACGAGTGCACAATGTCTGTGATGTGTCTGTTTGGGGAATTACTGTTACATCTGCAAAATTTCCTCCCGCATGGTGCGCAAACCCCGCGAGGTGTTCCCCGGATCGGAACCTCCGATCCCAACTGTCTACGATTGCAGGTACAGCTGCAGGCAGAGTTCACAGTAGCCCTTCCAGGTTAGTCCCTCTTGGAAAAGGCTACCGGATGGTAGCTGAACCGTGAGTTGAGCCGACCTAAGGAGACACTGGCAAGCCATCAGGACTGTACTGGGTCTTCCATCAGGACTGGACTGTACAGACAGCCCAGCTAGTCTAGCATTGTTTCATTTTATGTGCCACCGCGAGGAGCTCTCATACATTTTCTGTTGTAGCAGCTTGCAATAACAATAGCGTGTCGAATAGACCTCTCCCTGGAAAGTGTCGTGCTTTTGATACCATAGGTAAAGGATAAGTCATATTTAATGATTCCATGAATTTAATTAAAGATTTTATCTAACTCCTACTTCTTAAAATTTAACTAACTGCCATCCTACTATATTATATTACTTTAATCCTCGTAAAATATACCGTACCCTTATATTATACGAGTAGTATTACCCAGCGGTGCCCGTGTTATATCCGTGCTAAAATACATATATAGTATACCAAATTTTATGGCGATCGGTTCAACGGTATAGAAGTTGATTTGCTGCAGCGCCATCTAGTGGCGAGCAACAACAAAGTGGATAGACAGAAAATATTATCCTTGCTGAAATACCGACGTATACCAATTTTCATGGCGATCAGTTCAACGGTATAAAAGTTGATTTGCTGCAGCGGCATCTAGTGGCGAGTTACAACAAAGTGGATAGCCCGAAAATATTATCCGTGGTCAAATACCTATGTATACCAATTTTCACGATGATCGGTTCAACGGGTGATGCGCTGCAGCGCCACCTAGTGTCGAGTTACATAAAACCCTCTCCATGAAAAAATACATACATATATGCATGTGCCAACTTTCAGGTTGATCGATCCAAATCGTACAGTCAGATATACCAACATTCATTTTTATATATGTAGATTACATCATATTATGCATTATATTTGTAATCATTAATATCCAATTATTAATATTATATATTTGCATTGTATATCCCATTTTACTACTTATCTATTATTAATGTACTCATGTTATTTCTATTATAAGTTGTTCATGCAAGCGAAGTAAACTTTTGTTAGTTTCTACTCTTTATTGTGAAATTTCACAATGGGCGGATTTATTATAATACAAAAATCTCTTACAGCCAACCCTACTATGAATTATTTATATGTACCTATCTGTCGGTGTAACACGTGTGGAAAAGTGTGTCTTGTTATTGCATTTGATCGACAGAATTAAAATGCAATTCCGTTAATTTTATCCTAACGGAAAAGGTGGGACCGGGAATCGAACCCGGAATCCTACAATGTAAGATCAGGGGACCTAACCACTATGGCACTGTGCATACGATAGTAAATTACTTTTGTGTAATTAGCTTTTGCAAATTATCGTGTATTTGCTATCTGTAATTTTACTATTCCAACCTATTCAGAAGCCTCCTCATGTGGAAGGCTTACCCTGGATAAGACTTTCGGGTCTCAGGCCTCACGGCTGGTGGATCAGTTTCTCCTGGGAGATTGCCCCCCGGCGCTACTGGTCGGTTTGTGCACCGTTCGGCGACGCCAATCGGTTGTGCACTCTAAATAATTGCTAAAACAATTTAGAGACAATGGAAATATACTGTGTCCTAAGCAGCGGGGTGGATGTTGACCTGTCGTCAACCACTCTTGAAATGACCATTCGGTTACCTAATCCTAAATTCAGAGCCGAGCAAGAGATGCCAATAGTCCGCGATAGATTCAAACTGAATCACCGCTGAATTACGGCAGGCAGAGGCCGCGTAAGCGACTTCGGTACCGTAACCAGTCGGGAGAAAGGGGGTATCCTGAAGGTTAATTCCAGGTGGAAATACCCTACTAAAACTAATAGCCAGAGGCGAGGTGACCCCACTGGGTTGCCTTCCTAGTGCCTCGCTGTGAGGCGTTGGACTCTGGCGGGCTCGTGACATTGCTGGACGGTAGGTTTACATGCCATCCCAAAGTCTTCTACGCTCATTCCACGGCTGAAAGAACGATCACGTAACGAACGTTCGTAAAAACTTGCACAGGTTCCGTAGGTTGGGTGAAATTCACAATAGGAACACCAGGTTCAAAAATAAACTAGCCATTACGGGCTCTAGGTTAGCAAAAGTGAGTAAATCTTTCATTGGAGACGGTGTTCGCTTTTATAACACTTTGCCTGAGGAACTAACCCTTTTACCAGACACTAAATTTAGTAAAATTGTTAAAGATACTTTGTGCTCTAAAGGCTATTATAAAATTGAAGATTTTTTAAGCGATACATTGGTCTGGTCAAGTCGTTTTTGTGTAACATAGCTATGAAAACCATTTGTAAAGTGTTATTATTATTATTACAATTACGTAAAGCCATTGATTATATAGTGTAGTAATCAATGGTGAAGCCTACAAGCAAGGCCTAAATGTCTAGAAACAGAAGACGTTCGGAAAGTATGTTAAGTTCGCATGTTGTAGTCGACACCGCCTTACTGTAAGTTTACTGTAAAATTAAATAAATAAATAATGAAATAAAAAAATTAAATAGAGGGTGGGAGGTTATAGCATTATACAGGAGCGTTTCAGATGCAGAAGTGACTGAAGCCGAAATCCGCGCGCGGAGAGCGATCTCCTCGGTCGAGATCACCGTGAAGACATGCGCAATGGGCGGCGATGCGATGCGCACGGTCCGGTCAAGCGTGCAACTGCGCAACTCGGATGCACGGAGAACGGCCGCGCTGGCGCAACCTCCCATCTTGCGAAAATGGAACGAAGAGATTCATCACGCCGTTTCGGAATTTCACAAACGGTATCGAGGATTGCCACAGAGGTGTTCGCAGTTTGTCGTTGTTAGGTACGATGGTGGCCGAATCGCTATATAACCTACCTACTCAAAATGCATTTCTGTACTAATTTGTATTTTTCATAACATGACAGGCGTGTGACCTATCATGAGATTCGGGCATCCTTAGCCACAGGCATGAATCAGGTACAATTAATCCTTCACAAGCGAGAAAGCTATTCTCACGGTGGATCCCATACAACTTGACTGATGCTTATCACTTGGTGCAATGCCACTTGTCACTTGGTGCAATACCACTTGTCACTTGGTGCAATGCCATGCTTACCAGATTCAGCTAAAAGGCGTCACTACTTGACATGAGCAAGAAGAACCTTAGAACCACTATCGGTCTCCTCACCGGACCCACGACCCTTAGAGCTTATCTATTCGACCTTGGCTTGACTGAGAGCAAGGATTGCCGAATATGTGGCGAGGAACCTGAAGACAGCATACACATTGTTGGCCGCTGTCCAGGGCTCGCCGCCAAAAGACACAGTTTACTGGGACGAGCCTTTCTCGAACCCAGCGATCTGCCCAACTTGAAGGTCAGTGACCTACTTGGACTGGTAAGAAGTACCGGGCTACTAGCTGACCATTGACCTAACCACACAGTGGGTAGTTACAAAAGACCTTACAGATCTAGGTGACATCAAGGGCTGGAAACAAGCCCCCCACTCCATCTACTACTACTACTAGTTTGGAACATCCGGAACAACTGGTGGCGAAATATTGCTTTATATCTACAAGCCCGAAACAAAACAACGATCGACCACCTGGGCCTTTCAAGATCAGCCGAGTCCGAAGTGCCACTTGTGCAAAGATACTTTAAAGAAAAACTGGACACCTGTCCAATTTTCCTCATGGACACGTGACTAGTAACCACATGGCTAGAGTCAGCGTACCCTGAATGCTGTTTGGTGCACGACCATTTGCTTGCCGGATGTTATTAACGAACTCGTAAAAGCAACCGCAAACGCTGCATTATCTTGCACCATTCGGACAGACAGACAAACGAAATTTTGAAGGCGGGAAACGTAGAACTCATGAGCCATCCTCCATAAAGTCCATACTTGGCACCTTGTGACTTCTTCTTGTTCCCAAAAATTAACAACCAATTACGCTATCATTTATTTTCATAGCCAGAAGAGGCGGACGAAGAATACGAAAAACATGTTTCCCAGGTCACCCCGGAGAAGTTGAATAAATGTTATGAAAATTGGTATATCCGTATGATAAAGTGTATTAAGGCTCACTGGGTACATTTTGAGAGACAGTAAACAGATTTTTTGCTATGTTTGTATTTCTTATTTTATTCATTTCGAAAACTATTAGTAGGTACTGCGCTCGTATACAAAAGTGTTTTTGATGACCAACATGTAAAAATATTTAATAATTATAGCGATTTGCGAATCCAGAAAATCGGAATATAAAATGTTGTTTAAATAAGTTTATGGTACTTTTGCTTTTCTGACCTAATAACCAACGAAGAGGGATAATATTGCGAATGCGAAAATATATATTTTTTGAGATGAAGACGGAAATGTCTATTTTGAGCCCTCCTGAGACGATTAAGACCATTTCCAGTTATAAGTCTGTCTATGGTGTCTGTCTGTGTGTGTTCCTTCACGACAGCGCTCGAACGCTTAATCCGATTAAGCTGAAATTTGGCATGCAGGCATCATTTGGTCATCGCAAGAGTTGAAAAGGTTTCGGTTGGAATTGATCCACCAGAGGGCGCACAAGTCATATTTCAATCTCGAAATATTGAACTTACACAGATGACTCGTTGGGCTGACACGACATTAAATTTTCGCCGGTCTGTATATTTGTTTTAATTATTGAATCAAATGTGTTTAATGCGTTGCATTTTTACTATCCGCGCTCGTCGCCGACAAGTCAACCTCCGTCCCATTCAGACAAGTCAACCTCCTTCTCGAAGGCCATCACGATCAATATCCTTTCATAAGTCCTTGGCTACTTGCCCGGAAAATTTTGGGGTGACTCAACCGATTTTTTTAAAATATTATCTTTCTCATATATACAGTATCAAATCGTCAGTTTAATGAACACTAAAAAAATCTATGGCAAACTCTTATCGATCAAATATCGTTATTTCGTATACGTACAATATCAGTGTAATGATGTAATATATTATTATTTTTTTATTGATAAATAGTACCAGTAAATATACAATAATAACTGCGGATAAGTGGAAATTGCTTCTTATCGGCCTATGTACCTACATGTAAACAGGTTAATGAGTTGTATGCATGCGCGCTTTGTGATTTTAACGATTGCTAAATACCAGCGAGTTTATTGTTGCTTTACTTCAGTAATAGTATTACTTGTTTCGTACAGCAGCGAAGACGCAGTGGACCTTTTGAAAATATTATGTAGATTTTCTTTTCGATAAAAGCGCATTTTTAAACTTACAGGTTATAAAATCCAATGCGTTATTATGAAATGACCTCTAATAAATTAGAATAATAAAAAATTAGAGATATAGTAATGTTTTTCTGTGGGCCTCTTTTTTGTTTCAGAAAAACTAATCAATTTTGATTTTCCGTTGGGATAAAATTAACGGAATTGAATTTCAGTTTTTTCGATCGAATGCAATATTAAGACACACACTTAAACACATGGTACATGCACAGCCACATATAAACACTTCATAGTAGGGTCGATTGTAAGAAATTGTCGTATGATGATAAATCAGCCCATTATGAAATTTTCGCAATATAGATTAGAAACAAAAACAAACAAACAAGCAATATTCTAACCCCTTTAGAAAAGTAATTCTTAAATTTATTTCGCTCGCTGCCCACTTTAAGGAATTAAAAAATTCTAAAGCCTCTATTTTTTCACCGACTATATTGCGCATCTTAAAAAACAGCTATTAAACATAATATTTTTAAATGTGCCTTATTGTATAAGTTGTATCACCGAAGAGAGATATGCGGTCCGGCTACTGATGCGAGGGCAGTTCTGCGAAATTCGACACCCCTCTTAATATTACATTACACGGCTGGTGCGTTCCTATACAGGGATGTGTGTTGGCATGAGATACTGGCGATCGTCCGGTTGGGATTAGTATTTAATTGTGTTATTGTTTAGTTAGAGCGATGTGTAAACGCTGAGTAGAGTAATAAGAGGAAATAAACCTTATGTTTATTTCACGAGTTTTTTTAATTAAGTTAGAATATTCCTATGTTGACCCCTCAAGCACGTAACATCCATTTGGGGACATGTATGGCGGCCGCCTAACAATCCGTAACATCCGATTTTGAATATCGCGCTCGCCGCTGCGAAAAATGCAATTTACGATTCGAATCGTCGTACTTTAATGCTTTCTGACCGCGGGACGACATGGCCAAATAATCTTTCATTCGCCGGCCAACGACGATAACATCGACCGCCGATTTAAAAACTCAGCATTAGACGTCAAAACAGCATTGTCGATCGGCCACCCCGCGGCGGCGTATAGTTCCGCGACGTGTTTGTTTTGTGAAGTGTTTTGTGTATATAAGTGCAGTGTATACCGGATAAAAGTAAGTAATTTCCCTTTTTAAGTAGTTTAGCCATTAGGATTATTCAATTTCCACAATCCATTTGCTGTTTTTCACGAATTTTCGAAGAAAACACTTTGTCAACAACATACGGCTCGCGAAAAAATGGCCGTTTTTATTTTGTAATGTTTGTGAAATATCCCTATATATCGCGAAACATGACGTAATGTCGCTTTAATTTACTAATAAAATAGGTATTGCTTCATTTACATCCTAAGTTATCACATAATTAGGCGTATTTTGAACATTATATGTTGTTTTTCTAATATGGCTCGCGAAAATGAAACTTGTTTTGATAATTACTATGAGAGAAAAAAGTGCGATTTTCCATAGTTTTTCGATGAAATGTGACTCTTTGGAGTATAGTAATTAGTTATTAGACATATAATAAGTCTATGATAGGACAATATAATTGAAAAAATCTAACGAATTTTATATTATGGGCATTCAAAGTTTATTATTAGGTTCGGAAGCGGAAACTCTCAAAACTTTAGATTTTTCTATAATATCAGACAAAGGTCAAAGTTCTGGTGTGATTTCTAAGAAGAAGTGATGTAGTAATAAAGTTATTTTGAAAGAATTTCATATAAAAAAATACCATAAGTAGTCACAAATTAAAAATGAAAAAAATTTTTTTTTACGAGAATAAATAAAATTTTTCTTGGCTGAATAAATAAATATTTTTTCCGTATTTTTGTATGCAAATAAGTAAAAAAAAAATATCGTTTTGGTAAAGCATTTAATAAAGAACATAACTGTATTTACAATTTTTGATATTTACAAAAACTGTATTTACAAAAAAATCGAAATGATTTTATAGGCGAGTTTTTTTCAGTTTGCCAATTTTGTAATATTTATTCATTATTATCTTAATTGTTTTACGAGATAAGGTTATAATGTTTTATATGTCAAATTTCAATGCGATCATTTTTCTCTTTATCTTTTTTTATTCCGTTTAGTGGTTTATAAGTTATGATCGTTTTTCTCAAGGCCGTTGACTCGCGTCGATTTTTTGCGCGCGAATATGTCGCGCGCAAAAGTGATAGGTGTTTTTACCTCGCAACGTGAGGGGTTAAGATGATATTTGCGATATACCAAAATGATGTAGTGTAACGTACGATATGTAGAATGTAGTACAGAGCGTCTCTATAGACGCTGTCGATGCGGATAGCGCTTTGTAAAGTATTTTTCAGTCTGCGTTTTGGCGGCCCACGCGAAGGGCACGTTTTAGTATACTGCATTTGGTGGCGCCACAAGCGTACGCTCGCAATTTTGGAATAAACCAATATAACAAAAGGAGATTCGTTTTAATGTGCGGAAGAGGGTCACTGCGGACTGAAAAGTGCCGCCATGGTCGCGTAGCAACGATCCAGCTAAACTAAAGCATTGCTAAGGTGGGTGACGAACTCGAGACCGTCTTCAGAGTGCAAGCTGAAGCGGAATTTCGCGCTACACATGTATAGGAGAGCTAGGATATGTCCGATATCCTATTTTCAGTTTAAAGTATAATGCTTCAATCCCAACAAATACAACGCATACCTAATCTTATTTAGTAAAAGTATTTTTATTAACATTAAAATGAAACTTTGAATTTGAAACTTATCTGATGTGAAGGATGAATCTGATGCACTTTATCAAATTCAACAAAAAAAAAGTAAAATGGGTTAAAGGTAAATGTTGTTATTATAGTGTAAATGATTTTTTTACCAGCAATGAAAGCTAACATGATCATGTCTTCGTTATTCATTATTTTAAAGATTTGATTTTTTTGTATAGATACTTCTTATGATATGAAAAATCGAAGAAATTAAAATGACCATAATTATTATAAGTTTTTGGACTACTTATTATTTTTATAACATTAAATCGCTTTCAAATTATGCTTTGATTATTTTTTAGAATCCTAATACAGTTTTGATACAGTTTTGATTAGTTAAAAATGAATATTTTTGACTCGTTACTATGAGTATGTTTCATAGACATAGACATATTCAGTCATATTTTATTAATTCCAAAAAGTACATACTGTGGAATACGTAATTTTGAATTTGTGCAACATTATTTATATCTTCATTACATTTACATATACTTTTTATATAAAGGTACTTGTGGTTTAATAGTCGAAAATACTCACATGTAATAAAAAAAATTCCAAAAATAGCATTTTTTTGGTAAAATAATCAATAAGTTTTTCGAGAATAATCAGCATCAGAAAACTACTAAGATATCAAAATATAAAAATGAAATTACTCTAAAAAAAAAAGAAAAAAAAATACTCTTAAGGATACCTGTCCACCCTAGAATGGGCTAGTCCCAGTTGGGTGACAGAATCAAATAAGCAAAAGGCTAAGGTTTTGCCATTCGGTTCCTGTTATTTTGTAAGCAAATCTATGTTTTATAGTAATTAATTCTTAAATAAAATAACTACAATATATAAATAATCCAAATCATATTATCACTTAATAAAATATGAAAAAAGGTTTATCCAACAATAAACAAATACATTTCTTGATTGCTATAATTGCATTTTAAAATCTATTTAAAGCCTTGTCAAATTCGTCTAAATTTTAGGGAGAGAAATTACCAGTTAAAATTATTAATGCCATAAATGATAATAATATTTTTTGTGTAATTGCCGTAATACTCTATACGTCTTGCGGACATACGGCAAGTAAAAAATATAATAAGTAATAAGCACAGAGAGTGTTCTGTGGTAATAATCATGTAATTGAAATTGTAAGACGTGTGGGTAAACTGTACAGAACTATTTTGTACCAAAATATCTGTATTTGTTATATACAGTTATACAATAAAGATTTATCTATCCATCTACCTGTGTATTGCCTTTCGTCACCGCTAAGGCACCAACCTTGGCGTAGATGTAGATAGAATTAAGTAATTTTATATATAATAAATTAACAATTAAACACTGCTTTTTTTTTATTATAATGATATTTTTTGCTACTCTATAATATAACTTCAGTTTTCTCGTACATGGAAGCACTGTCATATTATTTCGAATTGCGCGATAAGCAGCACGTGTTCTCACAGGTGACAATTCTCGTTCGACCGTCTAGACTGGGCCGTGAAGTCGCGGAGTCGCAGTGGAAAGTTCAAGCCGCTTTTGCTTGTGTGCGTGCGCGCGTGTTTGCGAATGTGTGTCGCCTGTGTGTCGTCACGGGTGGGTGGCGCCGCTAATTGCGACATACGCAGCAACCGACACGCATACACACACACACACACACACACACGTGTCGTAGAGCCAGCTCCGAGACGAGCACAGTTCATCGGGAGGGACGACTTTTGAACCGGGAATTTCGGCGCGCGAATAGCCTATCAATGCCGGCCAAGTCACTTACGAAGAAACACAACATTTCAACACTAATTTAAAACTATACACAGTACCGGATTCACTCATGTAGAGGCACTTCGGCCGTCGAAATCTCGGGGTCCCCTTTGCACTTCGCAAATTACATCCTAAGCCCTCTTGTCCACACAGGTTTTTTCGACTGAAAATCCACGGTTATTTCGCCGTGTCGGCAGTGGGGTGTGCATCACTATGGAAGCTTGTCCACGGACACTGCGTAAGCAGGGCACGCCGCCGCCGCCGTATGCATCGTATTTACCCTCAGCGAGACGTGTTTATCTACGGCGAAATTTGTATCAGAGTTGCATGGCAATGTATAAGAGCTTGTCCATGACACCGGACTAGCTTAGAATAGAGAATAGAATAGAGAACATAAGCTGAGAATTTAATACTCAGTCAAAAATTACCAATCAAACGAGAGAGTCAAATCATTTATTGCTCTTTTTACGACCTCCAATCATTTTCCATATTTGTCTCAGCTTCTTGAAGAGGCCTTTAGTCTGTATTGATTTAATATTATCTTTTAATAACTTGTTTACTTTGGGGCCTAAAACAATAAAATGCATTTGACCAAAGGAAGTCTTCATTCGTGGAATAACGCCTCTGTCGTATGCATTTGATGTGAGGAAATCCTATCGAATTGGAATAGTATGAAGTTTAAACAGAATGTTTAGTAAAGCTGTCTCAAATTTAATACTACATACAATATAATACGATACAATCAACTACTCCAGTAAATAGCCATTCCTACACTTGGATGCATCACAAAATTAAATGCTAAAGATGTAATTATTAAAAACATAACTATCATGATAGTTATGATGGCTGTAATATTATATTCAATATTACCTACATATAAATAATCAAAATATACTGATGTGATATAATAGTCAAGGAGAATAATATATTAAAATAGACATGCAAATTCTATGTAGAATATTCAATAGTAAATTTATTTTATTGTCAATCCAGCAATATGCCTTCGTATAAAAAATAAATACATGTATAATTAATTATATGGAAATTAGAATGTCAGCTATCATAATACCATTATGTTTAAAACTATGCAAATTTTACTAATAATCAACATGAAAAATAAATTCAGAATTTACAGACCATATATTGGGGTTCTTACCAAATTGCCTTATACCATATATTGGGGTTCTTACCAAATTATTTACAATTATCTTTTTAAATTGCTTTTCATTTGCTCTGGAATCTTATTATAGTAACAAATATTTCAAAATTATTTCTTCCGGTGGGTATCGGAATTTACGGTTGATTATTTTTATTATTAATTTCTGTGCCACCTCTGCAGGGCAGATAGTTATTATATTATCTGCCTGCACTTGCTATTGTTGTGTCTGCAACTTAGAATGCGCCCAACACTGTGCAAATTATTTATCTGTATGTTGTCGATAAATATGGATAAATAAAATAAAATATCGGTTATCAAAAATGATGTCCGATACCTTTTTGCTGTAATATTTAACAAAGTGCTGTCCAATCCGTTGTTTAAAAAAGGATCTGCTGGAATAAAGTAGTGGCATGTCAGTCAGTTGTGGTAATAGTCCATTTGGCGTAATTAAAATCTGCTACGATTATTGGGTCGCAATTAATCGCAATGAATAATAAAATGCATTGAACCAGAGGAAGTTTTCATTCGTGGAATAACGCCCCTATTTTATGCATTTGTTGTGAGGAAATGCTATTGAGTTGGAATTGTATGAAGTTGAAACAGAATTTTTAGCAACGCTGTCTAAAATCTAATACTTCATATTCCAAATATATTTTTTCCGGTGGCTGCCTGCAAGGTTTACGGTTGATTATTTTTATTATTTATTTCTGTGCCACCTCTGCAGAGTAAATAGTTATTATATTATCTGTCTGCACTTGCCATTGTTGTGTCTGCAGCTTAGGTTGTTCCCAACACTATGCAAATCTATACTAATATTATAAAGAGGTAAAGTTTGTGATGTTATAGGAAGTAATCTCTAGATCTACTGAATGGATTTTGAAAATTCTTTTACCAATAGAAAGCCACGGTTTTTGTGAGTGTCATAGGCTATATATTAATCCGAAAAATGTAAAGACTTTTTCGTGGTAGTCGGATTTGCAAAGTAAGTCGGAGAAAAAGCGGTCGAACGAAAATGTTTCTAACTAACTCTGCCTTAACTATGATAGATATATGATTAAGTTCTAGAGAAAAGTTGTAGAGCTTGATAATGCCTACAAAAAAGTCAGCGACAGCATATGTCTAACTTTTATATTTAAGTCACCAAAAGTAGTATTTTATATTTTTTTTAAATAATTTAAATCGTTAGGTCATGTTTATTGGTCATATTATCAACAATTATGAATTCATATCAAAATAAGTAAATTTATCGTCTCAAGTGTTTAAAACAAAAGACTTTTCCCTTTTACTGCATAAATAGTTAGAGATAATACGCTCACAAATAAGACACTCACAAATAACGGTATTATAGTCAAATTGGCATGCAAATACATACATACATATGCAGTAAAAATAAAATATAACCCTTCTTTTCGCAGTCAAAAAATAAATCATAGCACTCAGTAATAACCGAACCACACTCATAATTTAATCACAGGTAAAAAGTTTAACCGCCCAACGAAGTGGGCACGGGTCAGCTAGTAATATGCATAGTAATTGTCGATAGAAATTAAGATATTTCTGGTAATTAAGATATTTCTGTTACATTAAGTATGTTTTTTTTTATTTAATAAATATAATGTTATAGATTTCTTAGGATAATTCAAATAAATTGTCTACCTTGCAACAGACGGCAGCCTAGTTAGGTTAAGACTTTTGTATATTGAATCTACTGATAATTTGAACTCAATAAATAATTTGTAAAAAAAAAAAAAAATGTTGGTCATCAAACATGATACCTGATACCTGCTCGCTATAATATTAACAAAGGGCGGTCCAATCCGTTGTTTAAAAGAGGATCTGCTGGAATAAAGTAGTGGCATGTCAGTCAGTTGTGGTAATAGCCCATTTGGCGTAGTTAAAATCTGCTACGGTTCTTGGGTCGCAATTAATCTACCATTTCCGGTAATTTACCGGTAGTTGGACAATACGGTCATAGGTCGAAGTCGTTACACTTACAACTTACAACTTCCAAGCGGCCGCTCGACATTTTCTGTGGAAATCTTTCGGGTAACTGTTCTACGACAAAATAGAACCGGTCATGCGCGAGGGTTTCATACCTTATCAAGAAAGCGTTTTTGCCGTGAAACATTTCCACATATATAAACTAGATAAGGAGCTTTATGCAGTCCATTTTAAATTGAAATTCAAATTCAATTTTATTTATTTATTTTAAAATTTTACAATGGTAAAATTAACAATTTTACAATGGTAAAATTAAGAATAGCTAAAACATAACTAGACCGCCGGCTGTTCTCAGATAGAGAATTTGTTTTAATCATTATTATCTTGAGAAATCTATTCAACATTATCGTACCTAATTGTAACATGTAAATATATAAAAACGAATAAAAAACACTACTGCCGTTACAAAAAGGGAACTACTGTATTTATTATAAATAGGATAGAAAACGAATTTAAATATGAAGCACCCGACGTTTCGGTGACGTTGCAGCCGCCGTTGTCCAGGGTAGACCGTTGTCAGTCTACCCTGGACAACGGCGGCTGCAACGTCACCGAAACGTCGGGTGCTACAAATTTCACGCGGTAAATTCGTTTCCTATCCTATTTATAATGTCAAACAACCACAATAGTTATTATTTTTATTTTTTATTTTAATTTTTTATTTTTTTATTTTTATTTCGATTTAATGGCTCGTTGATAACAAACTCAGCCAATTGTATCATATTTTAAATGATTCGAAATTTGAATTATTTCGTAATGTCACTTTCATTTAGAAAACGGCTTTGCCGAAGTGATCAATAGTTTAATCTTTTATTTTTTCGCTTAATTCGTCTCAATTGAAGGCATTTTGTGTTGCATAAGGATAAGCCCTATTTATGAGATATATGGATGAATAGTGATCGTTAGTCGACTGCAAAAGGACCTTTAAACTTACATTGCACCGTCGAAAGTCGTGCACATCCGTAAGTATATCTCATTCAAACATAAGCATTTCCCAATACAAGCTGGGATTTCCTTCGCTACTTTTTAAGTAGCTTTTACTAATTTTATTTTAAATAAAAACATCATCCTATAAACGGATTTCTTTACAAACCTTATCAAATATATATATATATATATATATATATATATATATATATATATATATATATATATATATATATATATATATATATATATATATATATATATATATATATATATATATATATATATATATATATATATATATATATATATATATATATATATATATATATATATATATATATATATATATATATATATATATATATATATATATATATATATATATATATATATATATATATATATATATATATATATATATATATATATATATGTACCCCATGATACTCGGGATGACATAACGGTTCTAATAATACCACGTACTTTTAAATTAAATCGGCTTAAGCTTTTAGATTAGAAGCTATAGTGGAATAAAGTAACGAAAAACATACATAGATGAACCCTCAACACATTACACTCATTTTTGTTGGCCAGTCATCTAATAAAATTACCTATATTACCTACGTAGCATGTAATGTAGCATATATGTAGCATGTAATATAAAATGTAATAAAAAAAATCATCGTTGATGTCAAAATACAGATTATTGTGTATTTAAAAAATTGTCAAGAATAGTATAACAAAGATGGAAGAATATATATAAACAAATACAGACAGAGATAATATTATAATACATACTCTAGTTTATTTTATTATTGCATTATTCTAGTTTATTTAAAACTTTACCTATTTAAATTTCTTTTTTTTTTTAGACCTACAAATATCGAATTTCTTTTTTCTTTTTAGACCTATAATACCGAAGTTTTTAATTGAAATATTTACTTGTCTAAATCGAGATTTACTGTCTGCAGTCGTACAATTTAGAAGGTGTGCACTTTCCCGGCCCGCCAAACGTCGAAGAGGGAAAGTTTTAAACCCGCAAAAAAATTTTTCAAGATGGACGGAAATATCTATGTTGACCCCCCATCCACTCCCCCCCCACTGAGACGATTAAAACGTTTTGCAAATTAAAGTCTGTATGTATTCCTCCACGACAGTGCCCAAACTTCGCATACAGGCACCATCTGTTGATGGTAAAAACTCAAAAGGCTGTGGTTGAAATCGGTCCACCAGGGGGCGCACTAGTCATATATCAATCTCCAAATATTGGACTTAGAGATTTGAAATTTAATACACATTTGCCTCGTTAAGCCGAAATCACATTGAGAAGTTTTGATTGAACTATCTTATACGAGTATACAAGCTACATTAATTATATTTAAGGGCCTGGTTTAGACGGCCAAAAAATATGTTAAAGTTGAAATCTTTTACCTCTGGAATAGCTGATAGTATCAGATTGATGTAAGTGTAAAAAACTTATTACTTTTCTTTAAAAGCGTTTTTCTTAAAACCATATTTTTAGTATTGCGCCGGTAATTAAAAAGAAACTACTTAACGGATCGAGTTGTAGTTTATATAATACTAGCTGACCCGTTCCCACTTCGTTAGGCGGTAAAACTTTTTACTTGTGATGAAATTATGAGTGTGGTTTGGTTAGTACTGAGTGCTATGATTTATTTGCTGACTGCCAAAAGAAGGGTTATATTTTTACTGCATATGTATGTATGTATTTGCATGCCAATTTGACTATATCACCGTTATTTGTGAGTGTCTTCTTATGAGTGTCTTATTTGTAAGTGTCTTATCCTTTAACCATTTATGCAGTAAAAGTGAAATTATATGCAGGAAAAGGGAAAAGTCTTTTGTTTTAAACACTTGAGACGATAAATTTACTTATTTTGATATGAATTCATAATTGTTGATAATATGACCAATAAACATGACCTAACGATCTAAAATATTTTTTTAATATAAAAAACTACTTTTTGTGACTTAAATATAAAATTTATACATATGCTGTCGCTGACTTTTTTGTAGGCATTACCAAGCTCTACAACTTTTCTCTAGACCTTAATCATATATCTCTCATCGTTAAGGCAGCGTTAGTTAGAAACGTTTTCGTTCGACCGTTTTTTCCGACTTACTTTGGAAATCCGACTACCACGAAAAAGTCTTTTCATTTTTCGGAATAATATATACCCTTTGACATTTACAAACACAATGGCTTTCTATTGGTAAAAGAATTTTCAAAATCGGTTCAGTAAATCCAGAGATTACGAGTACTTCTTACAACGTCACAAACTTTACCTCTTTATAATATTAGTATAGATAATAAGATTATTAAATTCTGTTCTATATGAACTAAAAAAAAACTCCAAAAATGTTTTTATATATTTTTTTTACTAGTTTAACACAAAATTTTGGGGAGAAAATTGATTATATTTGTTTAAATCCTTGAAAACTTATAACTTTTAGTTATTTTTTTAGTTCAACAGAATGTATATGTAAAAAATAATACCTTAGCTTTTTTCATGCAAAATTACGCTCGCTATTACCGGCGCAAGCAGATGCCGTCATTTCTGCAGCGAATGAAACTTTGCAATTCAAAATATCAAAAATAGTTTTTTTACTATTACAAAAAAAGTTTTTTTTTTTTAAATGATAATCAAATTGATATAAATTATTGATGTTCAGATTTAAATTTTAGATCATAAAAAAATCATGAAAGACAAGTTTTTTTGGCCGTCTAAACCAGCCTCCCCCCTTAAATTGCACCATATATTTTAATCAAATATTAAATATTTTGTTAATAGCTATTGTGTCTAAACAATAATTCCATCTTTGTCTTTATGGTTACCCTTCAGAAAATCTTAAGTTACCATTTTGAGGGTAATTACCCCCAGGTTGGGAATTGCTGATATAAATAAATCAGTATGAATACAGTCCGAGAGATCAACGTGCCGTTACTAAAAGATTAACTTAAATAGCGATAATTTGCTAAACGTTATTTAAACCGTCGCCTTTGTTATTGCAGATGTTATAACGGTGTTGAATATAGAGGGAGGGATTGATACTGGAGCGTATGCAGATTACTGCGTGTTGGGTGTTTATCGCGGAGAGAAAAAATGTGATTTTTCACGGTTGGCCAAGCGCGACCTCAGAGACGAGGTCCGACGCCGTACAGTGGTTCGTCTAATATGTCGGAGGTGGTAAAAAAACTTGCATTTTTAGTTTCTTTTATATTGTACAAGTGGTATTGTACCCGGCGTTGCCTGTGTTATATAGCGAATGGTATATAAGTTGATGTGCTGCAGTCCCATCTATTGGTGAGCTACAACAAAGTTTATAGCGTGAAAATATTATGCGGTCTCAAATATCTACGTATACCAATTTTCATGACGATCGGTTGGGCGGTATAGAAGTTGATGTGCTGCAGCGCCATCTCGTGGTGAGTTACAATACATTAAATAGTGCGAAAATATTATGCGTGCTCAATTGTCTATGTATACCAATTTTCATGGCGATCGGTTCAACGGTATAGACGCTGTTGTGCTTCAGCGTCATCTACTGTCGAGTTGCAGCAATGCGGATAGCGTTAAAACCCATGATAAGATACATATATGTATGTGCAAACTTTCATGGTAATCGGACAAAAAGCGTCGAAATCTATTAAGCCCAGACAGACAGGTTTAGCAACATTCATTTTTATAAATATTTAGTTTATATTTAAATAACCATAAAAGTATGCTTTTCAAATCATATTACTGAAATTACATAAATTTCATCAATTTCATTAAATGAAAAATAAGTTCATCAGTATTTTTATTGATGTTTATTGAAACTCGTGTTCTTTAAATAAGATGTCAAATAAGAGGTACATCAAATATTTAATAGTCTTACTAGACCCTGAAAATAAAACCAAATTGATTTTTAAAATGATCATTATATGAAAAATATACTGAAAGCACGTTTTCTTATTTTTTAAAGTTTAGCAATATCGAGCAACAAATGACACAACTTCTGGTGAACATGATGATATAAAGCACTTTATAGACTGTAAAATACAAGAGGCTCCTAAACCACCCTCTTTAAAAAATGCTGGTCCTTCACTTTGATATTTTTACCCCGTGCTGAAAAGCATTAGCCTGAAATATCGAGCAGTCGAGGAAGTGACCGACAAAGTTGTTGTCTTCGGTCGCTCTGTCATCACAGTTAGTACTCATGTAATCGATGATACTCGTTACAGTTGTATGAGAAAACATTGTATGAGTATGTCGTAATATTGTCATAATTTTTAATTATATTTTCACGATATATAAGGCGACTATCACTTCGTTCGCTAAAAATAGATAGAAAATGGGTGAAAGCCGTCGCCTGTCATTGTGGTGTCGGTTTCGCCCTGGTGAGGAACTCAGTAACAAAGCGCAAGTACATTAATATAATTTTAACTCCATACAAAGGCTTTATATATATATATATATATATATATATATATATATATATATATATATATATATATATATATATATATATATATATATATATATATATATATATATATATATATATATATATATATATATATATATATATATATATATATATATATATATATATATATATATATATTTATATATATATATATATATATATATATATATATATCAAGGGAATCCTTCGTCACGATGTAAGTGGCTTTTATAATTATTTACTTTATAATCATCTTATTGATCAATTCTAAAAAGAATATATACACAAAACTATCAAATATTTCAATATATATATATATATATATATATATATATATATATATATATATATATATATATATATATATATATATATATATATATATATATATATATATATATATATATATATATATATATATATATATATATATATATATATATATATATATATATATATATATATATATATATATATATATATATATATATATATATATATATATATATATATATAAATATATATATATATATATATAAATATATATATATATGTATATATAAAATTGCTATCTATTGAAATAATTTTATTCCTACACTGTACGAACACTGTGCGCCATTTCGTCACACAAACGACTCTGGGGTCGCCGATGGAGTAGATCACCTTGTTTCCCAACAGCAAACAACACATTATACCCACTTTCAACAACAACAAAATCGTTCACACGATTTTTAATGGAAATCAGGATACTTTTGGCTTTTGCCATAACACTTATAAATATTCCATCTTTCCGTTTTCGAGTTTAATTAAAGATAAACTCGAAAAATAATGAGGAAGCCTTCGATCTCGGGTAAGGATCTCGGCTAATACAGACTTACTCACGTGTATGTGAGTTTGTCTCCTCAACACGAGACAAAGTGTACCTACCTGATATCTATACACTTAAAGTTGGCAGATGTCTGGTTTTAGACTATACAGTATTCAGGGTCTTTGTCCGGTTTTCAAATTATTTAGAAAAATCGCTTGTGTCCGTCCAAGGCTTTCCCGGCAAGTAGCCAAGGACTTATCTAAGGAAAAATCCTCAAAAGAGTATGATATCCAATCGCAAAGGAGGTTGACCTTATTGAAAGCTCAAGCTAAAATATTATTGACGATCAAAAATCCATGGTCCTCATATCTAGATTTCATGGGATGCAATTATGCGTTGGTTTTTTTTACATCATTTGGCATTTGCAACTCAATATCGACCCTGGACCTGCTGCCGGAAATTGAGATAATTCGGTAAGGAGATCGAGGGTAATCTATGATGTAGATACCTATTTATAATTTAGAGCATGCATCTCTAAGTCTTATATTTAATTTTTTTTCTAAATGAATACGACTTTGCGATGATAATCATTTCATGATTAAATTTCATGAGCGCCCTCTCTCGGCTGTCGCACGAACCCGCTCGGAATCCGCTCGGTTTCTCGGCTAAGGCCGGGCTTATTTCTTTTAAATATTTGATTTTATTGTATGGCGGAATTTAAATATTATTAGTGTGGCTTGTATATTATATGTGATATTCCAAAAGAAATTTCACAGTGTGGTTTCGACCCAACAAAGCTTCTGTGTACCACATTTTAAATCTCCAAGTTTAATATTTCGAGATTGAAATGTGACTATTGCACTCCCTGGTAGACCGATTTCAATTAAAACCTTTTCGACTGCTGCCATGACTAAATTCAGCTCTATTGGATTAAGCGTTTGGGAGCTATCGTGGAGAAGTACACACACATACAGATAAGATAAGATAAAGATAAGATAAAAGTATTTATTTCCAATACAACCATAATAATTGTGTAGGAATGACATTAATTAATCTTAAACTAGTTACTCAATTTAGCCAAGAGATGATATACAATATATAACTTTAAACGTAACAATTTACACAGACTATATCGTAACAAAGACTATATCGTAACAGTTTACAACAAAACAATTAACAGTAAATAATATGTATTAGATTAAATGGGTATTTTCAAAAAGTCGTTATATGCATACATGTCGATTTTAAGCAGGTAGACTCGGATGAATCTCTTGAAAATATCGATGGTTTTTAATCGCTTTTAATCTTTCAGGAAATTTATTAAAAAGTTTGAGGCCTAAGTAACGACTAGTCGCCTGAAACTTGGCAGTACGTGCTACGAACGGTTGGAGATACTGGCTTTTATTCCTGGTGTCATGCCGATGTACTTCCTCGTGGGATATGGCCGAGCTCTTATTGCAATAGAATTCGCAAAGAGCTTCTTGAGCAAAAATCGCATATACGGTCAATATCCCGAGTTTTTGGAAGTGTTCCGACATGACTGCCGTGAACCAATACCTACTATCGCACGTATGGCTCTTTTCTGGAGAGTGAATACACTGTTGATGTGCGCTGCATTACCCCATAAAAGAATACCATAGCGCAGGTGTGACTCAACTAGCGCGTAATAGGCCGATATTACTTCAGTTCTCTCCAAACAACTTCTGATGCGTAATAGAGCATAGCAGGTTGACGAAAGTTTTGACTTAACATGCTCTATATGTAGATTCCATGACATCTTTCCATCCAGATATAGTCCGAGGAATTTAACTGATTCTGCAAGTTCAACCGGGTAGTTAACCTTTATAAATGATGTCTTGGTATTAAAATTTAAAATTTACATACAGACATACATACAGACACACAGACATACTTCAATCTGGAAATGCTCTTAATCGTCTCACATGGGCTCAACATGTATATTTCCGTCTTCAACTCCATTTTTTTAAAGCGTTCAATATACTTTCCTTTCTAGTCGGTTGGTAGGCTAGGAAAGTATTACATACATAATGCTGTCCGGTTTTTGGTTTATGAAAAAAGAGCACGGAGACAAATATACGTAATTTAATCTATTATTGCTTATGGAATTACAACCTACGGCAACACATTTAAAACTTATACATATATCGCGCATCACATCTCTACGACACCTTATTTTAAAATAATAGTTCCAAACAAGATTCGAAATAAATTCAGAAACGACCAGATAGGACTTTTCAAGTATTTTGACATATTACCAGCTAATGTATTATTTATTTATAGACTGACAGTTCAATATTTCGAGACTGACGAGTTCCGAATTTATGTCCAACATAAACACAGCACTAGACAGATACAAAATGAACGGCTACTCGTCCCTCCTTTTCGCAACCTTTATGGCAAAAGAAGATTGACCTGGCTAATCCCTCATTTATTCAACAAAATTCCTCTAAATTTAAAAACCTATAAAGCTGTACATAAAAACAAAAAAAGAATTAAAAATAGTTAGCTTTAAAATAAGTGAAAGTGAAACACACGTGTAAATGATACGAATAAGATTCATATTTTATTTAATTAGCATTAAGTACGTTCATCTTTTTATATAAATATTATTAAGGGGGTGGCTTTCTGTGCCAACTAATCCTTACTAATGTAGCAGATAATGCAGCAGATATATTATAATATGGTCAAAATGGACACTAAAGTTGTACTGAAAATCACCCTATCATAATCTCCAGCAGGTAAGCCTTAGGCTTGGCTGGATTTTATACAAAGCTGTATTTAAAATATGGTTAAAAATGGTTTAAATAGGAAATTAAAAAAAAACGTTTAATCCAAATTTGTTTCCCCGGAATAATATAATAATTTTCCAAAAAAAAAATTACATATGACATTCATGGGACTACAGTTCGAGATTTTAAAATAAAAAGAATTAGACACATATTTTTGGCATGACTCTGTATTCATCACTAATAATGGAGTATTTTACTCAAGATTCCGTTACATTGATAGATAGATAGGTACATACATACAGTCAAGCTAATAAAAGCGTTATAAAATATATGGGATTAAGGAAGTTATTGCGTATAAAAATATTTTAAACGACCTGACCCGTGCCCACTTCGTTGGGCGATAAAACTTTTTACTTGTGATGAAATTATGAGTGTGGTTTGGTTAGTACTGAGTGCTATTATTTATTTCCTGACTGCCAAAAGAAGGGTTATTATTTTACTGCATATGTATGTATGTATTTGCATGCCAATTTGTCTATATTACCGTTATTTCTGAGTGTCTTCTTGTGAGTGTCTTATTTGTGAGTGTCTTATCTCTTTAACCATTTATGCAGTAAAGGTGAAGTTATATGCAGTAAAAGGGAAAAGTCTTTTGTTTTAAATACTTGAGACGATAAATTTACTTATTTTGATAATAATTCATAATTGTTGACAATATGACCAATAAACATGGCCTAACGATTTAAATTATTTTTTTAATATAAAATACTACTTTTTGTGATTTAAATATAAAAGTGAGACATATGCTGTCGCTGATTTTTTTGTAGGCATTATCAAGCTCTACAACTTTTCTCTAGAACTTAATCATATATCTCTCATCGTTAAGGCAGCGTTCGTTAGAAACGTTTTCGTTCGCCGGTTTTTTCCGACTTACTTTGGAAATCCGACTACCACGAAAAAGTCTTTTCATTTTTCGGAATAATATATAGCCTATGACACTCACAAATAACGTGGCTTTCTATTGGTAAAAGAATTTTCAAAATCGGTTCAGTAGATCCAGAGATTACTTCCTACAACCTCACAAACTTTACCTCTTTATAATATTAGTAAAGATAAGCGATTAAATTAATGTTTTCATTTATGATATGGGTGTTTCTTTGTCGATAGAGGTTTTTGAATTGATAAGGAAAATTTCGTCGAATCTCTATCTTTCGCATTAGTGTTCAAATTCCCATTCAAAAGTGCACATATACGACATTTTCTCTATCGATTCACAAATCTAGCGCGTCGGTAAATTCTATGGCACGTCAGTTGATAATTATTTACAACTTTCTTTATAGAAATTAGAAAAAGAATATAAGGTACAATCAACCGAAGTGGATTATCATCGCGTGCGCAACACAGACGTACAGTTAGTTTGTAATACAGCTGGATCTAGAGTCAAAAGGTCGTCGACTGTCACTGCCAAAGTATTAATTTATTCCACTGACTGTACATTCGTACACCAATCACATGGCATGAAAAAAGTATAGGCATTGATTATACAGGTTGTTAGATTTATGAATGCCGTACTGCGTTTTTGCAGCTAGTATTTTACTATGAAACGCAACTTGTATTACATTACATTACATTTTGGTCGTGTCCAATTGACGGCTAAAGAACGCTCTTGGACGTGTCAAAATAATTGGGTTATGTAGTAAGTTTCGTTACTACTCTTTACTGAACATACATAGGTAGTCAAGAATTAACTACTAGATTGTCGAACTATAAATATAAATAATCAAAATAGAAGCCTAATATTTGAAGTAGTTAGTAATTCGAAAAGATACGTAGTAAAATTATTTATCGTAATATTCAAATTATCAGTAAAATGTTAAATAATCAAAATAAATCTACGTTATGCATTTTAAACTAAAAATACAGATACAAGACCATATTGAGTTGTCAACCACAATGGGCGAACCCGTCACCGCAGGACGTTTTAACGATTGTTCGTTCTATCGACCGTGCAGTGAGCGTAGAAGACTTTGGACATAACAAATCCGACGTCTAGCTACGCCACAACCCGTTAGAGTCCAACGCCTTACCGCGAGTAGCCAGGTATGTTACCTGGCGGGCGGCACTCGCGCCCTAACTACCAATTGTGACCAGATTTCTCCGGTCTCTCGATTGGTTCCGAGTTCGAGGTCGCTTGCGCGGTCCTCTCCCTTACGAAGCGGTGAAACGGAGTGCACCGAATCTGTCACGGACCAAGGCGTCCTTTGCCCGACTCTGAACCGGAATCGGATGGCCAATGGTCATTTCAAGAGCAGTCGCCGTAAGGTAGACAACTGCCCCCGCTCTATAGGAAACAATACAGTTCCCAGACTCCCCCGATTGTTAGTCGGAGAGCACAATCGATTGGCTTGCGCCGCTCGGTGCGCAGACCGTCCAGGAGCGCCAGAGGATTGTTCCCAGGGGAGACTGGTTGACCCAGTGTCCTACCCAGGCTCGCACCCCATGCGTGGAGGCCATCGGATGGGTGACCGACCCTGAAACAGAATGGGTCTTCGTGGCCAACTCAGCAAGGGCCCATTAGCTCCATATAAAATAATCAGGCAATAAGGCTCTACTTTTTTAAGTAATTTAAATGGGCACAATATTTGAAAAATCATGGCCCTCAAATTCGGCCAGATTATAGAAAGGGTGGCCTATCAGCATCTCCTTGAGGTTTTTTTGAATTTTAGGTCCTATGTATGGCACTTGACATGCAACTAATCTTCTCGTATGTCCAGTCCCCAATAGGTGGCGTTCTAAACATGCCTATACGGTGTCCTATCTAGAATCGTGGAAGTAATTTTTCAGTCATAGCTCTTTTTATTAATAATAATTATTTAGTTTAAGATTTTTTCTTTTTAATTTCAATACATAACAATTAGGCTCTTTAATGTTTAAATAGAATAATAGATGGCATTCTAATCATCCGTGATAGTTTTGGAGTGTAATTGGCCTATATAAAATGCACCGTATAAAGAACACTAATATTTTAATGTTATTACTATTGTTATTGGTTAAATGATGTTTTTTTTTATGATCAATCATTTATAACAAAATTCAATCAAATTCATATCAACAGATGGGCAAATAAATTGCTATTAGTATCGCCGGACCATACTATCTGCGCCACCTACATTTCGCCGGCTTAGAAGAGTTGCCAAAACGTATTATGGCATTGGGGAGCTATTTGCAGTTCGGCCACTAAGACCCATGTGTATAAGGGTTGGCCAAACTCACAGGTCAATACCCATCTGGCAGCCTCGACGCAGAAGTGCAAGCGGGTAGGACCCTGGCCTGTAGGCCAGTTCCCCTAGGAATCGCTCTTTGAGCGCTCCTGGACGGTTTGCGCACTGTGCGGCGTCAGCCAGTCGTCTGTGCATTCCGACTGATAGTCAGGGGAGTCTGGAAACGGCTTTGTTATCGGGATCGGGAGCGGGAGCGGTTGTTTAGCGGTTGTTAGTGGCAGCTGCTCTTGAAACGACCATTCGGTTACCTGATATCGAGTGAAAGCTGGGCAAAAGATGCCGTGGTCCGCGATAGATTCGGTAGACACAGAATTTGTTAGTTGGTCTCTCGCCGGGTAGTTGGCGGAGCTAGATAGTGAATTGCCATTGACTAAGTCTTGTACGCTCATCCCACGGCTAAAAGAACGATCGCATATCGTTATACCAGCCCTGGGGTGACGGGTTCGCCCGTTGTAGTCGAAACTCCCTAACGAGAAATATAATACACTATATATTCAATGGTATAGGCTAGAAACCTTGGAAAGTTCTTGTGACAAACGGATTTTACTGCAGAAAAATATTGACCGTTAAAACTTTTAGACATTTATAATGATTGATCCTATTTTTAATTACACACCGCGGTTTCCGCGCAGCTAAAAAAAGGCATTCTTAATACCATTGATTATATAGGGCACTATTTCCCAATTGGTGTTACGCGTACCCCCAGGGGTACGCAAATCAAATATCTGTCGACTGGCCTTGTTATAGGCCTGTGACGTCTTCCACTAGGCATTTTGCCTTTTCGTGGGATTTCGCGTGAGCCGGGCCCGTTGGCCCGGCTTTCAGGTATGGCGTCGCAGGGCATTGCGCCTTGCGGCAAGACTCATTGTTAGGTGCTTAGGCACCTTATCGTGAAGGATTGAGACGGGAGTGGGTACATGGCAAGACTGCTGTGGCAAGACTGCTGTGGCAAGACTGCTGTGCTGCAATACCCGAGGGGTACGCGAAGTTGTATCAAGGAGTACGCATGACAACTTCTTGACTAAAATAATTTGGTTGTTCAACGTGTAAATAGTTGAACAACGGCGGGATCATAACCGTTAATAAATTGTATTAAAATAAATAAAATAAATAAATAGATTCTAATATGTGGGTACTTTACAAAATGAGACGAAATCGATGCGCGCAAATCCCTCAAACATCAATACGTAATCAGATATATGTCTGTAAAACACCGACTGACCTGTGATGATGATCCTCGCCTATCTGGAAGTCCCAGCACTGCTACGGACCCTCGAGGTGGCTGCTGGTGGATTTCTCGTGCAAGTATCTTCGAAAATGTCACACACGACCCACTCGACGCGGATTAGTTTTTTCGCGGAGTCTCATTCTGATTTTGCGGAGCGGTTTAAGAAGGCGATAAATAAAAGCGGTGCAGAGTCGCGAGATTGAGCAAAAACCTCTGAAAAATATATATGGTGTCGTTCTGACAGCGCGGCGGATAATTATTATAAGAACTGGCGGGGGGTAGGAATTTTCGAGGAAACGCAGTACTGGCAGCGTTCAAGTCGTTCTTCTTCTTCTTCGGAATCAACATCTGTCAGTGAAGGCGAACATCCACATACACTAATCAAATGCTGATGCAAAAGATACTTTGCGCGCAACCATAATTTAATCAGGAGAAATTACACCATTACGCTATCAACAATTGCTGACGTAGATCTTGCACGACGTACCTTTGCGAGAGCGGATTTTCAGCCATGACAAACTTAAAAACGTCGTCACAGACTTTAACTCGAAAACGAGTTTAGATTGAAGCTGACCAAAAAGCAACCAGATTTTTCAGAGTTGTGGAAAGAAGAACGTGCGCATTTCTCACATTTAACTGATTTTCAGCGTCATTATAAATGTGTTTTGATGGTAATTAATGTTTAAAAAAAACTGATTTTATTTTTATTTGTCATTCCTGCAATTTTGAGGTCTTTGTTTAATTGGTACGCAGGAAAAACTAATTGAGAAACATTGATATAGGGTGTTAAATTGCTCATCGCCATAGAACGTTTTGGCAACCCTTCTGCCAGGTGACATTCAGGTGGCGCTGTTAGCATTGTTTTATTTTTTGAAGCGCTGTTTGCTTTCCTTATGAAATAAAAAAAACAGTAAGAAAATAATGTTAAAACCACTACTTTCCAAAAAATACACCTGTAACATATTTATTTGTCAACATAAACATTTAGTCCCAATAACTCTATCGGTACGGTCGTAAGATATTGTCACTTGGCACTGCCCACAATGTTGTACTCTATTGTGTGGACAATATGGTTTTTCAAACAAATAAGCATGTTGAGTGTTCGGCCCTCCAATCTCGTTTTCGACACCGTCTTTCACTTTTAGCGCCTCCGATGAAGCACGGGGCGCTGTTCGCGAAATTTAACTGTAAACTGCGGTATGCACTGCCAGCTTGAGAGTGTCTGTGTGCCCGCGTGTGTGTGTGAGCTCTTTTCGAAAAGTGGATTTGTAATTCTTGTGGGAAAATCATAAACATACGACCCATTGTTGTGGCGAGGTCGCCGGTGTACGTTCCCCTTTACCGTGTCCGTGTGAGTCCGCAGACGCGTGTGTGTTGGTGGTGGCGAGAGTGATTTTTAAATAGTATGGGATACAGGAGGGAAGATAAGTGTAAAGGCAGACAAGATTCTGGGATTTTTTCGAAAATTAGAAAACAATTTATTTATTTTTATTTATTGAGATACTTATGATTAGGTATACATTTCATTGATCATGTAATGTTTGCTTCTTATAATAATCAACTAGCTGATCCGGCGAACTTCGTACCGCCTAACAGTCAGTGAATGCCGTGTTACATATTAGCTGAACTTAATTTATGATTTTATGATAGTAATACAATGAATACAAAATAAATATTAAGTTCACTACTTTATTAAGGTAATAACACAAAAAGAAATATAAAAGCAAAAAAAATATGTATATCAATCGCGTGTCAGCTAAACATGATTGAATTATTAAACTACTAGCTGACCCGTGCCCACTTCGTTGGGCGGTAAAACTTTTTACCTGTGATGAAATTATGAGTGTGGTTCGGTTAGTACTGAGTGCTATGATTTATTTCCTGACTGCCAAAAGATGGGTTATAGGTATTTTTACTGCATATATATGTATGTATTTGCATGCTCATTTGACTATAATATCGTTATTTGTGAGTCTTCTTGTGAGTGTCTTATTTGTGAGCGTATTATCTCTTTAACTATTTATGCAGTAAAAGGGAAATTATATGCAGTAAAAGGGAAAAGTCTTTTGTTTTAAACACTTCAGACGATAAATTTACTTATTTTGATAAGAATTCATAATTGTTGATAATATGACCAATAAACATGACCTAACGATTTAAATTATTTTTTTAATATAAAATACTACTTTTTGTGACTTAAACATAAAAGGTAGACATATGCTGTCGCTGACTTTTTTGTAGGCATTTTCAAGCTCTACAAATTTTCTCTAGAACTTAATCATATATCTCTCATCGTTAAGGCAGCGTTAGTTAGAAACATTTTCGTTCGACTGCTTATTCTCCGACTTACTTTGCAAATCCGACTACCACGAAAAAGTCTTTTCATTTTTCGGATTAATATATAGCCTATGACACTCACAAATAACGTGGCTTTCTATTCGTAAAAGAATTTTCAAAATCGGTTCAGTAGATCCAGAGATTACTTCCTACAACGTCACAAACTTTACCTCTTTATAATATTAGTATAGATATAGGGAGGTTTTACACATCTTACATTACCTTTCCTGCCAATAGCACATCTAACTAGGCGATAAATTGGCCCGACTCTAGATGTGCATATTTTTATGCAATTTTAAGATACTAAATGTTTTTTAACAGTAAATTACTTTGACCCCACACCTGTATATACACCTGTGTATTTAACTACAAAGGGTTATCAACGGTGGCGTAACTAAGCCCGTGCAGCCGGTGCAGCCGGCCTGCGCATCGGGGTTCACGGTAGTTCAGGGCCGAAAATGGAACTTCTGTCTACAATCGACATTTCATCCAACTCTGCTTGGAAACTGGATCGTTGATTTCAAAGAGTGAAAATTAACTCTCCAACCGCGGGCGACTTTCCTATTTTTTCGTACAAATTCGCGGGGAGATTTCAGTATTTATTTTAAATGTTCGCGTTTATATATATCATTTCAAATTCAAATTCAAATTCAAATTCTTTATTTTACAAAAATCATAATATCAGTTACAATTAAATTAAACCTAACCTAACTGGATCGCACGAGACGTCCGCACTAAGGTAGGCTCAGATTCGTATACTTAAGTACTGCCTAATGCTAAATACAAAAATAATACGCTGAAGAATGCCGTGAAAAATAAAATCAAGAAACTAAAATTTTAGTAAAAAATAAAATTTCAAATAATCCTAAAAGGTATGTAATAATAATAATATAAAGAACTAAAAGCAGGCGTTTAAAAGATGTATTAAACAAAAGCTGCAATCCACACATGCTTTCTATAAGCTGGGTGATTTTTTTGAGCATGCCAATTCTTTCAAATGGGAATAACATTAATATGTAACTTTCAGGTATCTCATTTTAGTTCTTATTGTTTAATTATAATATTATGAATTTAATATTTAATATTTAGATTACAATGTGTAATGTAACATACCTGATCATAGACCTACATACGTTGTTTTTTCCAATTTTGTTTTGATACTTCCTACTGTGTGATTATTTTTTGTATAAATTGCTTGATTACTATTAATATTCTTATAATAATTATCTATTTTATATGTATACTTTATGTACCTGTATATATATATATATATATATATATATATATATATATATATATATATATATATATATATATATATATATATATATATATATATATATATATATATATATATATATATATATATATATATATATATATATATATATATATATATATATATATATATATATATATATATATATATATATATATATATATATATATATATTGTTATATTTGATAAGGTTTGTAAATAAATCCGTTTATAGGATGATGTTTTTATTTAAAATAAAATTAGTAAAAGCTACTTAAAAGTTGAAGTTTCTTCTTTCATTTCATTGAGCATATGGAGGTTTTTTTTATTTTTATTTCGATTTAATGGCTCGTTGATAACAAACTCAGCCAATTGTATCATATTTTAAATGTTGGTAGCATTCGAAATTTGAATTATTTCGTAATGTCACTTTCATTTAGAAAACGGCTTTGCCGAAGTGATCAATAGTTTAATTTTTTATTTTTTCGCTTAATTCGTCTCAATTGAAGGCATTTTGTGTTGCATAAGGATAAGCCCTATTTATGAGATATATGGATGAATAGTGATCGTTAGTCGACTGCAAAAGGACCTTTAAACTTACATTGCACCGTCGAAAGTCGTGCACATCCGTAAGTATATCTCATTCAAACATAAGCATTTCCCAATACAAGCTGGGATTTCCTTCGCTACTTTTTAAGTAGCTTTTACTAATTTTATATATATATATATATATATATATATATATATATATATATATATATATATATATATATATATATATATATATATATATATATATATATATATATATATATATATATATATATATATATATATATATATATATATATATATATATATATATATATATATATATATATATATATATATATATAGGTATATGTACATGGATTCAGCTCCATTATTTTGTTTTTTTTTAATTTTATTTGTCTGCCGTGTAAAGCCGACTTTAGTCAACGCTATTGTCGAATTAATATTTATCTACATATAAACTGACGAATTCTAATATGCGATAATTAGCTTTAATTCATAATTCATGCTTTTATTGTATATTCTGAATGAATAAATTGAATACTGAATACTGAAATACATGCCCATCATAATTATATGGTAGGTGAATAATAATGTGTTAGGAATGGTAAGTTAACATAGGAATAAAGCAAATTAGTTTTTCTGTTTCTTTCCTTCCTTGAGTATAAATGCCGGGTATCCTTAGTTTTATTGAACAACGACGGTGCCAAGTATAGCAAATGTCTCTGTGCATGGGTACTATTCAGTTTGGGCACTATGTGGTTACTATACTATATATGTTTGTGATAATAGAGTATTATCGTTTTAACAAATGTTTGCCGTACGTCAAGAACAGAGAACTCACGAAAAAGTTGCTCAGATGGGTATCGCAACGGTTTTTTGTTGACAACTCTTAACAGCGCCTTCTGAGCTTTAATAAGTGGATCGAGGTGTGATAGTGCTGCACCGCCCCAACCAAGAATCCCATATGATATAACGCTGTGTGCAAGCGCGTAATAGATAACTTTTAGTAACGGTTTCAACATTACGTTACGTAGAAGTTTAAATGGATGGATGAGTTTGCGAATTTTAGCCGCTGTGTTGTAGATATGGTAAAACCAGGTCAATATATTGTCCAAAGTTAAAGCCTAGATATTTAATCGTGCTCACCTTGTCTAGATTACAACAAGCACAGATAGTTGATGGACTGTCCTTACATGTGTGTACTATGAGGGATGGTGCAAGACTCTGGAACGATCTCCCAGCAAATATACGAAACTCGCCTTCTTTACCGTCGTTTAAGACTCACCTTAAGGATTACTACCTTTCTAAGAAGTAACTAGTCCTTCCTCTCCCAATTTCCTCTCCTCGGGCATTATTAGTTTTAAATTCTTCCACTTGTCTGTATGTTATGTAATAATCTTTATTTTCACAATGCGCGCATGTACCAATGTGTTTAGGTTAGTTGTAAGACATTGCCATGTGAGAAAAAACAGATTTCGTACATACTTCGTTTAATGCGATGATTTTTTGTTGGACACTAAAAATATCTCGTCTGTAAAAAATGACCAAGGCCGGGGGGGGGGGGGGGGAGGATTGGTCGATTATTTGCCCTTCTTGAAAAAATCAGTGGGCGCCCATGTAGCCAGTCGTAGGTTAGCAGTATCAATTCAGCAGATGAGTTACTTGTGTATAATTTATGCGTGTTGGTTATCCGCGCATCCGGAAATGCTTAGTCGAGTCTTACAAATGTGGAAAGTCTGTATCTAACCCACTTTCACCTCATAACGCTTTGATGAGGTCAATAACTAGAAGCAATCATTAAATCTTGACAAGTCTCTCTTAGTTTATAAATATTTAGATAGTTAAATCTAATAGATAGTTGCCGAATATTTAGATAGTTGCCTTGTAAGCTTTTACAAAACTAAAGAGTACAGAGCAAGAAGTCAACAAATGTACTTAACGAGAAATGCTGAAAAGGAATTTTTCACAATTCCAACGGTAAAAAGCACATTTGCCCGAAGACAATGTTTTTTTATCGCCCCAAAAGTCTACAACTCACTATGTGAAACTACGAAAAACGTGAAAAATTATTTAACTTTTAAAGGTAAAGTAAAAAACTGGCTTCTGGATATTGGGCGTTCAAAAACTAAAGATCTTATTAATACTGTAGGGTGAATATTAAAAAAAATATGTATTTGTAAAATTGTGCAATATTACATATCTTTTTCTTATACATGTATATTAGAATGTAGTGTTTATTGATATATTTGTATATATTATTACTTATTTTCCACTTAAATTTATTGAATACAATGTAAAGTTTACTTTATTTTAGTCCTTAATTGCATACATATTTTTTTCTACTTTAAATTTTACTTTAATTTGTGTAAACAACACATTTGTTAGATTTAGAAATATTTGAAAATTGATCACCTTCGTCAGTTTGCGAGTTACAAAAATACAGTTGGTATAACACAGCAAAGCCAGAGACAGACCTTCTAGGTCTAGTTGGTTGTGCGATTTCGCCTCATTCGGATATGCTAGCATATTTATATGCATAGAGCTATGTTTTTCGCTATAATAATGTTTGTTCTTAATTATTCCTCATGTACAACAGTATGCATGTCCTTGTATTTTTTTTCTTGTACGTTATAAATAAATAAATAAATAAATAAATAAATACCTACTACATATAAAAATGGATTTTGGTATATCTGTCTGTCCGAGCTTAATAGACTCCGAAACCGTTTGACCGATCACCATGCATGTTGGAATATAAATGTATTTATTAATGGAGAAGGTTTTAATGATATCCGCCTTATTGTAACTTACCACTAGATGGCGCTGCCGCACACCATCTATACTATCTATACTAATATTATAAAGAGTTAAAGTTTGTGACGTTGTAGGAAGTCATCTCTGGATCTACTGAACCGCTTTTAAAAATTCTTTTACCAATAGAAAGCCACGCTATTTGTGAGTGTCATAGGCTATATATTAATCCGAAAAATTAAACGCTCCCTTAACGATGAGAGATATATGATTAAGTTCTAGAGAAAAGTTGTAGAGCTTGATAATGCCTACAAAAAAGTCAGCGACAGCATATGTCTAACTTTTATATTTAAGTCACAAAAAGTAGTTTTTTATATTAAAAAAATATTTTAGATCGTTAGGTCATGTTTATTGGTCATATTATCAACAATTATGAATTCTTATCAAAATAAGTAAATTTATCGTCTCAAGTATTTAAAACAAAAGACTTTTCCCTTTTACTGCATATAATTTCCCTTTTACTGCATAAATAGTTAAAGAGATAATACGCTCACAAATAAGACACTCGCACAAAGACACTCACAAATAACGGTATTATAGTCAAATTGGCATGCAAATACATACATAGGTACATATGCAGTAAAAATATAACCCTTCTTTTGGCAGTCAGGAAATAAATCATAGCACTCAGTACTAACCGAACCATACTCATAATTTCATCACAGGTAAAAAGTTTTACCGCCCAACGAAGTGGGCACGGGTAAGCTGGTCTTATATACCGCTCAACCGATCGCCACGAAAAATGGCATACATAGACATTCGAGCCCGCGTAATATTTTCGCGATATTAACTTTATTGTAACTCGCCACCAGATGGCGCTGCACATCAACTTCTATACCGCTTAACCGATCGCCATGAAAATTGTTATACATAAGTATTTGGGAACGGATATAACACGGGCAACGCCGGGTATTACCACTAATATTTTATAATATTACGGTTTCGTGGGAGATTTGGATGAACTTCTTGTGTTATGCATTGCTTCTGGTCTTTATCTTAGTTTCCGTTTTGTAATTGAATCATGACAGACTAACCATACATCAAATGTTAGAAATAATAGTTTAATAAAACTTAGGTGCACAAATTTAAACATATTTTTAAACATGTATGTTGAATAAATTTTAACATTGAACTAAATACAAAAATGGTATATATTATTTTGACAATGAATTGTACTTTTTTTGACTAGATATTTTTATATTAAATGCTTTATTACTTAACATATATTAAATATTAATGACTGTTTCTTTCTTTTCTCACATATAATTTTATTTATACTATTTAATCGAATTTTATATTATTGCCGATTATATAATTGAATTGCATTTTATTTATTATATTATCTTTTAATAATTTTTTTTTTTATTATTATTATTATATTTTTTTTTTGAAGACCACAGTTTAGGGCAATTTAGTGTTATTAGCGTTTTACTAAAACTTGTACATCTGTAAGCAATGAAGCTCAAGCAAACTTGATTGTAATATTAGAGTCCTGTGCACCCTAGAACGGGTTAGTCCCAGTTGGGTGACAGAATCATATAAGCAAAAGGTTAAGGTTTTGCCATTCGGTTCCTGTTATTTTTGTAAGCAAATCAATGTTTTATAGTAATTAATTCTTAAATAAATAAAATAGAAAAATAAAAATTGTAATGTTTCGAGTGGATACTCCTATTTCAAAATTGGTGACAGAAAATGTGACATCTTTGTTTAGCAACACATAAAGTTTTTCTATTTTCACGACGTTGCGTTATCGCTCGTGGCCCGAAAGAGAGTTCGACGCATGGTAATTTGTCAAAATCAGTCGAAAATTATGTCCTATAAAAGTATTTTGGTACTCATCCTGCTTTAGCGATCCTGAGAGTAATCATTTCTATAGGTAAATTAGCTTTTTTACACGGCCGCCCAGCAAAAAATGAGTGTAATGTGTTCAGGGTTCATCTATGTATGTTTTCCGTTTCTTTATTTCACCATAACATCTAAACCCTTGAACCGATTTAGAAGTGCGTGGTATTGTTAGAATTGTTATGTCATCTTGAGTGTTATAGTGTATGTGCCAATATAACTGTCCAAATATCAAGTACGTTTCCAAATACATACATGTCAATAAATAAAATTATTCATTCATAATGTCATTCAAACTATTGGCTATTGACAATAATTATTATTACTGATTTGTTTGTATTTGTGTTTTTTCTTTAAAATATCTTCCCGTATGTTAATTTGGGAAATTATCCAATATTTATTTGATTATTTAGTACTTAGAATTATATAGACAATTAGATAGAAAATTTTACGAAATTACTTAAGAATTTTGATTGAAAATATTGGAAAATGTTGTTTCCTCTACATATATAACCTAGAAAATCTGCGCTTGGATGTTCAACGTTCATACCTTGCAATACTGACGTTCATATGTTATACCTTAATAGGTATTTATTTAAATATTATACTTGTTATTTTCATTACTTCTGACTTAACCAAGTGTAGGAACTCCTATCAACTGGTTTGAAATAAATAAATAAATAAAATAAATTAACATAAATATATCGTGCTTAGTGTCAAATTAAAGGTCTGATTGAGAGTACATTCAGGAAATATACATCTATATATGTATATGGATAAATACATAACACACAAATATTGTATAAAAAACCGTAACAAAAATAATTATAAATACAATAATTCACTTTCTGTCAGGGCGGTCGTGTTTCTGTTATTTTTAACAGAAACTATAGAATGAAAGAATGTATTTAAAATATACTTTTGTTATTCTTTCCTCTGTAGGAATATAATAGTATTCAAATATTCTGGTTTTTGGTTTTGCGATCTTGCGGGAAGTTGATTTTGATATAAACTTGGTCCTCGAGTTTCACTTAGAGAAAAATTCAAAGAGATAAATATTCTTACTGTTGCATCACAATATATATACGAAAATCTGTTGTATGTCCACAAGAATATTGACAAGTTTAAAAAAAAAAGCAACACTCATAATCTTAATACTAGACATAAGCATAACCTTGTTGTACGTACTACTCGTCTCCACAAAATAAGCAATTCTTTTTTGGGACAATGTATACGCTTCTATAACAAACTTCCTCATACTATTAGAGAACTATCTGTAAATAAGTTTAAAGCTACCATCAAAGCAAAATTGTATAAAAAACCATACTATACAATATCTGATTATGTAAATGACAAAACGGCTTGGGAGTAAGGCTTGGACGCATCATAAGAACATAAATTAAAAATAATATTTAATTGTGTCTATATGAATAAAGAACATTTTGATTTTGATTTTTGATTTTGATTTTGAGATTTTAGTTAAAAAGACACGTGCATCTTCTCGTTTTGAGGTCCTAATAATATAAAAAAGTGGTTTTAAAGACGTATTTTGAAAATGAAAATTTAAATTTAAATTGAATTATTTGACGTAATGATAAGCTTAAGGCTCCCTTCCGTATAACACTCAAAAGTATCTTTAATAAAGAGCAAAAAAATAATGTTTGGCTATAACATTTCTGAAAATTACGTAATTTCAAACATTTTTTCTTATGTTTTTATAGGGAAGCTACAAAAACTGTCTTGGTACTATGCAAATAGACCATACGCTGGTGTAAATGGTATTTTTTAATATTGAGAATCATCTGTAGGTTTTTCAAAAACTGAAGACAAATCTCGCTCATTTTAATTTTTTTGAAAAACAGTAGGTAACAGAATAAAGATAATTTACAATTAATATGGAAATAATTTACCAATTTCGTTTAGGCGAAATGGTAGCTTAAGGGCCGGGTTTTTAAAATCCGGCATAATTGTATTAAAATTCTTTTTCGTGTTCTCACAACTAAATTATGCTTTTGGCCGCCACGGCCTCTTAAGAAAATATATATTTCCCGGTCATAAATGTATTGCCGGTGATAAAAAAAATCCTCTAAGTTTCCCAGTGGTAAAAAACTTCCTGCCTTATCGTTAAAATTACTACATGTACGACAACAGCCCTAAAACTCAAAGAAATGTTCAATAACTTTTCCGGAAAGTATTGTGAATGCGCTAAAAAAAGATAGAGATGAAGATTGAAATATCCATTTTAGCCCTCCTGAGACGATTAAGACCAATATTAAAGACTGTGTGCCTGTATGTGTGTATTCCTCCACGATAGCGCCCAAACGCTTCACCCGACTGATCTGATCAGTCTCACGTGAAGTGACATTTTGCCTGTCACTGAGCCTTACATTTCATTGATGTCGTGTGTATATGAGGCGCGGCATCGGCGTCGATCTATATGTAAACTGTCTGAAAAGAGAGAGCCGCTAGTATAATAATGAGTGAGCGATATGCAGTATGTGGACCAGCCAAGACAAGACAGCACCCATACGGATTGAGAGCGGAAGCGAGGCGAAGAGTGGGGGGAGGGGGCTTCGGAGGAGGGGGCCCCTAACGAGGTATGAGCCACGGGGTCGTGAGAACGCACCAGAAGCAGTTCCCACGCCGCTTTTTTAATCTATCCCCTCTCGCGGGCGCCGCAACTGGCGGTGAAACTCTTTTTACAGTCCGAGATTTTCCATATGCCCGGCGTCCGTGTTCCGTTCGTTCGTTCGGATTCGGTTCACCGCGCCGAACGGGTCGGGTGAATGAACCGGAACGGAGCGCGCGCGGGTCAGCGGTCGCCCGCGGTAGCCCCACGCGACGGTACTACTTCACTTAACCCTTGGAGTAAATGGGTATTTTCATGGAATCATCTGTCACTTTTGCAGGATTTTCGGCGACATCGACGGCGCTCGACTTCAAGGACTATAACTACGAAACTACTACACCAATCATAAAAAGAACAACTGTACAATGATGGCATTGAAATTTCGAATATAGAATATTGAAATATCATTTTGTAAAACAATTGGATAATTATGAATAAATATGAGAACTTCAAAGAAGTGAAAAAAACTCGCCATTTCTGCCGTATAATTGTGTTACGAGAAAATACGGAAGTCTATTTAGAAATTGTAAATACTTACGTCATCTGTATTATATTCTTTATCAAAACTATTATTTCGTTTTACTTATTAGCATACAAAAATATTTAGATATTAGCTCATGAAAACCACGAAAATTTTTGATGAATCATCGAGTATTTTTTTTATGTATGTTTTATTTATGAATGATTAGAGGCTCTTTTTATTTGAAATTGTGTTGAAATCAGTCGACTACCATATCATACTATGCTATAAATAGAACAAAAACCTCCAGTTTGTTTTATAGATATAGAAAACTAAATATGTTTCAAATCTGTCCTCAAAAAAACAGTACTATTTTTGAACCGTCATAATTCCGAAGTCTTTAATAGTTTTTGAAATTTATTGAAATATTGGCGCTTGTTATATGTCCAATAAGTAATTATTATACTCTAAACAGTCACGTTTCATAGTAAAAATAATAATAAATAATACTGGAAGTTTGCAATAATTCCCATACAAAAAGCTGAAAGCCGCTAGTGATGGGCAAACACATTTGATAATATCGATAAAATTTGCAGTGGTTGTAATAACATAATTTGTTACGCAATCTTTGCAGAATATAAATTCTTTCATTATTTTACGTATAAACTTTATAAAAAAAAAATTTTGTTACAAAAATACAAAAAAAAAATATTTACCAAAAAATCATACGAAGAAATAAAACACGATTTTCCCACAAATCAAACATATTTTTTTTTTGTTATGACTTACAACTGATTCGAAAATGGCCACTCTGAGAAGAATCAGTAAGCAAATCAAGAGGAAACCTATTTTTAATGTTAGGTATACAAAACAATTACATAATATACCTACCAAAGATAATACAGTACAATTTTAGCCAACAGACTTTTTACAACCACTATCATTTCTTCATCGTTAGGTATAAAAATATATATGTGTGAAACTAAAATAAGATAATGATAGATTCATTAATTCATTCATTCATAATCGGTCTTAGATTCATTCATTCATTCATTCATAATCGGTCTTAGATTCAGCTGCTTTATCTTCGGTAGTTAGTTTTAGTGCGGAAAAGTGACAACCGTTCATTTTACATTCGACGCGCAGAAAGTCGTCCGTGTGAAATGTATCACATGTATCACTGAAACAAATGTATCACAAAATATATGTGTGAAACTAAAATAAGATAATCATTGAACATAATAATTTAGACAATTACCACATTAGTTCTACTTCGCTAACAAATTTTGTAAGTTGTACATATAAAGTAGATCGAAGCTAACATAGCTCGTAAGTTGTACATATAATCTAGATCGTAAGAACATAGTAAAATCAAACTAACACGCGAATAACCTGCGGGACTACAATAGTTCTGCGGGACTACAATAGTACAGGACTTTAGTTTACGAAGAAACGCAATCAATCGAGCCATTATAAAGATAATACATTGCATTTTAGAAAATAAAAGGTAGAGGTGGAGGTACTCGATGGGACGGTCCTGGCTGTGGCGAGCGAGATCTCGACCGCGGAGATGACGTCTAAAAGATACAAGAATTCCGTGAATCTCCAAAATCAATTTGCCAAACTATATTTATTATATATACAAACCGTTCTAAGCTGCGACGACAACAGACGGGACAGTCCAGGCGACCATGGCGGAGACGTCTAGAAGATACAAGAAGTCCGTTAGTTGTATGTAATAAAATCTTCAAATCAATTTCTTTATAATACTTTGATACCTCTCTAACGACAGCAGCGAGTAAGGGATCGGGCGGCGGCGGTGAGTGGTGGAGATCTGGGTGGGCATCCGACAGGTTGCTGAAATTTAGAAAAAAAACACAAAAAATTAATAATAAATCTATGATAATAAAATCATACAGAAGTCTGAAGAGTAGTTGACAACGGAAAAGCCCTCGATTCAGTCAAGACATCTTGCGACATTTCCCCTAGGAATCAACCTTCTGGCGCTCCTGGACGACCTGCGCTCCGTGCGGCGTAAGCCAATCGATTATGCACTCTGACTAACATCTTGCGGTGTCATCTACAACGGGCGAGCCCGTCACCACAGGACGTTTTAACGATTAGTCGTTCTGTCGCCCTGCAGTGAGCGTAGAAGACTTTGGACATTTACAAAATCCAACGTCTAGCTACGCCACAACCCGTTAGAAGCCAACGCCTTACCGCGAGTAGCCAGGTATGTTACCTGGCGGGCGGCACTCGCGCCCTAACTACCAATTGTGACCAGATTTCTCCGGTCTCTCGATTGGTTCCGAGTTCGAGGTCGCTTGCGCGGTCCTCTCCCTTATGAAGCGGTGAAACGGAGTACACCGAATCTATAGCGGACCAAGGCGTCCTTTGCCCGGCTCTGAACCGGGATCGGATGGCCAATGGTCAATTCAAGAGCAGTCGCCATAAGGTACACAACCACCCCCGCTCTATAGGAAATAATACAGTTTCCAGACTCCCCCGATTGTTAGTCGGAGAGCACAATCGATTGGCTTGCGCCGCTCGGTGCGCAGACCGTCCAGTAGCGCCAGAGGTTTGATTCCCGGGGGAGACTGGTTGACCCAGTGTCCTACCCAGGTTCGCACCCCATGCGAGGAGGCCATCGGATGGGTGTTGACTAGTGATGGGTGTGATCACGAATAGCAATAACAATAACCTGTGATATTTGCAATCACGAAGAACGCGTTACGAGAATTCGAAAGAACATGCTATTTGAATCACGGCTACGAACAGCACCGCGTTGCCATCACTCGGCGCGCGCCGCTACGACGCGACCGATCACTGATCACATCGATTGGCCGTTCTCACTGATCGCCGTTGAACGACCGCGCGGCGCGCCACTGAACGATGATCGGTGAGCGCCTAATTGAACCGTTCACTTGGTTTCGTTCATTCGAATTCAATCACTAGTGATCGGCGATCAGTGGATCAGTGATATGATCAGTGGATCAGTGATCCGCCGTTCGTTCTGACGAACGCCCGCGCCGGCTGGACGATAACTGATGAGTGGCGCGTTCATTTCGTACGTAACGTGAATTTGGACACTGTTATCGCATGAATTTAGACACTGTTATGGCATGAATTTGGACACTCTTATCGCTCGCGTCGTAATCGTTCATGTAAATGAGTTTGCTCATGATTTGTTAGCAATAAAATAACTTTTGGCGACAAGTGGCTTACATTATTTCAGAAAGACGAACTCGGCTTAGCGCCAAAAGAGCGAGAGAGTTAATCTTTCTGAACGCTAATTCTTCTAATTACCAATAAAGCAAATATAATGCGCGTTTCTGTTATCAGTTATCACATTGACGAAACTTCGTTACTTAACGTTTCACAGTACATTTCAGTACAATCACGAAAATCACGAGTAGCAGTTATTATCACGCGTGATAAAATACCAGTAACGTGATCGTTGCGTGATTGAAAATTGAGAATCACGCCCATCACTAGTGTTGACCCGTGAGTGTGACCGACCCTGAAGACATGGGTCATCGTGGCCACCTCATCATGGGCCCGTTAGCCCCCGGCCGTTTAATCGGCCGTTATGTTAAGTTGTTTATGATAAAATTGTAATTCACTTCTAGTTATACTTACATCTGCCTTTGGTGCCTGATGGACTCAACCAGTACATCTCATAAAGCGGCGACATATAGCCAAAGCCAATGTACTGGTCCCAAGTCGTCTCCGCTCCGTCATCCGCTCCTTCATCGGTCTCCATCCCAAGTTCTTCCGCCGGGCCCATGCTGCTCCCATCGCTGCTCTCATCGTCAGAAGACTGCTCCACCACCAGAAGCCGTCTAGGATTCTGTCCCGTCGCGATGATGCCATCTAATTGATGAAAGGATAACGAAATTTTTTGTAAAATAACAAAATTGAATTCGAAAACTTTCTAACTGTTTTTTTTCACTAAATATGCAGTTATGTCAAAAAAGTTATATATACTTTTCTACTTTATTTTATATATTCTATAATTCCCGATATAAAGAAATCCAACTTTTATGAAATTACGAAATTTTATCGAAAAAAATTGAGGTTATGTTTTTATCGTATAAAATATCGATTTTTTTTTCGAATTCTCTATTAGCCTCCCGCAAAAAAATGATGAAAAACACGAATTTTAGTATTTTTAGCGCGAATCTTTGAATACTAAAACATAAGCGTTTTGAGAAATCAACCATTATCAAAAAAACATTAGTTATTGCATAAGTTATATAACGGGAAAACATAATCACATATATTTCAGAGCTATATATCCATAAATTTCTGACATATCACGAGAAATTATGCAAGAATCGCAAGAAAACATTTTTGCGATTATCAATGGCGGACATTGGCATTTGAGACGCGGACATTCAAAGACCCGAAATACTTTATATACACGATAAATGGTACATCTAATCAGTTTAGGGGGACTATATGATGTTGTAGAAATGGTTTTACTTACGATTCGTTCAAAAACACACCGAAATCTACTCGAAAACCGTTTTTAAAATGCCGACACACGCAAGTCGTATTTGACGTTTCGTGTTGCCGCGTTCGAAGTGGTGCGTTCGACTTCGCGCGTTCCGTAATAATACTTCACATGGACTACGCATTTACTGCGGCGCATGATAACAGAGAGAATTTAATTCTGTACCCGATCTGCCATACGCATGAAAGAGACAAAATGCTTTCGATGGTAAACAAAGCGTTCGAAAGCGCGCGCGCCGAGTGGAACCAAATTCGGTCGTATCAGATTCAACGGATAAAAGTGTCAGAACCAAATTTGGTCGTATCATACTCAAAGGGTTAAGGATGATTCATGCTACACCGGGCCGGGGCCGGGCCGGGCCCCGGCCGGGACACGGTCAGATATCTATAGTATACTTTTGTATGAAGCAATTCATGCTTGGCCGGGCTCCGGCCGTGACCGGTCGTGCCACGTCCGGAGCACGGCGTCGAAATGGCGGTGGATATTGTTTTCCCGGCTCCGGTCTGCTAATCGTTCAATGGGAGAGATATGCTTCAGAAATCTTGAATTTTGTTTGGTTAAATCACGTTTTATTTTTCCAAGAAATATGCTAAAGCATTCTTTAGACATCCTAAAATAACCGTAAAATTTGCTCTCATCATCTATTAATTCCTTGTAGAGCGTGGCGAATTCTCCCTCCGATTGTCGTTTTCTCCAGGCTGGATGTACACTCCATCTTCTTTTATTAGATTCAGTTCGTGTTTCCAATACTTCGTCTTCAAAGGCAATTGCAATAGCTGCCAACTCAAGTTGTGAAAATTGCATTAATAACACACTTATCAATCAAGCGAAAATAGAAATTAAAAAATATTATTATCGCCAAAATAGATGGACGCAACACTAGTTAGATAAGTCCGCCATTTGTGCATACATTGTCTTTTTTATAAAACCAGCGTAATATTCATTAAGTTATGTTTTTATAGCACAATAAAGTTATTCTATTCTATTCTACTAGTTATCGCGGACACGGCCGTGGGATACATAAACTCGGAAACAGCCCGGTCACGCCCGGTGTAGCATGAATGACTGGCCCGGCCGGAGCACGTTGGAAACGACTCGGCCGGGGCCCGGCCCGGCCCCGGCCCGGTGTAGCATGAATCATCCTTTATTCTGCCGCCGATCTAATACACAGAACGACCTTCGGCGCTTTTCACTCCTCGGGAACATTCCACCCGCAGCAGTAAAGCAAATTTTTAAAATGACTTCCCCCCCCTCCCCCCCCCACATTATACTTTATTTTACTTTCCTGGCCGAGATGCACTTCTTTGTGGCTGTGTGTCTGTCTGTGTGTACCTCTACGATAGCGCTCAAAAGCTAAATTTGGCATGTAGGGCATCACTCGGTCATGGCAAAAGTTGACAAGATTGTAGTTGAAATCGGTCTACCAGAGGGCGCGCTAGTCATACGTCATTCTCGGAATATTCCACTTATATATGTACTTGATGCACTTACACAGATGCCTTGTTAGACCAAAGTCATGGTGTGAAATTTTGGTTAGAATATCTCGTATACAAGCGACGAAAAAAAAATACCGCCGTATTAAAGAAAATACTACATATTACAAAATACTAAAAATACTACTTTTGCAACCATAGTAACTTGACCCAATCACTATCGGGTAGGGAGGTGGTGGGCGTGGGAAAGGGAATTGAGGGTGGGGGGTGAAGGGTTTGGCGCGCGAGGGTGGGTTGTCTGCTTGCCGAGAAAGTCTTGGGGTGACACAACCGGTTTTTTTATGATGATACTGCGTTGCTATTATAAATCTCCCGCTGTGACAGTAAAGTTGTCAATCTTCAAACGAAAGAGAGTTTGACGAAAGGTAACATCGCAAGGGCAAGGGAAGGTGGTGTACTTGGACGTATTAGTGTATTTTAAATATTTGTGTTTATGGTACTTTGAAGATAATCTACTAGATGACATTGTAAACGTAATTTGGCAGTTACTGCAATAGAAGTATTCTAGGGAGCTCGAAAAATAATTTACTAAAAAAGTAAGATTTTACTTCCCGGTCCACGATCCAACGAGGAAAGTACTGTGAACGCGCATTTTTTTTCGAGATGAAGACGAAAATGGTAAATTTGAGCCCTCCTGGGACGATTAAGTCTATTTCCAGATAGAAGTCTGTGTGTGTGCCTGTCTATTTGTCGGTGTGTCTGTTTAAGTGTGTATTTCTCACCGGTAGCGCCCAAACGCTTATTCAGATTGAGCTGAAATTTGGCATGAAGAAAAGTTTCAGGTTTCCTCTCTTTTTTCAGTGCTGCCTCACTTTTTGACGATGTGTCCACTCAAACCTTTATTCTCCTTTGAACCAGCATCCGATATAAAAGAAACTTTTCCCATCCCTTCTATTACTTCTTGTTAAATTAAAAAACACATAAATCAAAGCAGCTTAAAAAGTAAGCCTAAAATGGGCATGTGTCTGCAGCCTAATTTTAAAAAATCGTTTGTGCCACCACAAAACTTTCCCGGCAAGTATTATGACTAGTGCGCCCCCTGGTGGATTGATTTCAACCATAATCTTTCAAATCTTGCACTCTTATGCCTGCATACGAAATTTCAGCTCAATCAGATTAAGAGTTTGGGTGCTATCGTGGAGGAATACACAAACACAGCCACACAGTCAAGATTCAATCTGCAAATGATTTTAATCGTCTCAAGGGTGCTCAAAATGGATATTTCCGTCTTCATCTCGATTTTTTGGCGCGTTCACAATACTTTCCCCCCTCAACAGTTTGTGGGCCATGAAAGCAATTCTAGCGATCACTTATATATTTTTTTACATTTCTTAAAGCTTATTAAATAAGTATTTTTTAAATTAAGTTAGATTGAATTTGATCGATAACATTTTATTTTATTTTAAAGCAATATTTTAAGTAACCAGTTCGGTAAATAAAGGCCACACACGTTGAGAAAGGCGATTAACCGATAGAGGAGAGTATATCGTGTTGTAACTCTGCGGATTCGTAGCAACTGACCCATACAAATGTCTCGCTACGCTTCATCGGGCATCAATCGTAGAGGCCGAATTGAACCTCGTTTGTTAGTCTACGATTAGCCGCCCGACTCATATTGTTGGTGTTATGCGCTCAACTCTTCCAGATGGAAAAAGGTATTAAAATAGCTTGAAGTTTTAAATTTCTCGGCCATAGACATTTTAACTTTAAATCAACTGACGTTCAAGGAACTATTTAACCCTTCAGGCCTCGGCCCCTCAGCCGATTAACAAGTTGATGTCCCAAAAAATTTTAGTAAAAATTAGTAAAAAAATTGAATTGTGACACTGTCTCACCTAAACATTAATTACTGCCAAACCACTGTACCCATAATTAAAATAAACATATTAACATATTAAAATAAAACAAAAATAAATTAAAATAAAATGAAAACGGAGCCGTCACGCTGAATCGTGTTGTGGCCGATATCGGCCAATTGGGGCTCTAGGGGTTAAATCAATTAAACCTACCACACAATATAATATATACATGTAAAATACTGTATAACAAACACGCAAGCATCTACAACAAACATATTCCTAAATCTAACTCATATACTTATATACTTATTATGCAACACAGCAGTACCTGCTATAAATATCTATATCACTATATGACGTATCAGAAGAGCTACTTATACCTTAGCATTAAATTCTACAATTTACTTCCTACCACTATCAAAGAACTGGAGGACAAATAATTAAAAAAAAAAATTAAGGAGATGCTGATAGGCCACCCTTTCTATAATCTGACCGAATTCGAGGGTCATGACTTTGCAAATATCATACCAATTTGAATGATAATTATATATGAACTTTTAGTATTTAAATTGATTTAGCTTTAGTTTCATTATTTAACAATTTACTTACTACTTTGGATGTTACTATGTACAGTGTTTTGTACGTATATATTCGATTTATTGACTATTTCAACTGTTAAGCTTCTGCTTTGATTATTCAACTTTTTAACTGACCATTTTAATTATTGTGTGTTTAGTAGGTAGCTATTAGAATTATTGACTATTTTATTAAATAAGCCTTTAATTTGTTTTGAAGTACGATTCTACGACGAATAACTTTTAGTAGGTTCCAAAGTTTCTTAGATACTATACATTTAAAAAAATATATATATGTGTGTTAAGTAAAGATTAAAGTAGTAATGAGACTTACTACTTGAAACACAAATATTTTGACACGTCCAAGAGCGGTTTTTAGCCGCCAATTGGACACGACGTAAATGTAATGTAATGTAATGTATTATATATGTATATATCCATATACCATCGTCCAACTCCTTCTTCCTAATCACTTCAATTCTTTGCCTTTCTCAGCGACTTTCAATTTATAAACCAATTTTTCAATTTTAAATTTAAATTTAAATACATTTTTTTTAAACTTTATGCACTAAACGATTGTCGGCCGATTTTTTTTTGTAAAACATGCTAGATTGTAGTGTATGTTTTCCAAAATGACTAAATACATAAATAATTACATAAATGCCGCGCTCGTTCTGTGGGGCATTGCATAATTTTTACCTAAATAATGTAGCTGGACAGATCGCGTCAGTAATCGTAACATTTTACCACCACAGCTGTTTAATACCATTGATTATGTATGTTATTAGCCTGCTTAATGCCGTACTACCTTTTGGCAGCTGAGATTTTACTATGAAACCCAACTTGAAGATGACACATAGTTCCAAACATTGATTAATCTTCTCTTATGCCCAGACACCTAATAGATGACATTCTAAATATTCCTATATCGTATCTTCTCTGACTAGCCTTATCTGACTAGCCTGAGGATTATCCTTACCTTATCTGAGGCGAGCCTATATCGCCGGCCCAGCGCTTTACAACAAATTCAGCGACCACATTAGGCAGGCGCAATCTCTTGACGTGTTTAAGAGCCGCCTTGAGAGGTACCTCACAGATAAGGCGATTTACTTACTGAAGGAATATTACTCGAGTGAAGATTAAAATTCTTTGGTGGCTAAATGGTTTAATGATTCGTCAATCGTAATTTTCTCTTGTATTTCCTCTTTATACATTATTCTCGTGTTCTCTTTCGTTTTTAACTTTTAATTTTCATGACGATAAAAAATATGTTTGTTAGCTTATCTGTATTGTATGTTTGCTAATCTGTATCTAACTTGTATACCAGTATACTAATAAAATGAATATGAATATAAATGTACATATTTTTTTTCTTGATATATTTTAAAATTTATTTTTGTTTTTTTTAAACCCTCTTAGACAATTTATCGATTATTTAAAAAAAGTGTAGTTTTTCATCAATGTTTTAATTTTATATACATATTTTTAGTCTTCTATCAATGTTTTAATATCATCCAATTTTTGGTGTAAGGGCGTAAATTATAAACGATTTTAGTCTTAAGGCCCGATTTCATTATGCACGAAATAAAATAAATAAAATACAGTTTCAAATAGTAATTAAATTAAGAAACTTCAAGTAAAATACGCCGTGTATATTATTATGTATGTAAGATTTACTTGAGCTATCCATTAGAATTTAGAGTGTTTAAAAACTTTCTAACATACCTATATAATTAATTAACATTTTTTAGCTAATGAAGCTCGCTTTCGAAACGGGGTATGCTATTATGAGTTCGCCGTTAAAGGCAAATATTAACTTAAGCGTAAAATATGTATGCTAATTGTGTTGGCAACAGTTTCATTATATGGCCAACTATATCAGATGTTCCCACGCGTTCTATAACGGATTCGGGGGGTTGTGTGAGTGTGCGTGTTTATACTGTATAATATCACACCACATCACCGCGATATGCCGCTGTGTGCGTGCGTTGCTTTTTATAACTCTAATCAATATGGCATTTCGCCATTTTCCACTGGCGAAGGCTGCAAACGACTTTCAGATTGAGAAAGAAATTAATTTAATACGAGGCGAGTGACGCGACAGCTTCAGTTTGACACGTAAATGCCCGGCTGATAGTTTCATGGACCAAGCGAAAAATCGATTTTAGCAAATAAAGAACCAATAGAATTACAGAACATTTATCTTAATACAGGTTGTTCGGCAGACGGTTGTACATACGATTATGACGGACAAGTGAGGCCCTCACCTACATGCTTGGCCCCAAAAATTTAACCTAGGCCTCACGATTTTTTTAAAATATTTTTTTTGTAATATGGCGCAAGCGCCAATTCGTAGTATAATTGTAGTTTTTTTCGTGGCATTAAAATTGTATTTTATTAAAATGTTTATATTCGTCTGCATCTCGAAACAAAATCCTGCCGGAAAAGTAAAATAACAAGCTTCAACTTAGTAAAAAAAAAAGTTTTTTTTTTGTGTTTTTGATACATTTTCTAATGGGTGTTTTTCTCTTTTTTTCCAGGTGAGTAGTGGCGAACAAGCTGCATGGAGTATGTGCGGACTATATTTGGTAAATTATTTAAATTTTCGCTATGTACATTCGATGTTCGATTCAATGTTGCAATGTTCGATTTTCTCTTATCCCTTAACATTACTCGTGGGGTAGAAAACTACCCCACGAGGTATAAACTACAGATATAAAATACAAAAAAGACAGCGATATCTGACATCCGTGATTCTTAACGTTACGTGTGTCCCAATAAACACTATAAAATAAGTAAGATACCCAAATATATACGTCATAAAATTTAATCCATGCGCAGATTCTGCGACCATGTAATCTCAGTGATGTTTGCGAGTTCGATGTATGGCGGAACGGTGCCATACAGCCGATCATACTTTATGACATATTGCAGTTTTGGGATGTGTTTCTACCCTATTTAATAATTGTTTTTAAGTACCATCGTTCATTATCTTGAGCGCCTACAGAACGTTTGCATAAGGTACATATTTAATCTGAGGAAGTATGACCATGTTTCCGAGTACCGATCAAAATTGCAATGGCTTCGTATACGGGACCGGAGAAATTTGCATATCCTTTCACTTCTATATAATGTCCTACACAACCCTACATCTCCCTCCTACCTCAACGAGGCTTTTACCGGATTAGGAAGTCATGGTCTCCCACTTCGTTCAAGTCAGAATAATATCCTACGTATCCCAAAACACAATACCACATTTTTTTCCTACTCCTTCTCCGTACATGCAGCTCGACTGTGGAATCAGCTTCCTTTAACTATTCGAGGCGCTAGCTCGCTGTTCACCTTTAAGCAATCATTGAAAAAGCACTTCCTTTCACAATAAATATTAATCATAAATTCTAACCTTTCCGTTATCCCCTCCCTTTCCTTACCTTATTTTGGCAGTTTATTTATTTACTTATTTATTTATTTATTTATTTGTTAATATATCAAAATATGTATGTATATACATATACATACATATAATATGTCAAACTCAAAAATTTATTTATATATTTACATTTTACTTTAGATACACACAGAGAGTATATTATATGCTATAATTTCAAATTTAATTTTAGGCTATAATTTGTTGCCTACTCTTCTTTTCACACCAGCATGTTGGTTGACTGGAAGATATTGCTGTAGTGTAGCAATAAGTCCGCCATTGTACCTTATTTTATTGTGCAATAAAGAGATTTTCATTCATTCATTTCATTCATTATCTGAGTGTCATAGGATACCTAAACTTCACAAATGACAAATACATATTTGTCCAAATGTCCATAAATTAATATTATAAACACATCGTGTTTAGCATCAAATGAAAGTATGGAATCGAAGACTATCCCGGTTATGACAAACTTATTGACTATATAAATAAGTTTGTAGCACCCGACGTTTCGACTTTGTTGCAACCACCGTTGTCCAGGGTAAACTGAAGCCATGTCAATCCATTGTTTCGCGGGTAGGCGACAAACCGCTGCCACAGCGCAGATTATAACAGTGGTGGGGCGCTGGGTTCGACGCGAGTGAATTTTGAAAATCCGCCGTGCCCACAACACTAACTTCTTTGGGAGATAAAAGGCCTGGTTGCAGTTTGGCCACTAAGACCCATTTGTATAGGGTCGGTGAAACGCACGGGTCAACACGTATTCAGCAGCCTTTACGCGGAAGTGCGAGCCCGGGTAGGGCTCTGGCCTGCGGGCCAGTCTCCCCTAGGAGTCAACCTTTGAGCGCTCCTGGGCCTTGTTGTTTTCTACCGTCCGCAATTTGGTGCTCAAACTGTCCAGAAGCGGCCGAAGGTTGATTTCTAGGGGAAACTGCCCCGCAGGGCATAGTGCTACCCGGGCTCGCACATTCGATTGGCTGACACCGCACGTGCGCAACCGCCCAGTAGCGCCCAAAGGCCATCCCCCAGGGGAAACCGTAGACACAGAGTCCTTACCGGGGTAGACCCTCATTCGAGGAGCTACTGGATAGGAGCTGAACCGTGAGTTCAGCCGACCCCAAGAATGAGGTGGGTCTTAGTGGCCTAGCTGCGCGAGAACCATTAGCTACCCGCTAGATAGTTTATTTTCAAACATATGAATTTAGCTCTCTTTTAAATTGCCATCCGGGGTGGGTACCCGGTCCCCCCCCCCCTCTCCCGTTGTCGCTCCGGGATATCAACTCATTAGCTTACATTCCAGAATCTGGTGAAAAACTAATTAGGGATTTTCTTTCGGGGCGGTCGCTCGCTAAGAAACTGCGGTCTCCGCGAAGCGATTCGCAAGAAACGGGCGAAAGACAGGCGAAAAATGCACTCGGAATGTATGAATAGAGTGGCTGGTTGTAAATTATGAAAATTTCCACTTAGTATTAAATCAGCGCCGCCCGAGTGTTTACCGAGCAGAAAAATGCCCAGCCATGTCGGTAATTACAAGCTGGCTGCGTCGGACGCCGATTCTCAAACATTCCATCGGAGAATATTTTTGTAAAACAACTATTTCAATCGGCTCGGTCCGTAACTGGCCGATCGCTACTTTAATTTTAGTCCCTCGCCGAAAATTTAAAAAATTCTCAAGACCTCTGGGAGCGTAGTATTATTACGTATACATATTTGGTGGGGGGTCGGTCTAACATTTCTTATTTACGCTTACATGGGGAGGGAGAGGAAGGGGGGGGGGGGTGAGCTATGCTTAGGTTAAATAGTTTTACTTTACTTCTTTACGGCACCAAAATTTCAAATACATCACTTTTATATAAATAACTTAAAAGTAAAAACCCATTTTTAAAACAAGCTTTTATTAAAATGTTTTGTCCCGAGCCAACCCTGGGTGCGGCAGCCATGTCATAGTCACATTAAGGGGCAAACATATTTATCAGACGCGTCCGTAAGCCGCGGCTTACGGACGCGACTGATAGTATGTACAGTCGTTTGGGACGCGGCTTGCGGATTTCTATCGGACGTCCGAAGCCTCAAGGTCACGTCCGCGACTTACGTCCGATAATGTGCACGGCTCAAAAGACATTCATTAAACAGATACTTGTAAATCGCGTCCGTAAGCCGCGGCTGACATAAATATGTTCGCCCCTTTATACCAGACAGTGGCTTCTCTTAGAACAAAATTGAAATCGAAGCAAGTGACGTCAGGAATCTTAAGGGCTACCACAAATCGTAATATGATTAGTCGTCTTCTTCTTGAAGCATCGTCCTGGCCACATTTACGGTGCCCCGGCGACGCAGATGCTATTATGCTACCGTTTTGTTCTGAGAATACCATTTGGCGTCGACTCGTAAATCTCCACAAAAAGTAATAGTAAGAGCGGACACAAACTGCGCCCACAGCGCGTCACAGCCCACAGCGCCGTAACTATGGGCATAAAGACGCGACATGACTCCACTCGCTCCACTTCCGTCGCACCCTCTTTCCGCATTGCCTTGTACCTCTTGAGTGAAGTTACTGGGTATTATTATACTGTGTCATAGTGGAACTTTATGTGGAACGGATTATCATAATTGAATGCTATACAGAATTTCGTGTTTGTGCTGTTGATCGCTGAGGAATCCCCTCGTTGGAAGCAACCCTGAGTGCAACGCCCCTATTGCGGTAAACTTAGAACGCGCTATCATAATTGAATGCGTATGCAAAATTTCGTGTCTGTGCTGTTGACCGTTGAGGAGTTCCCTCGTCGAGAGTCAACTCGACGAGGAGACAAATCGAGAACAACAATAAATCAGAAACATATTATTAAAAGGGGTAAAAACGCAACTGCCGTTACAGAAAGTGAACTATTGTATTTATAATAATTTTAAACACGCTTTTATTAGGTCGACCTGTATGTAACTATGTAATGGAATTGGTAACTAATTTAACCATCTTCCAAGGATCGTAGCATCATGACAATTGGCAGCTGTATGTAGTTCTGATGACAATACAATAATATGGTAGGTACTGTCGAACTGATCTGTTGATGGAGTCGGAAGATATGAACTGGAACTTCATGATGGAACATCGTATCATAGCTTTGTTTGGACTTGTTAGAAAAGTCTTGGAATGAACTTTGACCACGATTAGGTTTCAAGGTCTGATGATGAAGCCGGAAGATAGGCACTGGCATTCCATGATGGAATATCGTATCATAGCCATATTTGGACTTGTTATAAAGGTCTTGTAATGAACTTTGACTACGATTAAAGCGTGTGTTTAGTATTTTTTTTAACTATTAATTTATTATTACCTACGTGTTTTTATAAAATATTTTTGGTTTATGAATTTATACATATAAGAAACATGTACATTTCTGGAATGTATTCGACCAGATCTTTCGTTTAACACTAAACGCCATATAATAATATTTATGTTAATTTACTGACATTTGGACATTTAAACATTTAGACAACTACTTCCTTGATATTTGGACAGTAAAGGTAGGTACCTATGATACTCGGAATGGCACACATACCTATGACACACACACTTTTAAAACGGTTCACGCGTTTAGAAGTTATGGAGGAATACAGAAACGGAAAACATACATAGAAGAACACAACATTTTGCATTCCTTTTTTGTTGGGCAGTCGTGTAAAAAGGAGGAGAATGTAGGCGAACCATAACGAGGACGAATCCGCGGGCACAAGATAAAAGTTTTAGAAGGCGTGGTCCAGCGGACCAATGAAAGGCATAAGCGTCTTCTAGGCGGCAAAAAGGCGGTAGTGTTGTAAGCGTAAAAAAGCGAACACTCGTTATGGGAGAGTGGGCAATCACTTCGACGCCCGTGTGCGCCTGCGCGGACATATCAAGACTTCATTAGACAAGTTCGTACGGGTTACCCGAGAGGGTCATCGCTTCTAGCGGGAATTCCGCGGGGTGGGGGACTTTTTCATTCGCTTCTTTTCATTTAATATCAGGAAGCTATACTGTTGCATAGTGTTCATTTTTTTGAACAATGATTGCACGCATAAACGTCAAGATACAGATTCATTGAATAACTTACTACAAAGAAGGGTGTTTAATAGTGTTTATTTATGAATTTATGTAGGAGATCATCCATATCATAGGTAACGCATTTGAGAGAGTTGACGTCCCCTCTCTAATAGGGTTCCCATAACACATACACCGACAAGGAAGAAATATGTTTTAAACGCGCTAAAAATTTTATTTTCGGGAAACATACAGCGCTTCATTAATTATTACTAATTATTCTAATACAGTGTTTCGCTGGCCGATTAATTGTTTCCTACATTATTTTCTTATACGGTAAATCAAAAGTAGCATTGCACTAAATTAAATTAAATTAAATAACAATTGAACTATTGCAAGGATAGGAAAGGAGAGGGATGGGATATATAATGTAGGATAGGATATAAGTAGTCAAATTATACTCTTTGCTATTCTAATTTTCGCTCTGAGTGTTTGGAAACAATTTTTGTAGGTACTCACTATATAATCACTGCCTAGACGCCTAGTGAGCTAAGGACAGCCTCGCTGAATTTAGGTCGATTCAAGTAAAAAATGTCGATATCTTCGAATCGACTGTTATATGTGGTTATCAAGCGGTGCATAAAAGAGTTTTGGGCGGACCTAGTGTTCACACGAGGGATTTCGTACGTACGAGGAGAGCGAACCCTTCGTGGCGGAACCAACAACGACAGTTTCTTTACCAAATGAGGGCTATCAATTTTGTTATGTATTATTTTATGCAATAATGTCATATCAGCCGCTGTGCGGCGGTCTTCCAGTGAACACACACTAAAATAGTTCAGCCTGCTCTCGTAGGTTCCAAGTCCCAAGTGCTCACGATAGTCCAGGTATCTAATAAAACATCTTTGGACGCCCTCCACCCTATTTTTATACACGCCATATTGCGGATTCCAAATCTGCGATGCGAACTCTAAGGTGCTACGAACATACGAAAAGTAAAGCGTTTTAAAGATGTTAATGTTCGAGAATGGTTTACATATTCCATTAACAAAACCCAGGGTTCTCAACGCCTTGCAAACAATACTATTGATGTGTTGGTCGAACGTCAGCTTTTGATCCAGTTGTACCCCAAGATCTCGAATGCACTGAACTTCAGGGTTATATTCACCATTTATACGAGATAAAGACGGAATATCCTTTTTTAGCCCTAATCAGACGATTCAGACCATTTCCAGATTGAAGTCTGTCTGTGTGTATTCAGTATTCGGTATTCAATTTATTCATTCAGAATATACAACAAAAGCATGACTTATCAATTAAAGCTTTTTATCGCATATTATAATTCGTCAGTTGCTAGTATGTCTATATATCTGTGCCTGTCTATATATCTGTGTGTCTGTCTGTCTCTCTCTGTGTGTCGCTTAATCCGATTGAGCTAAAATTTGGCATGCAGGCATCATTTGGTCATGGCAAGAGTTCGATCATCATTTGGTCATGGCGAGTTGTGGCAGAAATCGATCATATTTCAATATCGAAATATTGGACTTAGGGTCTTGAAATTTGGTACTCATGGGCCGAAACCACTTTGTGAAAAGTTGATGGGAATATCTTTTATAACAGCCACACAAATAATGTTTAAATTCCGCCTTATTTAAGATAATGCTACTATCATATTGGAAAACAGCCTTTTAAATACCACGGAAATACTACAAAAATGCTATAAATATACTACATTTGCGATCATAATCTCTTGACACAATCACTATTTGGAGGATGGGAGTTTTGGTACACAGATTTTTGGAGGTACAGGGAGTTTTAGTGTTAGGCTGAAATCACATTGTAAAATTTTGGTTAGAATATCTCCTATACAAGCTACACTAATATTATTTTAATTCCGCCATACATTTTAATCAAATGACGGATTACAGAAAAGAATGATTAAAGTCAATTTTGCTTTTAAAATAAGATACTTTTTTTATAAGGTACGTACATATTTACGTAAAATGTATTTATTTTATTTATTTCATTTTATTTTTTAATAGCTAAATGTATACAGGATATTCATTATATAAAAAAACATTTTATAAATTAACATTAATATAGCCATTAATACATTTCAAATAAGCAAATAATATAAAGCACTTATTTAAAAGATAATAATTTTATAACCTTTTTTTAAGAAAAAAGGAAAAAATAAAAAAGAAGCATTTCTAAATTTAAATGTATTAGTACAATAGGGGAATGGAAATGGAAGGGAGGGATTGTTATAACACTATGTGTAATATACGTTCATAAATGGCCATACATACGTATACTATTGACATATATATACATATAGACATATATACACACATAAATACATTGTATATAATAAAGTAATAAGTAAAGCGTATTTTATAAATATTTAAATTAATTATCGTTCCTGAGCATTTTATAGGAAATCAACTATATTTGGTTTACAGACAAGATATATTTTAAATTATATAGAACGATCCCATTTTATGTTAGTACATTTTTTATATGTTATTAACATTTTTAAAAAAAAATACTTTGATGGTTATTTTTTGTAACTTATCAAATATTACCGCTACGGGCGGCGCGGTTCGTTTCTCGGCTAAGGGCCAACAAATGGTTCCGAGATTTGCGCTCATCGACTTAATTTATAGAATTAATATTCTGATGAAATCGGTTCTTGGCTACTTGCTGGGAAATTCGTGGGAGATTTTGACTCAACCGATTTCTTAAAGAATATGTTTTAACTACAATGTTAAACGAAATCACCGACTGGCAAATAATAATATTTCGATCTTTACCAATGATGACGTCATCGTAAGTGGAAAAGTCAATGTCCTGTCACTCCACTAAAATACCGTGTCCGTATCCCTCCGGTATAGTAGCGGGTGAGCGAGTAGTGAGTGCTAGTGAGTTAGTGGCCCTCGGCACATTCTCGGGGTCCAATTGACGAAACAAATTACAAAATGGTTGTCCGTATTTCTACGGTTCAGCGATTCGCTTGAGAAACAGCCAAGAAAGAGACGGAGAGGGCGCTACTGCACCGAAACGACGAGAGAGACGGACGATGTCCGTGCTGAATCGACAACCTTTTCGATTTGAGCATCCTTTTAGGTTAGATTATATATGAGGACATCAGGGGAAGAACGATGAGGTTTATGATTTTGTGTAACTGAGAAAAACGACTTTAAAAATTTGAGGCAAGGATACAAAGTTGTTCATGGTCAGGCGTCATAATATGTCGTTTTAGTATTATTTGACGTCATATTTAGTTAGGGTTGATATTATTGTTTAAGAACATTATAATATGTGTATATAATACATCAGTATTCCCCACAATCGATTCGATTCTCATCGTTTTTCCCCAACATGCTATTTCAAAAATGTTCATTTTTGCCATAATATTTCCTATTTCCATCATCAATATTTCCTATTCGACTTTGCCACAATTTTCTTATGGGTACAACGCAAATTTCCTCATACTCAGTTTAAAATGAAGAAAAATGCTACATTCATCGTTATTCCTAGCATCGTTATTTCTACAAGGAGCATATAATCCTAAATCCATAAACCAGCCAACCCTCCTCTTCCCCCCTCCTTTTCGCTTCGTTTTTCTTCCCTCCTCTCCTTCCTTTTCTTTGCGTCTTTATTTAATTTTAGTAATTTGTTTTCCTTTTTTTTATATCTTTTTCGTTTTCTGTCTGTTTCTTTTTTTTCTAATCACTTTAATTTTTAGTATTCTTTTGTGTAGCCAACGTAACAAATTATATTATAAACTTAAGCTATAGGTTAGCTGATAGACATTGCCGCAAGGCAATAAGCTCGCCTTTTTTATTTAGAAATAAAGAGTTTTTTATTATTATTATTATCATTATTCCCCTGGTGTCCTCATATGTTATTAGATTGCTTAACTCCTTACGTACGATTTGGCAACCCTTTAGCGAAATACAGGCGGCGCTGATAGCATTGACGGCAAAACTAATAGCAATTTATGTACCCGCCTGTAGTAACCTTGATAATGAATGTTTTTTTTTATAAAGGACTGTTTGATTAATTTCACATTAATTTCAATGATAACAATAATACCATTCAGTTATTAGTGCCATCTATTGCATTTTTATAAAGGCTGATTATATCACAGAAATCATGCGGAGAGATCGTATTTCATTACGTTACATTACATTTTCGTCGTGTTCAATTGACGGCTAAAGACCGCTCTTGGACGTGTCAAAATAATTGGGTTAGGTAGTAAGTTTTGTTACTACTCTTCACTGAACATAAATAGGTAGTCAAGAATTAACTACTAGATTGTCAAACTATAAATATAAATAATCAAAATAGAAGCCTAATATTTGAAGTAGTTAGTAATTCAAAAAGATACGTAGTAAAATTATTCATCGTAATATTCAAATTGTCAGTAAAATGTTAAATAATCAAAATAAATCTACGTTATGCATTTTAAACTAAACGTACAGATAAAGACCAACTTGGGTTGTCGACTGCAGCGGGCGAGCCCGTCACCACAGGAAGTTTTAACGATTAGTCGTTCTATCGACCTGCAGTGAGCGTAGAAGACTTATGACAAAACATTCCATTATCTAGCTACGCCACAACCCGCAAGAGACCAACGCCTTTACGAGATAGCCAGTAATGTTACCTGGCGGGCCGACATTCGCGCCCTTGCTTCCAATTGTGACCAGATTTCTCCGGTCTCTCGATTGGTTCCGAGTTCGAGGTCGCTTGCGCAATCCTCTCCCTTACGAAGCGGTGAAACGGTGTATACCGAATCTATCGCGGACCATGGCGTCGTTTGCCCGCCTCTTACCCAGGATCGCATGGCCGATGGTTATTTCAAGAGCAGTCGCCGTAAGGTACGCAAAAACCCCCGCTCTATAGGAAACAATACAGCTTCCAGACTCCCCCGACTGTTAGTCAGAGTTTTTGGGAGTTAATGGGCCCATGATGAGGTGGCCACGATGACCCATGTGTTCAGGGTCGGTCATACTCACGGGTCAACACCCATCCGATGGCCTCCACGCATGGGGTGCGAGCCTGGGTAGGACACTGGGTCAACCAGTCTCCCCTGGGAATCAAACCTCTGGCGCTCCTGGACGGTCTGCGCACCGAGCGGCGCAAGCCAATCGATTGTGCTCTCCGACGAACAATCGGGGGAGTCTGGGAACTGTATTGTTTCCTATAGAGCGGGGGTGGTTGTCTACCTTACGGCGACTGCTCTGGAAATGACCATTGGCCATCCGACCCCGATTCAGAATCGGGCAAAGGACGCCTTGGTCCGCGACAGATCCGGTTCACACCGTTTCACCGCTTCGTAAGGGAGAGGACCGCGCAAGCGACCTCGAACTCGGAACCAATCGAGAGACCGGAGAAATCTGGTCACAATTGGAAGCAAGGGCGCGAGAGTCGGCCCGCCAGGTATCTCGTGGCAAGGCGTTGGCTTCTTGCGGGTTGTGACGTAGCTGGACGTTGGATTTGTTCTGTCCAAAGTCTTCTACGTTCACTGCAGGGCGATAGAACGAGAAAATCGTTAAAACGTCCTGTGGTGACGGGCTCGCCCGTTGTAGTTGACACCGCAAGTTGTTAGTCAGAGTTAGGGAGTCAACTGGGAGCTAATGGGCCCATGATGAGGTGGCCACGAAGACCCATGTGTTCAGGGTCGGTCACTCTCACGGGTCAACACCCATCCGATGGCCTCCACGCATGGGGTGCGAACCTGGGTAGGACACTGGGTCAACCAGTCTCCCCTGGGAATCAAACCTCTGGCGCTCCTGGACGGTCTGCACAGTTTTCTTTCAGTTTATCATCGTGAAACCAGACTTGAATTACCGCACTGATCATCTTGGTTTTCGTTGTACAAACAAGAATGGCATTGGGCGAGATGCTGTTGAAAATTCCCTCGCTGGTAGGATATACCTTGTGGAGCTCCTGTACCATATGGTTTGATAAGATGATGTCACAGTCACTAGGATGATGAATTCGGACCAATATATTGACATCTTATCAAACCATATAATACGGGAGCTCCACAAGGTCTATCCTTCCAACGAGGAAATTCTTCGATAAAAGTGAAACAGTTATTCACACAGAACCAAATTACTATACGTGAATGGCCCGGAAACTCTCCCGATCTCAACCCGATCGAAAACCCCTAGGCCATTTGCAAAAAACGGCTCTCCAAGATGGATTGTACAATGAAAACCAAGATGTCAGTGCAGTAATTCAATTCTGGTTTCACGATGATGAACAAAAAAGGAAGCTATCAAAACCTACTAAATGCTTTGCCTACAAGAGTGGAAGGTGTTATCGACGCAAAAGGAGGACACATTCTATATTAAAATTAACAACCTATAACTATCAGTACTGTTTATGTCCAATAAAGCACTTTTCGAAGAAAAATACTCTTTGTTACAATTACTTCGCACGGTACCGTTAATCATCAATGGCAATACACAACGTAAATTCACAGCTGCATTATTGTTAATCCTTCGGCTACGTAACGATCAAATTTAATTGCACATGAGAACACCGTTGACTACGTAACGACCAATATTGGCGGCTTGCTCCCGGAGCGCACAGTAATATTATTTTCTAATTCGAACGCATCCTAAAATCCAAAACAAATATCTCATTATTACCATAGATACATAGACGGCCGCTATTCCGACGGAATAATTTCGCTCGTCGTTTCGCGAATATTTCTGGTAAAATTTCGTTGTCAAACATCATATATTTTTATTTCGGAAAATCATCAAAAATTTTATTGGTTTTTATGAGCTAATATCTAAATATTTTTATATGTAATTAAGCAAAACAAAAAAATGCCTTTGATATAGAATCTAATAAAGATCACGACAGTATTTACAATTTCTAAATAGGGTTCCGTATTTTTCCGTAAGACAAGTACGAGTTAAAAATGCCGAGTTTTTTTCACTTTATCGATTTTTTCATATTTATTCATAATTATCTAATTGTTTTACAAAATGAGATTTCAATATTCTATATACGAAATTTCAATGCGATCATTGCATAGTTATTTTGTGATTATGATTACTATAGTAGTTCCATTGTTATAGTACTTTTTGTCGAGCGCGGCGACATTGCAAGAAATTCCAATAAATTGCCGCGGTCTGCCATGAAATTATGCCGCTACTTAAAGGGTTTAGGTAAAAACAATAAAAATAAGAAAAATCTCCGCGATCCAATGGTTGGCGAGCCCTGTGAGGTGAGATGAGAGGTCGCTTGTCCAGGAAGCGCCAAGTCGCGGGTCGCTGATTCCCTCGCCTTACCTCCCACTCGCTCACTACCTCGCCTCCTCTATTTAACCACTGCTCCATCCGACCCGTCAATCTTCACACACCCGTTACTTATTATACAACATTAGCTCCGTAATCTACAACGAGAAACATCATCTCTTAAATACACTAAAGTCATTCACTGGATCGTTAGGAGAATTTAAACCTTTTAGCGATCGAAATGCAACTAGAGCTGTCAACTACAATGGGGGAACCGGCCACCCAGGGGCGGATCTATATAAGGGCTTTTTGGGCTGCAGCCCAGGGCCCCGTGGATATATTTTCTCGCAAACGCAGTCATTCACAGCGAACAAGCTTTATGTATCAATTTCTCGGTGGATGGGGCGGACCGCTAGGGACAAATTCTTTTGCAATACCTTTTTAAAAAATCTTTATTCATAGAAATAACATCTATGTATAGCAGTTGAGTTCCTACCGAGGCTAGTGCCTTGTCAATAGGTAACTAGTAATGAACATTTGTTTAAATTTTACTTCTAATAACACGCTTTACAAATAATATTACTACTTGCTTAATTAAGCTACTATAATTAAGATATTACTACAATTACTATCAATGTTGTTTTGTCTATTTTAGTGAAAAGTTAAATGTCTGTGTGTGTCAGTTGTGTTTGTGTGTGTCATATTAAACAAATAAAATATTGTATTGTCCTCTTTTTTTATATATTGTGTACCTAGTGACCTATACATCATTATCGAAAACAGTTTTTTGGCAAAATGGCAATTAGTCGATTAATTAGGCAGGCCCCCAAGTAATATCCTCATGTACAACAGTATGCATGTCCTTGTATCTTTTTTTTTCTTGTACGTTATAAATAAATAAATAAATATTAGCCCAGGGTCCCACAAACGCACGGTCCGCCCCTGCCGCCACCACAAGTTTTAACGATATTGATCGTTCTGTCTCCCGCGAGGTGAGCGCAGAAGACTTGGGACGAAAAACAATCCACTGTCTAGCTACGCCCATCTATATATTAGCTAGATATGCCCTCAGATACAAATAAGTTGCCTCCATGCACTTTGCTCGTAAATCGTGTGACAGAGAGAGGAATAAATTGAACAGTATGCGAGAGAATAGCGCGCGAATATGCTTCGTGGCGGCTCTCATACCGGAAACCGTCGGCTGTCTGCCAGTGGACAGCGACCAAACTACTACTAGCTGGCTTTCAGTACTGGTTTTGAAGTGGTCCTTTTCGAGCGCGAAATTCCCACCTAGGGGATCATATATCGATATCTACGCCACCTGCCCGTCAGAGGCCAACGCTTTACGGCGAGGCACCGGAAAAGGTACCCAGCGGGCAGCCTGACTACCAGTTTGGAAGGATATCTCCATCTGGAATTAATCTTCAGGATACATCCTACCTCCTGACTGGTTACAGGATCGAGGCCGATTGCGCGGTCCTCTCCCTTTAGTTAGTTAGTTAGTTTATCTGGGCTTTTTCCCGCACTTAACCTCTTGATTGGGCCGTTGTGCGTGGCTCATGTTTCTATTTATGTTACTCCAGCCAACCCAGACTGTCCCAGAAGGTTAGCAGCCTGGTTGGGTTGCTACAGGCCTCCGGGCCGATGCTGGAGATTGTAGTATTTTTGCCCGTTGCTCTGCCACGCTCCTGCATTCCATGAGCACAGCTGTGGCGTTTCTTCTTCCTCCATGCATCCTCTGCATAGAGGGCTGTCTGTCACACCTATGGTAAACAGGTGTTTGTTTAGGGGACAGTGGCCTGTCATAGTACCTATGACTACGGATTTTGTCCCTTTTTAATCTGGTGAGGTTGCGGGCAAGAATTCTAGACGCTTCCGGAACCGCGTTCTTTGTTTGCCTGCATCCTGCGTTTTTTTCCATTCTGTAAGGTGGGTTTCATATGTGTTCCTGCGTAGCCATGTTTTTATTTGGGCCTGGGGTATGGGCATCAAGAGTTACGGTCCATATACTATTTTCTTTGATCCCCTTTTGGCCAGTTCGTCTGCCGCGTCGTTGCCCAGTGAGTCGCTGTGCCCTTTAATCCATTGCAGGGTCACTCTATTTGACCTTGCAATGGATTGAAGCGCATTGTGGCATTCCAGTACAAATACAGAGGTTATAGTATTTTTTGCTAGCGCTTGTAACACGGAGGCACTGTCGGAGACAAATTAAAAGGTCCTCTCCCTTATGAAGCGGTGATTCAGTGTCGACCGAATCTAACGCTGACCACGGCATCCTTTGCCCGGCTTATTCACCCTGGAGTCCAAGATTTCGTTTAATATAAAGCTTGTCAAAATAAAGTTTATGTAGCGATAAAAAAACAAACAATATATTTACTACCTATTACAAGTTTGAACACTAATAATAATGATAATAATAATTGTTACACTCGTATTGTTAGATATTTAAGTACAGAAAAACTTGTATTATCGGCACACAATATCTCATAAGCGGATATTGTCGCGTTTTCCGCGCTCTCGGCTCGACGTAACTCGCGAGCGAGGAAAGCCCAGATCTTTCAGGAAACCGATTTCAACATCGTAGCATGAGAGAGGGATACACGGATTGAGTGTTGCTATCTCTTTCCGCGCGAACAATGCAGTTTTCGTTGCGACAGAAGTCTAGGTAGCTACACACGATGCGTGCTGCTCGCAATATTTTGAAACCGAGTTTCATTTCAAAATGAGAGAAAGAGAAAGAATATAATTGCAGATTGTATTGTAGGGGTTGAACAGGTTAAGATTTTTTCCGTAGTGGGTCTCATATATAAAAACAACGGTTGAATGTGTTTATTCGGTTACACACAGACAAATACAACATTATAACAAGTAAATATATTAAAAAGAATAAAAAAAATATTAACGCCGTTATAAAATGTACATATATCAGTGCCTTTTATACGCCAAAGAGAATCTTTTTAATTGCGAGCTTCACTCCACTCGACATAGCCATAATACGCGACATAAAAATAATGTGTTATTGCCTAAAGTACGCTTGACTAAATATCAAAAAACATTTTTATATATTAGTTTTAAATTGTTCAATGCTTTGCCGTCATCGACGAGAAGACTTGAGATGGCAGCATATAAAATCTGCTTGAAAAATCAGTTAGTCAAACATGCTCTTCACAAACTGGACGACTTTTATGATATTTTAATTAATCAAAGCGGTTTTGCCATCCGGTCAATTATGATTGTAAAATTTGACATGTTCCTCAGTATTGATGAAAATGCGAACTACTGTATTTATAATTACTTTTCTAACGGTTTTTTTATGAAATTATTGTGGTTTATGTATTTATCCAAATAGATGCATATATTTTCGGAATGTACTCAATCAGTCCTTTCATTTGACACCAAACACGATATAGTTATGTTAATTTATTGACATTTTGACATTTGAACATTTATACAACTTTTAGTTGATATTTTTGGACAGTTAAGTACTCTATGATATAGGATAACATAACGATTCTAACAATAACACGTACTTCTAAATCGGTTCGAGCGTTTAGAAGTTATGGTGGAATAAAGACACTGAAAACATAGATGAACCCTGAACATATTACACTCCTTTTTTGTTAGGCGTTTGTGAAAAAAACAGTTGTGTCACACTAAAACTTTACCGGCAAGTAGCCAAGCGCATATGGAAGGATTTGAGCATGAGCACAATTTTTCACAGGAGGAACTCACACCGCACAGCGATGGAACGTCTAGAGCTAACGACGCGCGCGGATAATGGGAATGCAACACGTTCGATTTAATTGTTTACGCGATTATACTGACAAGGCATCTATGTACCAAATTTCAAGTCTTTGAAATCCAATATTTCGAGATTGAAATATGACTAGTGCGACCCCTGGCGGACCGTTTCCAACCACAGCCTTTTCATTTCTTGCCATGAACAAATGACTCCTACATGCCAAACCTTAGCTCAATCGGATTAAGCGTTTAGGCGATATGGTGGAGGAATACACACAGATTGCGAAAAGGAGGTCTCACGCAGAAGCCAATTGGCCATGAGCAAGCTAGAAAGGTTGTGGAAGAATCGGGGTATAAGTAAGCGGACTAAGGTCAGGTTGGTTCGAGCTCTGGTTTTCTCGATCTTTCTCTATGCATCGGAGACATGGACCCTGAAGGCTCGAATACGCACCAAAATCAATGCACTGGAGATGTGGTGTTGGCGTAAAATGCTAGGAATCCCATGGACAGCACGCCGCACCATCAAATCTGTCCTGGAAGAACTCGGCATCCAAGTGAGGATCTCCACCGTATGCATGAGAAGGGTCCTGCAGTTCTTCGGTCATGTTGCCAGGAGAAACCCAGAGAATCTGGAGAAAATGCTTTCCGGGGACCAAGTGGAGGGAAGAAGAAGCAGAGGCAGATCACCGGCCAGATGGAACGACCTCATCAAAGAAGTTACAAAAGGGTCAATACAATCTGCGACCCGCCATGCAGAAGACAGGTGGTCGAAGTGGAGGAGCCTCGTAGGCAAACTGTTGTCTAGTGGCCACGATCCTCAGTAATGAGGGAACGACGGAGAAGACACACAGATACACAGACACACGAAAGTGCGGTCACATTACTTCTCTGCCGGAAAAGTAAAACAAATGGCAGATGAAACAAAATTTATTCTCTAGCCGAAGAGTTCTATTTTGAAATGTTGTATTATTTTTTTTAATTGCCTCATGTAAGTGTCCAGTTCCGGAAACTTTCAGTCTCTCTCGTTCATTTCTCATCGCGCTTTTTTCTGCATGTTCGCTTTTTGCGTTTCCGGACAACCAATATTTCAAATAAACGAACTAGGTATTCGGATTAACCTAATATTTGGCTGGATATTCAGTTTAATCTATACTAATATTATGAAAGGTAAAGTTTGTGACGTTGTAGGAAGTAATCTCTGGATCTACTGATCCGATTTTGAAAATTCTTTTACCATTAGAAAGCTACGTTAATTGTGAGTGTCATAGGCTATACATTAATCCGAAAAATGAAAAGACTTTTTCGTGGTAGTCGAATCTCCAAAGTAAGTCGGAAAAAACGGTCGAACAAAAACGTTTCTAACTAACGCTGCCTTAACGATGAGTGATATATGATTAAGTTCTAGAGAAAAGTTGTAAAGCTTGATAATGCCTACAAAAAAGTCGGCGACAGCATATGTCTAACTTTTATTTTTAAGTCACAAAAAGTAGTTTTTTATATTAAAAAAAATAATTTAAATCGTTAGGTCATGTTTATTGGTCATATTATCAACAATTATGAATTCATATCAAAATAAGTAAATTTATCGTCTCAAGTGTTTAAAACAAAAAAGACTTTTCCCTTTTACTGCATATAATTTCACTTTTACTGCATAAATGGTTAAAGAGATAAGGCACTCACAAATAAGACACTCACAAGAAGACACTCACAAATAACGGTAATATAGTCAAATTGGCATGCAAATACATACATACGCAGTAAAAATATAACCCTTCTTTTGACAGTCAGGAAATAAATCATTGCACTCAGTACTAACCGAACCACACTCATAATTTCATCACAAGTAAAAAGTTTTACCGCCCAACGAAGTGGGCACGGGTCAGCTAGTATTAAATAAAAATCTAACACACATTCCGTATATAATACAATACAATGCAATGATAACAATCTACTTCAATAGGCAGGCATTCCTAAACTTGAATGCATCATTGCGTCTAACATCCTCAGTAATGTAATTAGTTAAGGAAAATTAATTATCGTGTTAGTTCTGGGCAAATATCAACATATCATGGTATTTTCCTTTATTTTGCAGAATAATACTCTTGGAATGTGTATTCAGCATTATCCAAATCTGTTGCGTAAGTCATGTATAAGATTCTTGACTAAGCTTCTTCTTCTCAGGGTGCATACTTCTTTTTGTTATTCGCCAGGCATAACAATTCACACTCGTAATCGGGCGACACTCGTAATCCCGGTCCATTCTCGAATGTTCCGCAACCAAGATTTCCGTCTACGGCCAGGGCTCCTCTTTTCTGCAACTTTTCCCATCATAATGAGTTGCAGGAGTTTGTCCCTGTCGTGCCTAAGCACGTGACCCAGGTATGCAGCTTTGCGCTGTTTGATGATCTGCCATATGATGATATCGACATCATGCATCTGTACGCCCACATCTCGAATGCTTCTATACGTTTCCTGAGATCCTCATTAATAGTCCAGGCCTCACATCCGTATAGAAGTATGGGCCAGATCTAGCACTAGAGAAGACGTATTGGATTTTCATGCTTCTAAGCTTTAGACTCTTATTTTTTTTAATCGGTACTCTCCAAGACTTCTGATTGGCAATGGGACCTTATTATAATGACGGAGTATTTGGTAAAGGAAAATGTTGCATATCTTGCTAAGCTGGTGGTCCGATTAAGGTGTAGCTCAAATTTATTTCTGGTATTGTGTTTATGGAAATCACTATTCGCCGGGATCTTTTTTTTAATATTTTATTTTATTTGTTGTGTGGGGCTTTTCTAAGGTCTTTATGAGCCTTGTAACACTGCGACCATTGCTGATCTATTGTGTTCGCCACCTACTATAGTTCTGCGCTAAGCTTCGGGTCATTTAAGAACCGCAACAGGCTTTTGGCGCCAGATTATTTTACCTCTTCAGGTTGGAGGTAATGACCACCCAAGTGGATGCATCAGCGGGCCACACTTGCACATGAGGTGCAGAGGAGTTTCCTCTGCCCCTTGGCAGAACCTGCACATTTTTGTGTCTCGGAGCTTGAGGTCGTACATGTGTTTGTTGAGGCCACAATGCCTCGTTAGCGCCCTCACCAGTATGCGTAGGTTGTTCCTATTTAGCGATAAGGCCTCACGGGTTGTCTTAGGGTCGTAGGCCTTGATTAGCGCTTTGGATTGATTCAACCCTGGCGTGTTGTTCCAGTAGTTGACGGATTGTTCTAAACATATTTGTTTGAGCATTAGCTTTCTAAGGCTTTTTGGTACGCCACAGCAAGGTTCAGGGCCGTATAACGTTCCCTTTGCTCCCGTCTTAGCAAGTTCGTCGGCTCCGATTACTGTTTACGAGCAAACAAAATATTTTAGCGGATGTTACACGAGTAGGTACATCGTCATGATTCCCGACTCGATGAAAAACGGCGTTCACGAAAATCTCGGAGAAGCTGTGTATAGACCTGGTTCTGTGTTTCTGTATATCCTCCGGTTTGATTACAACTCGGCATGCCACTAAAAGAATAATGTAAATTTACGTGTATACTTGTATAGGGTGTAGCTAACTTTCGCGCGTAGAGCACAACGCACGCTATACTTTTTTCCCACTGCAAGTCGATAGTAAGAATGCGATAGTCGGAGCATAAATTAATAACAATTATCATTTTGTGTCATAGTTCACTGATCTTGTTCCGTTTTACCTACTTTTAGCGACATTATTACGCACTTTCTAGTCTATTCACCGTTTACACTATATCCAACATATTATGCACAGATATGCAGTTTATACAGTATTGCACACATTGAATGGGAACAGAGTAAGCTATTCATTGAAAATATTCATTTTTTTTGTCCACCCTAGAACGGGTTAGTCCCAGTTGGGTGATAGAATTAAATAAGCATGATTTTAATGTTTTGCCATTCGATTCCTGTTATTTTCGTAGCCAAATAGAAATTAATTAATAATAAATAAATAAACTTCTTTGATTACTTCTAAATTTCAAACCTTTTTATATTCCTAAACGGAGTACCTAGTAATAATATAAAATATCGTGATTATGAAAAATTTGAAACTGTGATTTCAGTCAATCTGTCTGAATCAGTTTTTTCTCGGAAATATCTTGAAATAAATCTTTTAAATTCTAATCAAATTTATAATCCTTCTGCGCCGGCGAAATGCTGGTAGCGCTGATAGTATTGACGGCAAAATTAATAGCAATTTATTTGGCCATCCGATTTAACAAAGATAATGGATGTTTTTTTTTATAAACAACTGATTGAATATAAAAACCCAATAAGAACCATAATAACATTGAATTATTAGTATTATATATCGTTTTTGTATAGATTGATTACATCACCAAAATAATACGGAGAGATCGATTGCCATCTAATAGTCTATCTGAACTTAGAGTGCGTAATTATTACCTATTGAAACTTGTATACCAAATTAAAAAAAACAAGGGTCACCCTTGTTTTTTTTGAAGGATTTTGACCGTGATATTACTTCGAGAAGGAGGTTGACCTGATTGAAAGGGATAGTCGGCGACGAGCGCGGGTTGTGAAAAGTCATTTGTGTATTTGGCCTTTAAACTCTTTAATAACCTGCCAATGACAATACGATATTTAGAAGCGAAAATATTTGAATATGGAGTTAAACACTGGCTTATCACACATGCTATTTATAAGATATATGACCTTGAAGAAATATTACAATGCAATTAAGAATATGTATATATTTATAATTTTTTAAAATATGGTATCTTTAATATACCTGTATTTTTCCTATGGTTAATAATACGAGGTAAACCACGTAGCAATAAATTGATATTAATTTATTATATATAACGGCTAATTTAAAAATAATATTGTATATATATATATATATATATATATATATATATATATATATATATATATATATATATATATATATATATATATATATATATATATATATATATATATATATATATATATATATATATATATATATATATATATATATATATATATATATATATATATATATATATATATATATATAGAAATATTTGATAGTTTTGTGTATATATTCTTTTTAGAATTGATCAATAAGATGATTATAAAGTAAATAATTATAAAAGCCACTTACATCGTAACGAAGGATTCCCTTGATCGGATTCGGGAATGCTTTAGGTGTTAACGAGAATGATGAATGCCTCTCACTTGCGGAAAGAGGAGTAGGTTTAAGTTGGGCCCATTTTACAACTAGTAACGCTCACCCTTCATCCAATTATCTCAAAAATTAAGCTACAATCCTTCTTTATACGTAAACTCACTCAATTTCCTATTATTTCAAGGGAAATAACAAGACAAGACGAGCTACATACTTGACAGATGGAAGAATTTAAAATTTTGAATTTCGATTTTTTATTTTCTAAAGGTGTGATATAAAGAAGCTGCGATCAATATTCAGCTGAAAACTTAAAACTAAAAGCGTGACATGCCCTCATATCAATGAAAGGAAGCAGTCAGCTCTTTCCTATTAGTTGGAAAGATTACCTTTAACCTAAATGGATCATTTACAATGAACGAAACATAAAATATGTAAAAATTCAATATTTTGAAATATTTGATAGTTTTGTGTATATATTCTTTTTAGAATTGATCAATAAGATGATTATAAAGTAAATAATTATAAAAGCCACTTACATCGTGACGAAGGATTCCCTTGATCGGATTCGGGAATGCTTTAGGTGTTAACGAGAATGATGAATGCCTCTCACTTGCGGAAAGAGGAGTAGGTTTAAGTTGGGCCCATTTTACAACTAGTAACGCTCACCCTTCATCCAATTATCTGTCAAGTATGTAGCTCGTCTTGTCTTGTTATTTCCCTTGAAATAATAGGAAATTGAGTGAGTTTACGTATAAAGAAGTATTGTAGCTTAATTTTTGAGATAATTGGATGAAGGGTGAGCGTTACTAGTTGTAAAATGGGCCCAACTTAAACCTACTCCTCTTTCCGCAAGTGAGAGGCATTCATCATTCTCGTTAACACCTAAAGCATTCCCGAATCCGATCAAGGGAATCCTTCGTCACGATGTAAGTGGCTTTTATAATTATTTACTTTATAATCATCTTATATATATATATATATATATATATATATATATATATATATATATATATATATATATATATATATATATATATATATATATATATATATATATATATATATATATATATATATATATATATATATATATATATATATATATATATATATAAATTATTATGTATATATTAATAGTATATCATATCATATTTTTATTTATATTTTTTCATATTTTTTAGCAGTCTTTTTATAATTGTATTTATATATTTTATTAAATTATAAATATGTTTATACCATATATCATTTATTATTTATTGAAATCGTATTTACGTATAGGTATGTGTATTTGCCATATTGTATTACCTACAATGTATTATTCGTACAAATTCAGTGTTTTGATTTGTATTATAATGTTATTTAATTATAATCACATATTATTCAATTTTAATTAAGTACATTCATTAATTATAAAAATAAAAAGTTTTTTCACGTTAATTAGGCTAATTGTTACATAAGTTGTATTACTTATTTTAATTACGCTGACCCGCCTAGATATGGGACAGTTTAGTCCTAGTTAGGTGGGCAATGAGCATTAGCTGCATTTCGGTGTTCAATTTTTCCGAGTTACTTATAACATTGATAACAATGGGGATAAATGTACAAAATGAAATGAATGAGTAAAGTATTAAACCTTAAAAAAATATTATTGATTATGATTATCGTCGTTTTACATATAACATTATTGAGATTTATCTTTTATTTTGTCTGACTTTTGGTTATTTTTAGTATTACTTTTACTGATTTGAAAAAAAAAGAATCATTGTGGCACGTCCAACTGTTTTTGCGATTTTGGATGAACAAAGGACTATTCACTATTGAGTGAGAAAGCAACGCATTAAATACGTACGCAAATATACTGACCAGCGATAATTCAATATGATTTCAGCCTGACAAGGCAAAAGTCTAATGTTTCGAGACTGAAGGAGCGGTCTGTAGGAGCGATCCCTGTGGCTGTAGGAGCGGTCCCTGTGGCTGTCGTCCCTATATAGTGCAGTCACTTTAGCATAAAAAAAGGGGTGAATCTCGGAATGAGAGATAATAAGCTAGAAACTCGTGCACATTTCGGCGTTCTATAAGTTGTCTCAAAAGTCTCATAAAATTCTTGTGTCTTCATCGAAAGTTATTCATGGTCAAAGGTCACCAAAATTGGTTTTTCGCGATTATCTAGGTTTCTATAGCTCCAATGATGTTAACATCTAAAATAAAAAATATAGAGCATGCGATTTGCGACAATTTTTTTATGAAACATTTTTTCATGCGCTCAACCGTTTTTGAGATAGAGGGCGGAGGGCGGATAGCGCGCAGCGCCCAGCCATACATACTGTAATGCAAGGTCAGCTGTGGATCTCGGTGAATAATACTCTGTGTTTGAGCCAGATTTTGGATACATTCTAATGACGCATTGTATTAACTGTAGAAGCGAAATCCGAAAACGATAATCGTTGTCACCCGTATTTACGGTAGCTGCATATACGATGAAGTGAGCTGTCATTCGCGTACGCGTTGAATCGGATATGTCGAGGGTAGCTCTCTCGGTTCTTCCGACAGAAAAAAGTTTGGTGGAATATGATTTTGCACGAAATACGCATATACGGACGTTTTGTCGAGGAAAGGTTTTCTTGTGCTTCATTTTTACTTCTCGGTTAACGTTTCGCGACGAACATATGGTGAGAAAGGTGTGTGGCAACCTGGGAAGTGAAGCAAAAAGGTACGACCTAATTGACGTCATAGAGCAGTACAGACCAAGGAATATTCCAGAAATAAGGCGAAACAACTAGGTGAGCAATACAGTTATACCTTGTATTTGTTGGAGTGCACCTAAAGTCTTGAGAAAGCCCCTGGCTGAAACACTCTGTATACAGTTATTAAATCATTAAATATCATTAGCAATGAATAATTTGAATTATTTATTAGCTAAAACAATTTTACATATATCTAATATTTCCAGCTTATTATCTCTCATTTGACTGGACTAATAACTGGCGCCCCGGATGATTACATGACCTCGCCCCCACCCTAACGTCAGCACAGAGACTGAATCTTCGTCTCACACATGCATCCCCATTCCAAATTAGCAGAGCTGTCACCTGTGACAGCCAGAGTCGATCGTCCTTGCCTCGTTAGCGCTGCGCCGGCGCCGATTTCGCCAATCGCGCATGCGCATTGGCGGTGCGGTAGCGGGCGAGCGTCTAGAGCGGAGCGTTTGGTGTCAAATGAGTGGTGTGCTTGTGTGTGGTGTCGTGCGCGTGGGGCCAGAAGCCACTTGTGAAACTCACATCCATTGTTCTGCGACCGATTTTGTTGATTAGCTCCGTTTTTTTCAACGGACCGGGTAAACGAGAACACTGGGTCGACAGGGGCGCACTGGATCGATAGCACACTACATTTTATAATAAATAGTCGTCACACATATCTCATGCACCTACAAATACGTAAATTGGAGCTATGTATTTGTATCTGTAATTTCAATAACCGAGTTATCGACCGATTACGGATTTTTTCTTCTGTTTTTTTTATTTATAATAAAAAAAGTTTAACAACAATTGAATGCGTATACAAAATTTCGTGTCTGTGCTCAGGCGCGAATCTACGTCTTGTTTTGGGGGGGGGGGGGGACAGTGGGGGTGGGTTTCTGTCTATAGATAGTTAAAATAAATTATAGTGTGAATTTAGGGCATCCAATACAATGAAAAGATAGGTAATTAAGTAACTATAGATTATAGAAAGGGAAAAAAATAATGAATAAACTCGTGCGTTTTTATTTTACTTCTAAATGAACAATGAACAAATGACACATAATAGTGCATAACACAGAATTAAATTACAAATTGCAGTTTCCGGTGTTTTTTCTTAGCAAATCTTTCAATTATCTTCTCTTTGTCTACTGGAATATCAAAATGAATATGCAGAGTGCCAACCCTGTTAACCTATCCTCTACCATCGTGGATCGTAGCCAGGTTTTTAGTCGCCTCAGAGTTAAAAAACTTCTTTCGGCAGTCGCCACACTTACGGACAAAGAGGCCATGATAAGGATGACGCGATGTATGTCAAGGTAGATGAATTCGTTGGCCAGATCTAGAACATCTATAATATTTTTTGGTTCCGAATAAGCGGGATTATTTCCCTTTTCCCTTCTAAAACTTTCTTTCCAGATCTTGCATTCTCCCAGAACTCCTGCCGCACGAACTCCTAGGTGACTCTTATCTCAGTGTAAAAGTATGAGTGTAGTCGTTTAGTCGTCAGTGTAGACAAATAATTGTCAGTCTAGGTAGACGATAAAATCTGTAGATTGTAGGTAATTGTCATTTAGGAATCTTGCCCGCTTTTAGTCAACATTTTTTTTTTCAATCCGCGTTGGGGGGGGGCGACCGCCCCCCCATAGATCCGTGCCTGTCTGTGCTATTGCTATTGCCCGTTGAGGAGTTCCCTCGTTGGAAGCCAACCCTGAGTGCCGCAGTCCTGTCTTAGTGAAACTTAGAACGGGCTGTCATAAATGAATGCATATACAAAATATCGTTTCTGTGCTGTTAACCGTTGAGGAGTCCCCTCGTCGGAAGTCCACCCTGGGCGCAGCAGCCATGTCATTATAAAATTTAGAGCAGTCTATCATAATTGAATGCGTATTCAAAATTTCGTATCTCTGCTGTTGATTTTTGAGAAATTCCCTTAATGGAAGCCGACCCTGGGTGCAGCAGTCCTGCTTGGTGAAACTAAGAACGGGTGGTCGTAATTGAATGCATATACAAAATTTAGAAATTGTGCTAAGGGCCGTTTGAAGAGTCCCCTCGTCGGAAGCCAATCTGGGTGTAGAATCAGGTAATGCTTACCATAAAAAATGCATTGTCATCGGAACTGAACTAACATGTAAATTTTCAACTTCATATGATAATATTTGAGGAGTTCCCTTAATTCCTCATTGATCCCATCATCATAACAGGATTTTGATAACAATGGGACCATTCTGGAAAAATGGGACCATTCCTTTTAAATAAAAAAGAATTTTCCAAATCGGTTCATAAATGCCAGAGTTCTGAGGTAACAAAGATTTTTAAAAAATACAACCGAATTGATAACCTCCTCCTCTTTTGAGATCGGTTAAAAATAAATTATCTTCTTCTTACATATAAAAATGAATCGCCGTGCGTTAGTCTCGCAAGATCTCGAAAATGACTCAACCGATTTGAATTATTATTTTTTGTTTTGTTTGCCATGATTCAAGGGTGGTTTACAAAAAAAAATATTTAGGAAAAATTAAAAGAAAAACTGAAAATCGAAAAAATCGGTCATTTTGTCGGTGTCGGTGTCTGTGTGTCTTTCTGTCGGTGTGTATGTATTTCTCCACGATAGCGCCCAAACACCTAATTTCATTAAGCTGAACTTTGATATGCAGGTCATGGCAATGCCAAAATTTGAAATGGTTGTGATTAAAATCGGTCCGCCAGAGGGCGCGCTAGTCGTATTTCAATCCCGAAATAATGGATTAAGAGACTTGAAACTTGGTACACAGCGGCCTTGTTGGGCCGAAATCACAATTGTGGTTGGAATATCTGATACACAAGCGACACAAATAATATTTAAAATCCGCCATACAAATGTATGAGGGAATCAAGTATTTAAATTTGCGGAGTCGCGGGTTTGATATCGCGTGACGTACGTTCGAAATTCAAATATTCATTGAGTGGTGTCGCTTGTAAGAAATTTCAATGTTAAACGGGTAATTTTACTGCGACGCACGTTTGCAGTTTGATATTTAAATTTGAATGAAATGACGTCCTTGGCTACTTACCGAAATAGTTTTGTGCCGTCACAACTGGAGCTGTCAACTACAACGGGCGAGTCCGTAACCTCAGGAGTTTTAACGCAATTTGATCGTTTTGTCTCCCGCGAGGTGAGCGCAGAAGACAGAACGCCTTATCCGCGAGATAGCCATGTATGTTGCCCAGCAGGCCGACACTCGCGCCCTTACTTCCAGTTGCAACCAGATTACTCCGGTCTCCCGACTGGTTACGAGTTCGAGGTCGCTTGCGCGGTCCTCTACCTTACGTAGCGGTGAAACGGTTTCAACCGAATCTATCGCGGACCACGGCATCCCCGGCTGTTCACCCGGAATCGGGTAGCCGATGGTCGTTTCAAGAGCAGTCGCCGTAAGATCAGCAACCACCCCTGCTCTGTAGGAAACAGTACTGTTTCCAAACTCCCCCGACTGTTAGTCAGAATGCACAATTGGCTTGCGCCGCACGCTGCGCAGACCGTCCAGGAGCGCCAGAAAATTGACTCCTAGTCCTCAGTCCAGAGTCAGAGACTAGCTCATGCCAGAGTCCTACCCGGGCTCGCGCTTTATGTGTGGAGGCCGCCGGATGGGTGTTGACCCGTGAGTGTGACCGATCCTGAACAAATGGGTCTTCGTGGCCATCTCAGCAATGGCACATCAGCTCTCACAGCCGGTGACACAGCCGATTTTTTAAAAGTGTGTTCAAGTTCGGCTCTGTATTTGAACTCCCAAGCGCCAGCCGGCGATGTGTGCCGTGTCGCCGACCCCCGCCGCTCAAATCGACGGAAATTGTGTCATGGGTGCCGCAACGCGACGCACCCGCTCCTCGGTCATTTTTTCTTTGGCAACACCTCCAGATTTATAGATGTTGCAACAGCGTCATCACAGTTCCACCACTTACACTAAACAGCTCAGCCCTCAATGTCTGTACATTATGTTGTATGAACGAGAGATAGGCGGTAACCGAACAGAACAAAAGTAATTTTTACTCTAAGTAAGTAAATGTAAGTAAGTAAATGTTATCTCAGTGGCTTACCACCAGGGAGACGAGACAGGTTAGAACTCTGCATCTTATATAGAATTTATTTATTTATTTATTTATTTTATTTATTTATTCGTTACATAAACATTCAAACGCAATAGCACAAAAGAAATATAATGTACAATCCAGAAAATACCGCTATATGCTTCTAAATTTAGTCATACGTCTGTCTGTGCCCAGGCCAAATTGTGCATAAATTATATGTTAAAAAGCATAAAATTATTCCTAGTGTGCCAAGTAAAGTGAAACCGAGCCCGCCTTGCTAGGCACTCCTGTGATAAGCTCACTTTCTGAGTCTTATTGGAGTGCCACGGTTGTGTCAGTAAAAATAACAAATTAAATAAAATTATATTACCTAATAATTTTAACCGCAGATCATATCAAACATAATGTGATACCGCCATTTTGCCGTTCCGACGGCTGCCGTGCGCATTCCTACGAACTTCGTTTTTATTATTGTAAGCCCAGCATAATGAAGGTAGGCAAATAATTACGTATACGACCCGAAGTCTTCACAGATTGACGATTTTCAGGGGTTCATAATTATTGGCGTTATTATATCGAATACGAAATTAATCATGCGGATATTTTTAAGCTATTGCATAGCTTTTATCGCGGGCCTACGCCAGCGCGGCGACCGAATGAAGAAATTTCTTAACGAAAATGAATGATTTTAAACTGATAATTACGTCTAAACGAGTACTGCTTACGATTCGAAAAAAATATATGATAAACAAGAACATTTTCCTAATATTCTTAGCTTTGAATATTTTAGATTTTGTTTATATTACATAGTGTAATTAATTTGTGAAATTAGGTCTAACCCAACACAAAAACGACTACTACGCAAATACTATCTGGCATATTATTATGAAACCTGCACCATTTTAAAGATAATTTAATTATCTATCTTTTTATCTACGATTTTTTTCGAATATTCCGTTTTTTTTGCTTTATCGAATAAAAAATTCGTGCGCGGCGATTTATCGGAAGACGTTTAAATTATTCCGAATCATTTGCTTTCGCAGACGCAAATGATTCGGAATAATTTCAACGTTTTCCGATAGAGCGCAGTTATCTGATATCAGAAAAAATAAAATACATAAATAATTATAATTGCATAAGTTGTTAAAAATGCTATGCAATAGCTTTACCGCGGCAGTCCCCGAGTGCCACACGTTTTTTTTCTATAAAGGTAGTTTTCTATGTATAAATTAACCTAAAAATTATGTAAACATGTACTTTATTTAAATTAAAATATTTTACAAGAGATTAAATAAAGTTTCTACTACTATTGGATATATAATTTATATTACAGGAAATTAAATTAAATTGTATTACTTTGTGTACCAGAAATTTTGGAAATAAATATAAACACACTCATACATACATACTTATACACGTTTATTGAGATTACAAATGGCGAGTGCACTTCAAACTCACTCACGTTAATTAAAATGTGTAGGCCAATCATCGCGGATGGCGTGCCGCTTTATCTTGCCGATAGGTTCACCGCGTTATCGGCGCACGGCCGTCCCCTGAGATCAGATGGCAATAACCTGTTATCCACCCCTGGTCATAGCAGTGTATTTTTTTCATACTCCTTCTCCCAAGGTAACCAAGAAGCCGGACCCGTTGACTCGCCTCGTAAGAGTGGTACCGGGTATGCCGTCGTTGTCTTGAGGGACGTGATCACTCGATGAATGATACTTTGGTCGTATTTTCGCCGGTTTATATAAACCGAAAAATGATGCAATCCAAAATATTCCGAGTAAATGTATTGTTTCATCGTGCTGATTCATCGCTGACGAGGTGAAATAATGGCTGAATTTGTGTCGGTGCATTTCACTGGAAATCAATGCATTTGTTGATTGCATGTAACGATACTTAAGGGTCCTTACAGAATCACAGTAATTAATTTATTTATTTATTTATTTAAGTAATTCAAGAATAATTTAAAACAATTTTATCTTAGGAATTTTGCATTAAATATTTTTAAACATTGAATAAATAGCAGAAAATGAATACATAGCAAAGTCCAGTGACAACGCCACCTAACTAGGCCGGGACCTGTTCTAAGGTGAACGTTTGTGATTACGTTTGGAGCGTTTGTGATTATTACAAAAACAAAATATTTTTGTAACAAAAAAAAAAAAAAAAAAATAAATTGTCGTAATAAAATAATTATTTGATCACAAAAGAATAAACATGCAACAACTACCTTAAAAACTATTAAATACTTAAAATTAGGAGTAGATAATAAACATGTAACTATGTCTAATGTCTAATGTCTTCTCAGCGTGAGTCTGTATCCGGTTTAAGGATTTCCTTGTATCGCTGTTTTAAAAATATTTCTTTTTATTTGCTATTTTATGATATTTTGCTAGTGTAGAAGCCAGCTCTTGAGTTGAATCACCCATAAGAAATCTTTTATTTTATAAATAATCCGCATACATATTTCTACAACATTTTTATAATCAATCATCGAAATCAATAATATTATTTTAATTTGTTTATTGTTGCTCTACGAGGTTTTATCAACAGAGCCGTTGAAGATCCTTGACGAATTGATTTACTAACCCCACCGTATAATAAAAATAAATGACAGAACTCGAACTAACATTCCAATATCGACTTTTTACGCGATCGTGGAGTCACACCTGCGTTATGGTGTATTATTTGTAATGAGGAATTGTAATTGTAATTCTTTCCCTTCTCTATAACATCCTCAACAATCCCACCGCTCCCTCCTACCTAACCGAAAAATTCAATCACTTAGGAAGTCATGGTCTTTCACTCCGTTCCAGTCAGGATAGTAAAATTGCGACTCCAACTCATAATTCTTCTTTTTACTTTCCTGATGACCTATCGGAAAGGAAAGTATTGTGATCGCGCTAAAAAAAAATTTTGAGATGAAGATGGGAATATATATTTTGAGACTCCCTGAGACGATTGAGACTATTTCCAGACCGATCTCTGTCTGTATGTATGTCTGCATGTCTGTATGTCTGTATGTCTGTATGTATGTATTCTTCCACGATAGCGCCCAGACGCTTAATCGGATTGAGCTGAAATTTGGTATATAAGCTTCTGTTAACCGTCGGAGGAACCCATTAGTTTTTGGAGTCCCTACGCCCTACGGTTGTGGTACCTCCCATACAAATTTGGGGTTTCCGGCGAAAAAATTGTTTCCGCGATAGCGCCCAGACGCTTAATCTGTCTAAGTTAAAATTTGGCATAGAAGCTTCTGTTAACCATCGGAAGAACCTATTAGTTTTTGGGGTACTTACGACCAACGTTTGGGGTACCTGCCATACAAATTTGGGGTACTAGAGTAAAAAATGTCGCTGTTTTTTCGCACCTCCCCGGATACTAGTCAGGAAAGTCTTGGGGTGACACAACCGATTTTTTTACTTATTCCTTCACCGTTCATGCAGCTAGACTATGGAACCAGCTCCCGCCAGACATCAGAAACGCACCAACGGTTTCTACCTTTCAAGTGTCTCTGAAAAAGCATTTCATGTCCCTAAATTCCTAGTTATCCTAGGTCTCATCCCACCCTCTCCTATCCTTCGCTCTTTGCGAATTATTCCAAATCCTAATTTTATTTAAAAAATTGCATTTTTGTTACTTGATTATTTTTTGTTATGTACCTAATAAGTTTTTCTTCTTTTTGTGTTAATTTTTAATTTATTTCTTGGCACCTAAATTTTTATACTTCCACGAAGGTTGGCTGTAAGAGATTGTATTTTAGGCAATAAGTCCGCCTTTTGTATGTTTTTGTTTAATGTGCAATAAAGAATCTCTATCTATCTATCTATCTATCTAGGAATGTGAGACAGTTCAACAACATATTCGCCATGTGCCTCCTATTCAACTCCCTAATTCAGAGCAGATATGGAGTCAACGCGGTTATATGGAGTCCTTGTGAAAATAGTTACATATTCATGCTGGGGAGTGTACAGAAACGCTTTTTGAGATTCCTGTACATTTAACAACTAGATCTGTCGACTACAACGGGCGAACCCGTCGCCTCAGGGAGTTTTAGCGATATTAGATCCATCTGTCTCCCGTGAGGTGAGCGTAAAAGACTTAGGACGAAAACAGTTGTTTGACATTATAAATAAGATAAAAACAACTTTACCGCTTGAAGTTAGGAACGCCCGACGTTTCGGCGACGTTGCAACCGCCGTTGTTACATTACATTACATTTTCGTCATGTCCAATTGACGGCTAAAGACCGCTCTTGGACGTGTCAAAATAATTGGGTTATGTAGTAAGTTTCGTTACTACTCTTTACTGAACATACATAGTTAGTCAAGAATTAACTACTAGATTGTCGAACTATAAATATAAATATTCAAAATAGAAGCTTAATATTTGAAGCAGTTAGTGATTCGAAAAGATACGTAGTAAAATTATTTATTCAAATTGTCAGTAAAATGTTAAATAATCAAATTAAATCTACGTTATGCATTTTAAACTAAAAGTACAGATATAAGACCATATAAAATAATCAGACAATAAGGCTCTACTTTTTTAAGTAATTTAAATGGGCACAATATTTGAAAAATCATTGCCCTCAAATTCGGCCAAATTATAGAAAGGGTGACCTATCAGCATCTCCTTGATGTTTATTTTAAATTTTATGACCTCCAGCTGTTTAAATTTAAGAGCTGTCATTAAAGTCAAATAAAGAGCTGTCATTCCGTTGCTCCGCGGATAGACCGCATACTCTTTCAGTCTACCCTAGACAACGGCGGTTGGAACATCGCCGAAACGTCGGCTGTTAGAAACTTCACGCGGTAAATGTTATTTACAATGTATTTCCGTGTATTAAATCGTTGTATTTTTCTCAGTGCAGCCCAATAAATACTTGTTAACATCGATCCTGATAGAGCATTAAGAAAATGGACACCAAACTGGAGTAAAACCGATGCAATTATATTATTTTCTAACAAGGTTTGACTTTTGACAAGAAACAGGGGAGAACGAGGCAGATGACATGGCAGGCAAAATGACATATTTGTAGTATTTCCCTTATTTTAGCTTAAATACTCAATCCGTATGTGCCAACACTTTAATGTGATTGATAAACTTCAAAGTAAGACAGTGACAACTGTCAAATGAGGCGCCATGCGTGTTGGAGGCTATCCATGTGATTTTCTCCCGTAGAAATCAAGGTAAAAACAATTTCTTTTCCATTTTTTAATGCTATTTTGTATTTAGCGTTATTTCTTTGTACGTCCATGTTTTCAACACATATTCAGCTATCTTAATTAGGTCAGATTGCCAATGTAAATTTTGAGGTTATCAAAGAAAATTTATTTTTTGTACAAACGTCCCAAAAAAGCAAAACGACATAGCGGATGTATCATATTGCCTGTAGTACTTACTCTTTATACTGCTAGTGTTTACATGCCCTTTTAAGTATTATTTCACGTGGATTTAAGCACTAAGCACCACAGTTTTATTTACTTAACATACCTTCTCTTGTTCCTTCTCTAGGACTGGTATGTTATCTTGATTGTATGAGAATTCATTACGTCATTTTGCCTTACACATGCAAGGCAAAATTACACTTTATAATGTTTGTTAAACATTACTTATTCTTTCTTTCTTTCACACAGTATTAGTAACACAGTATATTACATTATTTATTTTATTTATTTATTTATTAAAGAAAAGCACATTTTTATGGCAGTACATTGTAAGTTTAACATTATAGGCTTAAATGTAAATAATAGCAAAATAGAAAGCACCGCAGACCAAAAATTTTTTAAATCAACGCCGCCTAACTAGGCCTAGGCCCGTACTAAGGCAAGCGTACCAAGTAGAGTGATATGTGCATACTTTAGAACACTTAATTTTAAAAATATGCTAGGTATCAAATAATATGAAAAAATAACTAATAATAATAAACATTATAATTTGAGTGTAGTGTGATGTAATTGTAGTGTAGTGTGATGTAACTGTAGCTGTAGTGTGCTGGAAAAATAACATTTAGTAAATGGTGAAATAATCAAATTGAATAATAATAATATGATGTAATAAATACAATGAAATATAAAAATATTCATAATGAATCGAAATAAATGGAAAAATGATATCGCAATAAATATTTAAAGAATCAAATTTAAATAGTCCGAGGATACAATTAAATATAAAATGTCTATGTTACAGGTTAAAATATATATTTCAATATAATTTAATTAAAAAAGAACAAAAACACAAGAAAAACGATTTAACAAAATAATTATAATAGTAATTCAATTTATTTAAATTAAATTACATTAGAATGTCAAATATTTGGTGGCTAATATCCCGACCTTCATTCAGAAGCCACCTGTGACACCGTTTTTTAAATTGGTCTTTACTGTAAACGATTTTTATCGAATCATCCAATTTGTTGTATATCCTGGGGCCTATACTGGGGCCTATATTATGAAACTATAGATTACTTAAAAACATAAAACCGATTACGGATTTCAATGAAATTACAGAAAATAACGTTTAAGTACCTAATAAAACTAAAATACCTAAAATTGTATTACTCAATTCAAAAATCTTTCCGCTTCATCAAATTTTATTATTAAATTCATGCAGTCAATTAACCAAGATTGAAACCTGTTTAAGTTTTATTTTTATTCCACTATTCTTTATAACTCCTTTTCCACTTACAAAGATTGTATGTCATATTGCCTGGCCCTCCCCCACGCTTTGTTGTCCACATGATATTATGGGATTAAAATTTCACGCGTGATTGTAAAAGGCAAATATTGTGGAAAAGTGTTCGTTTTTTTGGGTGAGCGTCCAGGTCCCCGTCTCCGTCCGCTCGGTTTCTTTTCTCAAAACGCTTCATTAAAGAATAATAAATCAAGTGCTAGCGCGTACGCTTCCCGCCTCTTCCCTCTCCCTCGTTTTTGAGAGTGGGAGGAGTGAGGAGTGATTCGCCTTGATCGCTAGACGGGGCTAATATTATGAGCTTGGTCGCGAAGCAGGGATGCCACAGAAGAAATTATCAATAAAAGAATAGTTTCAAAAACTAAAAAATACACGTATGGAACTAAACAGCTAAAAAAAAAGCAAAAAAAACCACCAAGAAACTGTTATCACTATTTATCCTGTAAGGGACTCAGTGTAAACCATGTTTGTAAGTAAAGGGCCATCCACATATTACGTAATCACGTTTTTGGGATTTTCGACCCCCTCCCCCCTCAGATTACGTCTGCCCCCCCTCCCCCCTCAGATTACGTAATCAAACGAACCCAGCGTTTGTAAAATGTTTGAAGACGGTAAGTGGAAAAAACATTTTAGAATGCTTTTAAAAATGTACGTTATTTATTTAAAGTACTTACAAAATCTCGAACTCTTTTGTATTACTTTACACATCCCCAATCTTCAGACCTGTAAAGACGGTAATAAAGAGAAGAAATATTTAAGAATGCATTTAAAAATGCATATTTAATATGCATTTTTAATCTAAAACAATTAGAGAGGAGTGAAAATGCTTTGGCTTACGTACTGAGAAACTCCCTGGACTATCAACGCACGTGGACTATCGACGCACATCACGCATGCGGGGATCTTCGGCGCGGCACTGCTCTATTTCCGTGCAAGTTTAGACCAAAAAATTGCCATGCAGTGAGCAAAGTTGATTACGTAATCAGGACGGGCACCTTCTCTCCCTCCCCCCACGTAATCAAGCGAAAACCTCAGCTCCAACCCCCCCCCCTTCCTTCCGCTCGATGATTACGTAATATGTGGACGGGCCCCTAACTATATTATTTGAGTGTAAAAATGATTTTTCTTCAAAATTAAATCATCATCATCAGTGAAAAAAATCAGCATTTCATAATTGTTCACGTGGTATAAAAAATTTTTCTGATAAACATTTTTATTCAGTTTAACCCTGTTGTAAAACAAATCCGCTGCACATTTCTGGCGAACACACCGGATTTGGGATATGAAAAATCCGAAATGATAATGCTATGAAATTTGGTTACTTGAAATAATTTGCAATCTTTATACATTTGTATATGTATATGATCACGACACTGCCTCATGTTTTCTTTTTTGCTCATGATTCAAACACAACTATTTCGAAATGGGGACGTTTTCTATATCTCACGCTACACAAATAAATAAACAAATAATTATTTATTCTCTTCTATACATATGTATTTTTTTTGGTGGGTGTTTGTTTCGAGTTGTATATCTGTTACAAGGCTTTGTGTACCTAAACATTAGCATCGATTTTACAGGGTATTAGATTGCTTATTGCCATAACACGTTTTGGCAACCCTTCTGCTCCGGTGATGTGCAGGTGGTGCCAATAATAATAACCGGCGAAACTTTTATTTAAATTTAATACTTGTACAAAGAAAAGTAGACATTGTTACCGAAGTAATGAACTTATACATTATAATTGATATGACATCATGACTATGCGCATCTAACGAAGCTTCTCAGGCCTGTATCTAGCACGTATTAAACTAATATAATTCGAAAAGAAAAAAAAGAAGAGAGAAAAGTAAATAAAAATATAAAAGTTAATCCTCCACCATTTTATATTAACAAATATAACCAATAGCAATTCATTTGGTCATCTATAATAACATTGTTAATAAATAGTTTTTTTATACAGGACTGATTGATTATAAAAAAAAGTATATTTTACCAACGATAACAATAATAACAATAAATTATCAGTGCCATCTATTGCATTTGTATAGGCTGATTACATCACAGAAATAAAAAGTAGAGATTAGAATGCTAACTATTATACTATTTGAATATTAAAACTCCTAATTATTATGAATTGAAACCTAATAGCAAATTAAAATTGACATCTTTATATATTCATATTCATATTAATTTTATTGGTATACTGGTATACAAGTAAGATTAGCGAACATTCATACATATTAATTAGCAAACAAACATGATAAAATAACAAGATAAAATAAACAAAACAAAATGAAGAAAAAAAACACAAGAATAATGTAAAAAGAAGAAAATACAAGACAAAATGCAAAAGAGATCCTTAAATACTTTAGCCACCAAAGCACTTTAGACTTCACTTGAGTAAAACGCCTTATCTGTAAGGTATCTCTTAAGGCGTCTCTTAAACACGTCAAGAGATTGCGCCTGCCTAATGTGCTCGCTGAGTTTGTTGTAAACCGCTGGGCCAGCGATATAGGCTAGCCCCTCCGACTTGGATAATGCATGACTTACCGAACGTAGCATGCTACGGGATCTTGTTGGATAGTGATGATGCACACCATTCACTTCAAAATCGGCTAGATTTCTGCGAACGAACAGCGCTACTTCCATTATATAAATGGACGGCAGCGTCATGATGCAGATATCTCTAAACAGAGGCCTAGCTGGCGTATCAAGCGCCACACGCGCTATTGTGCGGACTGCACGCTTCTGCATAACGAAAGCCCTCTGCCTGTCGGCTGCTCGCCCCCATAACTCCGCACCGTACGTTAGCAGTGGATGAACGTATGCAAAGTAACACATGCGCAGCGCGGATAAATCGAGAAATCATGCGATGCGATAGAGTGCATAGCATGCTTCTCCAAATTTATCACATAAAGCATCAATATGTAGTATTAAAATAATAGGAGCTATGATTTTAAAATTCGTTTACTATTATGTATGGTTTTATTTTGAGATTAGGATACCGTTTAGATACGTTTACAGCGTTATATATTAGGTTACTGAACATAGAGAATATTAATCAATGTTTGGAATTACGAGTGCCATCTATACGTTGCGCGTGAAAGTAAAATCCTAGCTGCTAAAACGCAGTACGATATGAGCAGTTACTACCCTATATAATTAATTATATTAGTTTTATTCTGTGGAAATTTGACATGCTTTATTAGAAAACTAATATTTATAGTAATTTATATTTACACATTATAATAGTCACCAATATTTATAGTGATTTTTTCGTTTTTTTAAAAGACTGCATTCTAAGGCAGCTTAGTTTTATGATCATTTTACTAAAATTTTTACAATTCTCTAAGCAGTATAACTCGGTCTCTAAGCAGTATAAATTCCCTGAAAGTCTCGGATGCACAACCCTGCGTCCAGATATAACTCTTTACTCTCTATCTCGGAAGATGGTCCTTATCGTAGAATTAACTGTTCCATGAGAATCAAATATCCCAAAAGACCACGAGTACAAATTAAATAAATACCATGACCTCGCAAATGCCGTCACCCGGAACGGCTTCACTGTTCACCTTCACGCGGTGGAAGTAGGCGCTCGTGGCTTGCCAGCTAAATCTTTGTTTCACCTTTTTAAAGATCTTGGTCTCTCCAGGAAAATAATCAACTCCTTTCTAGAAAAATTATCTAAAACCGCGATTTCTGCATCTCAAATTCTATGGCTTCGAAGGGGGAGTGAATGGGTGGTAAGGTGAACGCACATGTGGCAAGACAGCTGTCCTAAACCTACCACAGCCGGTTCATAAGTCCGGAATCCACTGCTCACTCCCCAGAAGTGTAAAAATAAAATAGTATTATGATGGGCCCGACTCCGGTCGGTGAATTCCATAGAAGCTACGTTTGAATTTTATTTTATTTTATTTATATTAGAGCCCTTTCCACCCTAGAACGGGCTAGTCCCACTTGCGTGACAGTATCAAATAAGCATAAGGTTTAAGTTTTGCCATTCGGTTCCTGTTATTTTTGTAAGCAGAATCAATGTTTAATGTAATTAATTCTGAAATAAATAAATTTTAAAATAAAATAAAGTTTAATATCGTCGGTATGCTATCGTCGATCGTATGATCTATGCGCAACTATAATGTTGCAAATCGGCATATTATAATATAGTAGTAGTAGTAGTAATAGATAGAGTGGGGGGCTTGTTTCCAGCCCTTAATGTCACCTGGATCTGTAAGGTCTTTTGTAACTACCCACTGTGTGGTTAGGTCAGTGGTCAGCTAGTATACCGGTACTTCTTACCAGTCCAAGTAGATCACTGACCTTCAAGTTGGGCAGATCGCTGGGTTCGAGAAAGTTATTATAATATAAAACAATAAAGAACTTTGAAGTTTGAAATTTGTCATTATCTAGAATATATTAAGTAAATATATTAGTAAGAATATACAAGTAAATATATTGAAAAAAATAAAAAAACACGACTACTGCCGTTACAGAATGTAAACTATTATATTTATAATTATTTTTATTACAGTTTTTTAGGAAATATTTGTCGTTTATGTATTTATCCATATAGATAGACGTAAATTTCCGGAATGTGCTCAATCAGTCAATTCATTGTAGACTATACACGATATATTTATATTAATCTATGGGCATTTGGACCTTTAGACAAGTACTTACTTGATATTTGGACAGCTATGACATCACAATTCTAACAATACTACACGCTTCTAAATCGGTTCAAGTGTCAAGCGCAAGACATGCACAGCTGAACCCTGAACTCATTACACTCCTTTTTTGTTGAGCAGTCGTGTGAGAGGAGTAAGTGCCATCTTGAAATGCCATCCTTTAAGGTTTTGTATCTCCTGGAGTTACTATTATTCCTTTAGATACCGGTAATAAAAATGATATCAAACTGCATAAAATATCCTCCTGAGTAGGTAATAATTTCTCGTCAGCTTGACCCGAGTACGCGTGCCGCGTCGCTTTCGCCACAAAACGCTGCAACTCGTCGATTTTTTAAATTCCTGGATGGTGCACACAAGGCGACACGCGTTGACGTGCCGTTTTCGAAAAAGCCATTGTTCGCGACCTTATAAATCAGCGGTTTGCAAGGCTCGTTACCTCGCTGCGATAAATATATCATCATTTTATTCGCTGATTTGTGCGACCTTAGTACCGACCAACGTCTCCGAACTGAGCCACCACATAAACTGGAATGATTATTAAGGCGACGATGTGTGTAAATTTCATAAATTATCATACATATTTTGTCAATTTCGGAAAGGCGTTTTGAATACTGATGATGAAAAATCTTGATAGTCGACATTTGCCAAAGAGCATTATTTTTATTTTTATCGACGAAAGCTATATAGCTGAAAATTATCATTAATTAAATTTTGGACATTTTCAGTATACGATTTTCAATTTTTATGACTATCACATTATTACTTTCATAATTATGGTTATAGACATATGCTCTCAATTTGATCAGCAATTTTCATTATTACATTATTTTCTAATTATAAATGATTTTCAAACAGAATATAAATTACTTAAATTAAGTTACATTGTCCCATCTATCACGATAGTTAATACTCCTTAATTAATTATATTACTGAGAATGTTAGATGCCATGACGCATTTAAGTGTTGGAATGCCTAGGAGCAGAACTAAATTATATTATACTGTAGTACTAGCGGTTTCTATAAATAAGAAAAAATATTTGTATGCAGCTATACAAAAATAATAAAATATATACAAAAGACAAAGACTATGTAATAAAACTATAAACGCTGCATAATATTCCCAGGATATATTTTAAACGGGTTTTTAGACGACTTTATATTTAAAATAACCAAAATCAAATAAATAAAAATAAAATCGTGCTTGGTTGGTTCATCGACCCTCGTTTTAAATGTAAAAATATAAATTGCTTGCCCTGGAACTGGTATATCCCAGTTGGGCAGCACTAGACAGTGAATGAAAGAGGAAAGTTTTTGCCATTTGTTTTAATATTATACTTATTGTAAATGGTTAATTTGATAATTCTAATAAATAAATAAAATAAATAAATAAAAAATAATCATTATAAATTATAAACAAATGAAATCTACTAATCTAAACGACTGTCGCGGTTGTGGACTATTGCGGGACGACATTACAACTAAGATAAAAGCAAATTTACCGTGTGAAGTTTGTAGAACCTGCATCCGCCTTTATCCAGGGTAGACTGAAGCGCAGCCATTCGTCGAAATAAGAAGAACCCCAAACTTCACTAGAGATGGCGGTTTTAAACTCTTTACTGTATATGGTGGAGGGAGACAGCAAGTGTACTGAATGAAACGACAATATAAGTTACCATGACAACCGATTAACAATGAAAAAAGCAAAGAACATTAAGAAAGAAAATAGCTACACAAATTTAGAACTTTCAACAGCATAATTAATTACACGGCCCGGTGGCATAGTGGTTAGGTCGCCTGATCTTACGTTGTAAGGTCCCGGGTTCGTTTCCCGGCTGGGTCACCATTTTCCGTTGGGGTCTAATTATCGGAATTGCATTTTCAATTATGTCGATCGAATGCAATAACAAGACACACACTTACACAAATGTTACACTCATACATACATATAAATACGTCATAGTAAGGTTGGTTGTAAGAAATTGTCATATGACAATAAACCCGCCCATTGTGCATTAAAGGGTAGAATCAAACAAAACAAACAATAATTAAAATGTGTAGAAAATAAAAGGCAATATCGTTAAAAATAGCGGATTTCATTCAACGGAACCGAGTATCCACTACAGGAATCCTCGAAGGCAATAGCCATTAAAAGTGCATGAAACTCTCTTCTTAAAATGTTCTCATTGCCCATCGCCGAGCGCAGGGACGTAACACAGAATACTGTGAGTGTTGTGTGCACGGCGGATTTTCAAAATTCGCGCGCCGAACCGGCCACCACATCAAATCAAATCAAATCAAATACATAATGTATTGTCCTAAAAACTAATAAAAACTTGTATAGACATAGTTGTATTACATTTACATTTGGCCGTGATATGATTGAATTCTTCATTAATGATCAAATTCTTCTATTAATAATCAAAACATAAAAGGTTACTGGTAAGAATAAAGAAGGTATTATTGGAGAATTAAATCGAGTCTCACCATTTAGTTTACCAGATAAAAACACAGAGTAAGATATGTAGAAAGTAAGATATAGAGAAGATATGTAGAAATTAACTCAGTAAGTAGTGATTCTATTACATTGAATATAATGATTAATGTAATGAGAAAAAAATGAATAATGAACATGATAAATTCTTTAAAATACTGATAAAAATGAGTTGTTTTTTTGTATAATTTTAATAAATTTAATGTCGAAAAGAACAAAAAAAAATATGATGATTGTCAAAAAGTAAAATAAAATGTCTTAGTGATTATATTGCAAATAATAATAGTTAAGATATAATTAATATGTGCCTACCTAATAATAGAAATAGGCAATACATTTTAGTAAAATTGAAAACCGATTAAAAACCTATTACGAAAGAGATATAGTCGTTATAATCTGCGTACTAGCAGCAGCAGTTTGCCGCCTACCCGCAGAACAACGGATGACGATTGATAGCGCGTCAGTCTAACCTGGGCAACGGCGGTTGTAACGTCGACGAAACGTCGGGTGCTACGAGTTTTAAGCGAGAAATTCGTTTTTACATTATTTATAATGTCAAACAATCGTAGCAGTCTTTGATTTCATTTCATAACCTAAATAAGGTAGGACAAAATATGAAGAACGATGAAGGATATGCAGGTAAACATAGTATTTTCGCCGCTGCCATCCTGTGCTGGCTGTCGGCGCGAGGTGACTTTGTGGTAGGTACTCACGAGCGAGCACGTGCACGTTGCATCGCGCATGCGATGCACGCGCGCGTCGCGCGCGTGCCGGCGCGTGCAACGCGCGCCGCGCCCTGCACGCGTCGCGCACGATGGGTTCATTACATCCACACCAAAATCTTTCCGAGGGCAATGATATATGCTAATAAAGGAGTTGTGCAGGCTGTGTTGCCTCTCAGCACAACCACCATTCCTAGTCTTTTGTGATATACGCTGCTTAGCACCCTCTAACTTTTACATCGCATAACAAAATAAAAGGTATTCGAATATATTGCATATCTATACTTCTATACTAATATTATAAAGAGGTAAAGTTTATGAGGTTGTAGGGAGTACTATCTGGATCTACTGAACTGATTTTGAAAATTCTTTTACCAATAGAAAGCCACGTTAGTTGTGAGCGTCATGGGCTATATATTAATCCGAAAAATGAAAAGACTTTTTCGTGGTAGTCGGATTTGCAACTTGGGTTGTCGACTACAGCGGGCGAGCCCGTCACCTCAGGAAGTTTTAACGATTAGTCGTTCTATCTCCCTGGAGTGAACGTTGAAGACTTGGGGACAAAACAATCCACCATCTAGCTACGTCACAAGCCCGCAAGAGGCTAACGCCTTAACCGCGAGATAGCCAGGAATGTTACCCGGCGGGCCGAAACTCACGCCCTTACTTCCAATTGTGACCAGATTACTCCGGTCTCTCGATTGGTTACGAGTTCGAGGTCGCTTGCGCGGTCCTCTCCCTTAGGAAGCGGGGAAACGGTGTATACCGAATCTATCGCGGACCACAGCGTCCTTTTCCCGGCTGTCCACCCAGGATCGGATGGCCGATTGTCGTTTTAAGAGCAGTCGCCGTAAGGTCCGCAACCACCCCCGCTGTATAGGAAACAGTACTGATTCCAGACTCCCCCGACGGTTAGTAGAGTGCACAGTCGATTGGCTTACGCCGCACGGTGCGCAGGCCGTCCAGTAGCGCCAGAAGTTTGATTCCCAGGGGAAACTGACCAAAGGCTAGAGTCCTACCCAGGCTCGCACTTCATGCGTGGAGGCCGTCGGATAGGTGTTGACCCGTGAGTGTGACCAACCCTGAACAGAATGGGTCTTCGTGGCCAACTCAGCAAGGGCCCATTAGCGCCCATTAGATTTGTTGACGCGTCCAAGAGCGGTTTTTAGCCGTCAATTGGACACGACGTAAATGTAATCTAACTAATCTTAAATAAATAACTCAATTAAAGATTGATATACAGAAAATTACAAAAAAAATATTCCAATTAACAAAAAAGAATATAATATAAAAATTGACAATAAAAAAATACGTGCTTTAAGTTACATTAGTAAGTGCGCTGCTGTTTTCTGCGCTAAGTATTTTAAAATGTTATTATTTGCATACGTGTTCATTTTCATCAGATACAACTACTATGTAGATGGATCTCTTGAAGGTAATAATGTTTTAAATCGCCTTTAATTTATTAAAAAGTTTAAATCCTATGTAGAGACTAGTGGTCTAGAACTTGGTCGTAGGTGGTATGATCGGTTAGATGTACCTAATGGGTTTTATTCCTGGTGTCATGCCGATGTGCTTTCTCGCGTGAGATTACCGAGCTCTTATTGTAATAGAATTCGCAACGAGCCTCTTGAGCAAAAATTTCATATACGGTCAGCCCTTGTTTTTGGATATGTTCACGGCCAATATCCACTGTCGCAATTATGGCTCTTTTCTGTTGAGTGAATAGGTATATCTTTGAGGTGTACTGCAGTAACCCATAAACTAGAGCTGTCAACTACAACGGGCGAACCCGTCACCTCAGGAAGTTTCAAAGATATTAGGTGAGGTGAGCGTAGAAAACTTGGGACGAAAACAGCCCACCGTCTAGTTACGTTACTCGCCCGTAAGAAGCCAACGCCTTACCGCGAGAAAACTAGGTTAATCGACCAGCGGGCCGACACTCGCGTTGCTGCCAGTTGCAACCAGATTACTCCGGTCTCCCGACTGATGACAGGTTCGAGGTCGCTTCCTCGGTCCTCTCCCTTACGTAGCGGTGATACTGTGTCTACGGAATCTATCGCGGACAGCGGAATCTTTTGCCCGGCTCTTCACATGATCGTTTCAAGAGCAGTTGCCGTAAGGTGAATAACTACCCCCGCTCTATAGGAGACAGTACTGTTTCTAGACTACCCCGGCTGTTGGTCAGGATGCACAATCGATTGGCTGGGGCCGGATGGTGCGCATACTGTCCAGGAACGCCCGAAGGTTGACTCCTAGGGGAAACCGGCTCGCAGGCCAGAGTCCTACCCTGGCTTCTGCGTGGAGGCCGTCGGATGAGTGTTGACCCGTGAGTTTAACCGACCCTGAACTCATGGGTCTCAGTGGCCAAACTGCAACAGGGCCTATCAGCTCCCATGTGATTGACCCAGCGCGTAATAGGCTGATATCACCTCAGATCTCTCCATACAACTCCTGGTGCGTAACAGAGCGTTCTCTGAAAGCATATATCTCGTTGCTCGTCGTCTCCAACCTCGCGATTACCTCAAGTTGGGACTTTTGTTGGCACACTAGTAGTTTTATTAAACTGTGGTGAAACCTTAACATACTTCCGCGGCGTGATCTACGGTATAAGCGACGGATCTAGGCAGCCCAAACTCCCGGATAACAGTACTTAGTGGATTTGGCTAGATCACGACACGCGGCGCTTGGAGGTTGCGCGCACTGCGCAGTCGCGCGGCCGCCGTGATAAGACGCTCGGATCGCGGATCCATAAATCACCGTCAGATAGGGATCTACGGCGATTGGCTCGCCCGCGGACGCAATTCGGCAACGACTACTTTCTTTCCGCGCCGGCGCATTCCTGGCATTCTCGTGAATCAAACGCTACCGGGCCACCGGAGGGATTGGTAGATGAGGCGGCTGGATGCGTACGACTGTTATCTTCCACACGGCTAGTCCAGACCTCGACGATTCCTCGTAGCTTCGTTCAATGTTGGATTAGGATGAGGATACAATGAGATGGACGTATGTCATAAGATGGGGCTCTGTCAATGACTTGTAATTCAACACTAAAACGTGTTCTATTTTAACAATCGCTAAAAAGAAAAGTAATAATAATTTTAAAAAACACGGCTGTCCTTACAAAAAATTAACTATTGCATTTATAATTATTATAAACAATTTATTCGCGCTGAAAAGCACTTTTATTAGAAAAATATCTGACAGACGCTGTCCTGTCCAAATTTCAATAAATTTGTTTGTGATCGTTTTGTGAATTTGTGAACGCTATCGGATAGATAGAGATTCTTTATTGCGCATTAAACAAAAACATACAAAAGGCGGACTTATTGCCTGAAATACAATCTCTTACAGCCAACCTTCGTGGAAGTGTAAAAATTTAAGTGCCAAGAGATAAATTAAAAATTAACAAAAAAAAAGAAGAAAAACTTATTACATAACAAAAATTAATCAAGTAACAAAAATGCCATTTTTTAAAATAAAATTAGGATTTGGAATAATTCGCAAGGAGCGAAGGATAGGAGAGGATGGGATTTGACCTAGGATAACTAGGAATTTAGGGACATGAAATGCTTTTTCAGAGACACTTGAAAGGTAGAAACCGTTGGTGCGTTTCTGATGTCTGGCGGGAGCTGGTTCCATAGTCTAGGTGCATGAACGGTGAAGGAATCAGTAAAAAAAGAAGAATTATGAGTTGGAATCGCAATTTTACTATCCTGACTGGAACGGAGTGAAAGACCATGACTTCCTAAGTGATTGAATTTTTCGGTTAGGTAGGAGGAAGCGGTAGGATTGTTGAGGATGTTGTAAAGAAGGGAAAGAATATGCATGTTTCTACGTTCGGAATATGTAAACAAAGTCGGAATATGTAAACATATTCTATCGGAATATGTAAACAACGTAAAAAATCGGTTGTGTCCCCCCAATACTTTCCCCTTAACCACCAAACAACCACCCAACCACAAAAATTACATCCCCCTAACTCTTCCCTCCATCCCCCTAAACTCCACCCTTGAATATTTGGACAATTATTCACCCATGACACCCAGACAACAGTTTGGTACCCATGACCCCGGAATGGCATAACAATTCAACATGAACCAAGAAAACATTACAGATCTTTTTTTTGGCCAGTCATTAAAAAACTCCTTGCTTCTTCCCGTACATTGTAAACGGGTCAATTGTAAAAAGGTCAACCGAGGTGAGGGACCTAGGAATTACATTTGATACGCAGTTGAATTTCCGTGCACACATTATAATATTTGCAAACGCGCTAGCAAAATGGCCGGTTTTGTTATTCGCACATGCAAACAGTTTAATAATATTCATGTAATCTTTCTGTTATATAATAGTTCAGTCCGTATACTTGAATGTGACTCAGTCAACTGATGAATAAGTAAAAACAAATACATTCAAATGATCGAGCGTATTCCAAGAATCGCGTTCACAATATTTTCCCTCCTGGTCGGTTGGTGGGCCGGTAACGCATAACATACATTATAATATACAGCACAGCCAGATACAGACCGTCCAGCTCTAGTTGATTGTGCGATTTCGCCTCACCTTGAGTTGCTCGCTTAAATAGGAGCTAATGTTGCAGTTAGGCCACTGAGACCCATATGTTTAGGTTCGGTCAAACTCACGGGTCAACACCCATCCGACAGCCTCCACGCGGAAATTCGAGCCAGGGTAGGACTCTTGCCTGCGGGCCACAACCTGTAAACACATTGTACGGAAAACCCGAACATCCGTCGCCCAAAGACACTTTGGCTTTATAGGGCCCAAAATTTATAACAATCTAAAAGAATCTATAAAAACATGCCACAATATTAAGTCAATCCAATTGAAATTTAAAATTACACAACATTTACTTCAACTTGGTGGAATACGTCATATTTTAAAGTAAAGGTTTGCTTTATTATTATTGTCATACATATTTAATACATTTTATATTATTTATTTATATATTTTTTTATTTATTTATTTAACAATTAATTACTATAAAACATTGATTTGCTTACAAAAATAACAGAAACCGAATGGCAAAACCTTAACCTTTTGCTTATTTGATTCTGTCACCCAACTGGGACTAGCCCGTTTTAGGGTGGACAGGACTCTAATATTACAATCAAGTTTGCTTGATTGCTTGATTGCTTACAAATGTACAAGTTTTAGTAAAAAGCTAATAACACTAAATTGCCCTAAAGTGTGGTCTTCAAAAAAATAATAATAAAAAAGATAATATAATAAATAAAATGCAATTCCATTATATAATCGGCAATAATATAAAATTCGATTAAATAATAATAATATATATGATAATAATAATAATAATAATAATTTGTTCTATAAACTCCATATTACGTCATTTTATATTAGGTTTTATATTCATGATCATGCTATATCGATATGTTTTAATCCTAATACTATATAAACGCGAAAGTTTGTAAGAATGTATTTTTGGATGTTTGTTACTCTTTCACGCAAAAACTACTGAATGCATTTTGATGAAACTTTACAATAATATAGCTGACACATCAGAATAACACTTAGGCTATAATTTATAAATATATATAGTTTTCTATCGTCATTATCACAATTTTCCATCACCACACGGGTGAAACCGCGGGGCGCAGCTAGTATAATTATAAGTTTAATTTGAATTCACTCATCTGTTTTATATTTTTAACACGCTTTTATTAGGTCGACCTGTATGTAACTAGCTATGTAATGGAATAACATAGCCAAGGTAACTAATTTAACCATCTTTCAAGGATCATAGCGTCATGACAATTAGCAGCTGTATGTAGTTCTGATGACAATACAATAATATGGTACTGTCGAGCTGATCTGATGATGGAGTCAGAAGATATGAACTGGAACTTCATGATGGAACATCGTATCATAGCCGTGTTTGGACTTGTTAGAAAAGTCTTGGAATGAACTTTGACCACGATTAGGTTTCAAGGTCTGATGATGGAGCCGGAAGATAGGCACTGGCATTCCATAATGGAATATATGAACTGGAACTTCATGATGGAACATCGTATCATAGCCGTGTGTATGTGAATATCGTATCATATCCCAAAAGCGTGTTTTTAGTGTGTTTTTTAGACTATTTATTTATATATATAACATTGTGTATGTTTCATTTTAATATTACGAGTATGTGTATATGAATAAATGATTGCCATATATAGTCTTCCTTGGTACGGGCTATGGCCTAGTTAGGCAGATTCTGCAAATAATACAATGTAAATTAGTATTTTTGAATGAATTATTATTATACCTCGTTCGACATTATGTTTTTAAAATTCACAAAATTTTGGGCGATATCCTCGGCGCGTCTCGCGGTGTCAGACCGTCCGGAATAAAAAAGAGTTCGTTTCCGTTCCGTTTGGTACGTGGAGACGTTGTCAATGGCAATTTGGCGTCGGATGGCGGATAATTTAAGGGTTCGACGTGATCACGTGCGGGGCTAAATAGTCGACACGGCCGTCGAGTCAGAGTCAGTCAGGAAATGGGCCGAGCGCTCGTCTGACTCGTCTCATGGGTGGCTTTGGGTCGACACTCCCATATTAAATCCCATATTGATTCACCATTCCCACGGACAGCCCTTGACCCCGGAAAATAGCCCTAATGGCACATATTACGGCTCATCTGGGCATCTGTGCATAATACGACTCACCTCGGCTATAATGTTTAATTCTACATATCAATTTCAATTTTATTTTTAGACGATTAAAAAAAAGGCGGAGGTTATCAATTCGATTGTGATTGTGTCGATCCAATCGACTGTGCACTCTGACTTACAGTCGGGGGAGTCTGGAAGCAGTACTGTTTCCTATAGAGCGGGGGTGTTTGCGGACCTTACGGCGACTGCTCTTGAAACGACCATCGGCTATCCGATCCTGGGTGAACAGCCGGGCAAAGGACGCTGTGGTCCGCGATAGATTCGGTATACACCGTTTCACCGCTTCGTAAGGGAGAGGACCGCGCAAGCGACCTCGAACTCGTAACCAATCGAGAGACTGGAGTAATCTGGTCACAATTGGAAGTAAGGGCGTGAGTGTAAGCCCGCCGGGTAACACTCCTGGCTATCTCGCGGTTAAGGCGTTGGCCTCTTACGGGTTTGTGGCGGAGCTAGACGGTGGACTGTTTTGTCCAAGTCTTCTGCGCTCACTCCAGGGAGATAGAACGACTAATCGTTAAAACTACCCGAGGTGACGGGCTCGCTCGCTGTAGTCGATAACCCAAGTTGTGATTTCTTAATCAAACCTTATTTATGAACAGATTTGGAAAATTCTTTTTTATTTGAAAGGATATACTTCCAGATTGGTCCAATTTATATAAAATCCTATTCTGATGATAATTAAATTCCACTTATATTAAAATCCTGTTGTGACATAAGTTAGGTGCCGCGCAAGCGACCTCGAAACCGAGCCCCGAACAGAAGACGGAGAGATCCCTCCGAATGGTATTGAGGACGCGAGATCGGGCCGCTGCGTTCGTAACATCGTTGGACTTTCAAGGGCTTAGGCGTAGTCAAACAGTGGACTGTCTTGTCCCTAAGTCTTTGCGTTCACTTAATTGGAAAAAGAATGATCTGATATCGTTACAACTTCCTGGGGTAGCGGGTTTGCCCGTAGTAGTTGATAACTCTGAAGTGTACTCTAATTGTACTTCTGGGAGCTAATTGGCCCAGTGCATTTGGGCCATTATTAGCCATGTGTTACGGTTGGTCCAACACATAGGTCAGCACCCATCCGGTAGCCTCCACGCAGAAGTGCGGGCCCGGGTAGGACTCTATGCCTGTGGGCCAGTTCCCTTGGGAATCGTTTTTCTGGCCTTTTTGAACAGTTTGCGAACCGAACTGTGCATTCCGACTGATATAGCTGGGGGCGTTTGAAACGGCTTTGTTTCCTATAGAAGCGAGCGGTTGTTAACCTTCGGCAATTGATCTTGAAACGACCAATCCGCTACCTGATACCGGGTGAACAGCCGGGCAAAAGTCTGCGATAGATTCGGTAGACACCGAATCATCGCTACGTAAGGGAGAGGACCGCGTAAGCGACCTCGAACCCGTAACCAGTCGGGAGGCCAGAGAAATCTGGCTGTAACTGGAAGTAAGAGCGCGAGTGTCGGCCCGCTGGGTGCACACCCTGTTTCTCGCTGTAAGGCGTTGGTCTCTTACAGGCGAATGGCGTAACTAGGCAGTGGACTGTTTCGTCTTAAGTCTTCTACGCTAACCTCACGGGAGACAGAACGATTAAATATCTTTAACACTTCCTGAGGTGACGGGTTCGCCCGTTGAAGTTGACATCTCCAAGTGAACTTGTGTTTCCTCCTTTTTCAAGTATGTTACTGTCGTAACATACTTTTTTTTAACTTAAATATATTTTGTGTATTTTATTTTATTTGGGAAACAGACAGTACAAAAAAAAACATAGTTACTAAATAAAAAAATAACTAACAAACTATTTATATGTTTCCAACATATAGTTCGCTATGTTTCCAACATATGTTTCGGTCATATAGTTCGCTATGCGATATAAAAGAAAAGATATATTAACAGAAACATTTAAGTGATTTTTTAAAAGACACAAGTGATTTTTTAAAAGACACAAGTGATTTTTTAAAAGACACAAGTGATTTTTTAAAAGACACAAGTGATTTTTTTAAAAGACACAAGTGATTTTTTAAAAGACACAAGTGATTTTTTAAAAGACACAAGTGAAGTTTTTGAGGTTTTTAATAAAAATTATTGCTGAATTAACTTACCAGTCCAAAGTATTAAAGAGTAAATATAAAATAAATAGAGCAAAAAAAAGGAAATAGATTTATAAATATGTAAATATTGACAATTAATGAATTAATAAATAAATAGAGTGACAAAATAAATAAAATAATTAAGTAATGTGTGAGAATATGTAACGTTATGTAACGTTATGAGAACGAAGATATTAACGTAATAAGTTATGTAAACACAAAGATAAGAGGAGTATATAATTTCATAGTAAACGATAATTTAATTAAATTGTAATATATTTATAATTTTATTTCAATTATTTATTTATTTATTTTCAAATGCATGAACACAACAGAAAATTAATTGTCAATTAGGAAATGCCGTTGTATGCTTCTACAGTTATATACCTACACATCTGTCTGAGACCAGTTTACATATTTTATTTTATTTATTTAAGTAATTCAAGAACAATTTAAAACAATTTTATCTTAGGAACTATGCACAGAAATATTTTAAACATTGAATAAATAGCAGAAAATGAATACATTGCAAAGTCCAGTGACAACGCCACCTAACTAGGCCGGGACCTGTTCTAAGGTGAACGTTTAATTTTGTGCGTGCTTGTTCAATATTGTGATTATAAAAAAAACGTAACAACAAAAAAAAAAAATAACAAAATTTTCGTAGTAAAATAATTATTTGATCACAAAAGAATAAACATGCAACAACTACCTTTAAAACTATTAAATACTTAAAATTAGGTGTAGAAAATAAACATGTAACTACGATTAAGAATATATATACACATATACATACATACATACACATACACATATATTTAAAAATAATAATATTTAATACAATAATAAAAAGTAAATTTAATATGATATAAAATATAGTATAACATAAAATTCTAAATATTAGTGTGTTCGAATTAGTATATTAATATATAATGTCCAATATTTTTGTGATTTTTTGTCGTCCCTCTTTTATAAGCCAATTTGTAAGTAGCCTTTTAAAGTAGGTCTTATTTTGCGTCGATTTTATATCACCAGGAAGAGCATTGAAAAACCTTGGGGCTATGAATGTATAGGAGCGCTGACCAAAAGCAGTATTCCTTCTGGGTACTATTATATTACGATCTTTGGAATACCTCGTTCTTATGGCACTTTGAGAAAAAATATTTATTTGGTCAAACTTAGTATAGGAGATTGTGGCTTTTAAATATAGTTGCTTGGTATCCAACACATTATACTCCTTGAAAAGATCTTCCGAAGGATATCGATACGGCTTTCGCATGAGAATCTTTAAAATCGCATACATTAATCGCATACATTAATCGTATACATTAGCGCATACATTAATCGCAAATGATTATCTTTCTATTTATGCTGAGCAAAGAGCAGCCGAGCCCGCCTTGCTAGGCACCCCTGTGTTAAGGCGAGCTCACTTCGGGAGTCTCACTAAAGTGCCACGGGTTAATGTGTCGGGTGTGGCAAATATATCAACATCCATAAACACGGGTTGTTAATGATGGCAATCTCTATAAAGAAAAGCATTTGTGCATAGTTGGAATTTACAATTGACAGTCGGAAGGAACTTTGCGAGCGAACTGGGTAAGGGGGGACAAAAACAAATACCTGTTTTAAGATTTGACTAGCATTGTTTTAGGATTTGACTAACACGATTTTTAATTAACTTATGCAGATATACTGCGCTTTTCTATAGACATCATCTCATGAAACCGAAGCGGCTCTGCGTACGAAGACGATTTTACAAGATATAACAAATGTAAACATAAAGGTTTTGTATTGCGGGTTCCAGATGACTGATGCGAATTCCAAATGACTTCTTTCGTAAGAAATAAATAATATTTTTATGGTGTCGGTCGACCTGAAAAAAGTAGATGCTCTAAGGACAAATCCCAACATTTTCTTAGCTTTCGAAAAATCATTTTCAATATGCTCCGCAAATAGCAACTTATTATACATGTGTGTATATAGTACCTGCACTAGGCAATTCGAGACCGGAAAGGAAACCGCGGATGTCCAGATTTTAAAATGTTGGCCAGTTGTAAACATGCCAACGGGGTGCTTCGAGAGTGGAATTTTAAGATGACGAATTACGAAGGTGAAAACGCGCTTTTTTAAATGCCGCTCATGCACAGCCCGTCCGGTCAGCAAGATGACGCCGGTTTTGGCAAGATCAGAAATTGACTGACTTCTAAGCTGAGGCCAGAAACGGAGGCGGTAACGATGAAAATAAATACAACTTCTGAAATATCAAATATCCCCTTTGTGTATTTGGCAAGAATGTCAACAAGTTGATACACGCGAAGTTGATAGACATACTGAAAAACGATGAAGTCTCGACTCAAACGACATACGGTTTGTCAAGAACTTATACTAGAACCAAAAGGCAAATGTAAGATTAAGAAAATATACTCACGGACGATGTAGATATTTTGAGAGGCCTTCGACAGGGATGCATCCTTTCCCCCTTACTGTTCAATATATACTTTGAGTACATCTTTTAAACAGCCCTTGACGATCAAAAATTAGGTATAACAGTAAACGGGAAAGCTATCAACTACATAAGTAATGCAGACGATACTATTTTGCTTGCTTCAAATTCAAAAGATCTTCAGGTTAAATACGGTATCAATATTAACGTCAGGAAAACCAAGTGTATGGCCTTCGCCAAGACATAGTTGGTTGACCCAGATCTAATATGTAATGGCCTAAAATTAGAAAGGTCCACAAATACAAATACTTTGGTTACAAGGAGATAGCAGCCTTGAAATAAGGTATCGGATAAGACAAGCTCGAGCCGTCTTCACAAAAATGAAGTAACTTCTATGCGATAGAAGGGCTTAAAATTTATGCTAATGATTAAATAAATAAAATATATTATTATTATAATAAAATAAATTAAAGAACGCTGGGACTGCGAAGAGATAGGGCGGTACTACACGTCTTGTTTGAGGTCACGGAAACTTAAAAGCCAAATTTGCCGAGATAGGACTCATGGTGCCACTGCGAAATGGGTCTTCAAATTGCACAACATGCCATTTGGATGTGTCCAAATCTGGCGGTCGAGAAACGGCCTTACGTTTTGATGTGATGAGTAGGGTTGCCATATGTCCGGTTTTAGACCGAACTTTCCGGTTTTCAGGGTCCTTCACCAGTTTCCATATTATTTAAAAAACGGACGTGCTGTTGATCAATTTTTGGTTTATACAAAAAGAGCACGGGCACAAATATACGGATTTTAATGTTCAATCCAAATTTGTGTCCCCGAACTCTGAATAATGGTTAGATTTTTCAAAAAAAGACAAGTATGTCACATGACATTCGTGGGACTTTGACAATATTTTATATTATCGAGACTCTATAATTAAAAGAATTAAACACATTGTTTTGCCATGGCTTTGTTTTTATCACTAAGAAAGGAGTATTTTAGTCATGATTCCAAGGAAACATCACACCATACGCCCTGAAAGTATACAAGGGGGCTGTTACGTACTTAGAGAATGGTATTATTTGGATAGTAAACTATATGAAACAATTATTTAAGTTAATTTAGGAACGAAGGCTCTAATGGACGAGATATTGGATATAAAAGGGGCTAATTACTCTGAAGGTAATCAGAGTCACATTTCTATAGTAATTTAAACAACAGCAAAATCGGTAATAACGAAGCTGCATCAACCGTGAACACGATGAATGAGGCAAGTGAAAAAACTCGAAGAAAGCATCAAATTCGCAATGCATTGACAGCCAGAATGAAAGAAATGACCCTGACAGCATGTATTTTGGAAAGTGGGACTCTAAATACGTGTATGTATGATTATTCACTGCTATGAACACAATATCGGCGCAGATAGGTACCACAATATATAGCGCCTAAGAGATCTACATCGTTTCGACAACCTCATCATCTTACCTTGCTCTGAGATTAATAAATATTATAGAAAATCACTTCGATATATAAGGACAGTGGTTCTTTAAAAAATGCCTCATTCATTGGTTGATTAGTAAAGGAAATACGGACACTGAATGTATTATCATGATTTAATAAAAAAGCAAAGCTTATACACACATGATTTACACAACCTCTATATACGAGTAATTTACCTATATGTATACGAGAGTGATACTAAGGTCAGGCTGGTTCGATCTCTGGTTTTCTACTAAGGTCAGGCTGGTTCGAGCTCTGGTTTTTTCGATCTTTCCTATGCATCGGAGACATGGACCCTGCAGGCTCGGATACGCACCACAATCGATGCACTGGAGATGTGGTGTTGGCGTAAAATGCTAGGAATCCCATGGACAGCACGCCGCACTAAAAATCTATCCTGGAAGAACTCGGCATCCAAGTGAGGCTCTCCACCGTATGCATGAGAAGGGTCCTGCAGTACTTCGGTCCTGTTACCAGGAGAATCTGAAGAAAATGCTTACCGGGGGTCAAGTGGAGGGAAGAAGAAGCAGAGGCAGATCATCGGCCAGATGAAACGACCTCACCAAAGAATTTACAAAAGGGTCAATACAATCTGCGACCCGCCATGCAGAAGACAGGTCGAAACGGAGGAGCCTCGTAGGCAAACTGTTGTCTAGTGGCCCACGATCCTCAGTAATTAGGGAACAACGGAGAAGAAGAAGAAGATATGAGAGTGAATTCAGATTTTTATTTCTTTTTCGTATTATTTTGTATTTGAATTTATTTTATATATATTTTCGACCACTTTCATTATTTAATGATTATTTTGATTTGTATTGTATATGTTATTTGCTTTTCCATTTTACTATTAAAATTTCGTAACATCTTTTTCATAAAATTATATTTTAAATTGATTTCGAATAAAATAGGCGTCTTTCTTGGAACATGCGCTGCCTTTCGCTAAACATATAGAAACATGTAGACCTATTTTTAAAAGATTGAAAATCATGACTGCTTATATAGGCTATTATTAGATAGACATCACTTTACTTATATAGGCTATTAATAGATTTTTACACCGAAAAGGAAAGTCACGTAAAATTTAAAGATATACATAACAAAAACACCAGATACAAGAATAATTTCATTCTACCATGCGTGGTTTTAAACGCTGCTAGGCAAAGTACCCAATTCTCAGGGCTTTATTATTTTAACCGCCTACCATGTAACATAAAAGACAATAGCAACCTCAGAACGTTCCAAAAACTTTTAAAGGATTTTTTTTACAACAAATACGTTTTACTCTTGAGGAATTTATAAATTTTACAAAATGACTTTTTTTACACCCCCTTTATTTTAATGTAATGCGTAGTATACTGATTATTTCATTTGTTGATTGTTTTAGCTTGAATAAATTATTTTATTGATTGTTTTAGTTATATGGTCTCTTATATTTAAATGTAATTACAATGTATTTATATTCTTGTAGGACAAAACATTATAAAAATTAGTTTGATTGATTATCTGATTATTGATCATTATTGCTTTTGTTAGATCATATCTGATATTGATTATTTTAATTGTTGATAGTTTTAGTTTTACTGCTTGTTGATTGCGCCTTTTATAGCCTCTACTTTATGAAGTTTCTTCTAAAACGAAATGTTGTATGCTCTCTGGGCAGTTTGTTACTTAAACATTGTATGTTTTTTTTAATAATTCACACAATAAGGAACTTGAACTTGAACTTTTTTTATATATTTTCTTAAATAAATTTATTAAAAAAAAAGTCAATTTTCATCTTTTACGCGTTCAATTACGACTTCATATGCTAAGATGATGTTGTTTATAACTAATGCATTCAACGGATTTTGGCTACGTTAAACGAACTTTACCTGCGCGACATTAGATAAAACTTTTCGGCGTGAAGTTGCGTCCCGAATGATATTATTATGCGCTCCCAAATGGTAAGATCAACCAAACAAGACCTTTTCACAATCTTTATTAAAATCTACACTTGATGGTTGGCGTTTAACATTTCAATCAGTCATTCGTCCCGTCGCCGTTGTGGACTCGTAGTCGCTTACTACCCGTGTTCACCTGGGCAGCGATCGCTAACCATCGACAATTGGTGCCACACTCAATTTAAAATTGTCGATGTTTCGGGAAATTGGCGTGAATCTAGACAAATAGCTAGACATTTCTATTACAGAAAAAGATATAGTCAAGATGCATACAGTTTTTATAGATCGTTAATGGTCCGTATTCCGTTTCTCGCGGGCTTAAACTAAGCTGGTGCTAAAAATTAAGAACTTAAGCACTTTCGTTATTTTGTATGTATTCCGTTTCATCAAAATTAAGAACCAGTCTTAATCTTAAAATTTCCGTTTTGTCTATGGCCGTTTTAAAGCGGGGTCTTAATTTTGACAGCTCGCCGCCCTGTCAGTCGCTCGATCGCTCGCCACAGCGCCGTTTCGCGTTTATGTGTGTCGATTCACGTTTTCGTTTGTTTTAAAATGAAATGGCAAACAATAATAAATAGAATGTGCCTAAACAAGAATATACAGGGTGATTTATCATAACTTACAAAAAAATACACAGGATTTTCAGGGCAAGATATTGATATGAATAAACGATTACTTACAATAATCTGCACTCACCATCTTCGATTTAAAAACCAATGCTGAGCAATCATCTTTAAAAATTGCAATACGAAAAGTCTTCGGAATCACAAGCAAAAATAAGTTACACGGCTGCCAGACGAAGACTGATCGATTTTAGACCGTTCTTCGATAAGACCGCGAACAAGACACATCCGCCATGACAGTTGTAGAAACGGAATACCAAAAATAGTCTCGACGGTGCTTAACGTCAATTTAAGCACCTGATGATCTCTACATAAGCACGTGCCAGTTAGAAGCCATAAAAGGCAATACCAAAACGTCACTTCAAAATTAAGCGTCGTTTTAGCGCCTTTTTAGACCCCAATTTAGGCACAAGCGAGAAACGGAATACGGGCCATTGTCATACAATTCTCTTTCAATGACATAATTTGAGTTTATTTTTAAATTGGGGTATTTTTCCTTCGCGGCATATTTTTTTGATACTAGAGGGTAGCTTATTGTAGCATATAATTCCGATCTAGTTCGGATCCCTTTTAAAGAGTTCTAGATTTGAACGAGGAAGAATCAGATTATTTCTCCCCCTGGTAAAGTGTTTATGGGTATCTGATTGTATCGGCAGCTGAGCTAGGTTTTTTATGATCAATGTAATGCATTCAAAAACGTATAGAGATGGAAGGTTGAGGATTTTAAACCTTCTGAAATGACCACAGCATGATTCTACATAACCCAGATGACATACAATTCGAATGGCCCGTTTTTGCAATGAAAAAATATGTTGCCTTAGATCGACGGTGCATTGCGCACAGAAGAGAATACCGTAACGGAGAATATACTCAAAATAAGCGAAATAAATCGTTTTCGTGTCCTTAGAATTAATCAGTTTTCGAAATTGGCGCAGCAGAAAACAGGCACTAGAAAGTTTGTCTCTTAATTGTTTTCCGTGTATATTCCATCTCAAGTGATTATCTAAAACTAATCCAAGAAATTTGTGAGAACTGACATCGGCTATGTTGTTTTTCCCAATATGTACCTGTGGAGTATTTTGTATTTTATTTTGCTGAGAGGATATAAACACTGAAACAGTTTTGGACGTGTTGAGGGATAATTTGTTTCTCTCAAACCATGCATTTAGTGAAGCCAATTCAGCATTTAAAGTTGTAACAACTTGGTCAATATTGGAATGTGCATAGTTTATGCTGGTGTCATCCGCAAATAATGTTACTTTGGAATGTGTTAAGGCAGTTGGTAGGTCATTTATACATAAAAGGAAAAGGGTCGGTCCCAGAATACATACAATAATATAAAGCGGATCCAATAAATATAAAGCGATCACACTATCACTTTTGAATTCTATCATGTATAACATTTTTTATATAAAACTAAAACCAAAATGCTTTTGTAAGCTTATTGCTTTTGTAAGCTTATAAACAATAGAATGAACCGTCATTGTTATAATTTTGAGCACTCTCTCATTGTTGGTTTGACAGCTGGATTGGTGTGAAGTTTGTTGTATTTTTCGTCAGCCAGCCTGTATACCGGGAACATTTTTGTTTGTGACAAAACAGAAACAAAAGTTAAAACAAATGCAGGGAATTCGTATTTAGATTTTTAGGTGACATTACATCAACCATGAAGTTTTATCAATTCTATTTGAGTAGTGATAAATAGTCTATAAAATACTTTTTAGTTGAATAAGCTTAGTTTCCGAGATAGTTGTTTAGTTTACGCTGGTGACCGGGATTCATTGCTCTCGAGTGTTTGATAGTAAGTGGCCACGAAAAAAATAGAAACTGGTTGGGCTACCCTGTCGTCAGAATTGTAGGTATTTCTTCCACACACCGCTCCCAAAACATCTAATAGCACCAATTATTCAGTGTCCACTGACGCACTGAAGCTGAGATCTCGACCGGATAACCCACCCCTGCCTCATCTTAAGGGATGGACGTTTACAAATCGATATTTTAAATGGAACGCCATATCGCATCGTCGCCGATAATCGATTCGCGGAAGCCGCCGTCTTCGCTGACTAGTTTTTTCAATCATAAATAATAATATTAAAATAGTGACGTGCATAACCGGCTGTCAAGCAAATGTTTTTATAATCTAACCGTGTTTAACTCTGTAAAAGGCGTGCAGATTACAATACCTCTGACCCAGCTATTGTCAATAGTTTGATCAGAAATCAAATTTATGGCTTAAGGGAGTTTGATGATTTCTGAATTTATTTTCCATGCTGATGATTTGTAAAATTTTAAACATAGTAGTATTATGATAGCTGATATTCGTATTGTCATGAAATTTATTTTACATTTATTAATAAAAAATTACGAAAGCATATTGCTGAATTTGAAAACAAAATAACACTTCAAACTTTTGATCAGTTATTTCGTAGCTAACCTCTTTGGGCTTTTTCTTATTGTAATAAAAGGATTTGTTTTATATGTTTTTTTTTTAATATATAGGAATCTGGTATAAGATATACGGATTGAAAAAGTTTCAAATGTCTTCCTCCGTAGAGATTTCTAAATAAGGATAGAATAATCCATCATTTTGAGTTGGTATTAGGCACATTCAAAAAGTAATATATTTATGCTGTAAATATATTTTAAGATATCCTTAGAAAAAATACTTAAATAGTCAAATTTCAATCTGTTTATAATGTGCTTTGACGCTCTTAAAATGAAACTATAGTTTTCAATTACACAAAATCAGAATTTGCATCAATTTTCTTTGACAGGCTTAGATTGTTTAGTCTCCATAAATGCAATGATAAATAAAATATAATAAATAGTTCCAAAAACCACGAAAAACATGCTTGTACTGCTGCACTGAAAAGCAAAAAATAAAAAGCACAAAATAATTAACCACTTTAAGCCATTTTTGTAATTAACTATATTTATCTGAAAGTAAAAGTGTGAGGCGCTTTTTCGAGCATTTGTTTAGGTACATAATATTTCTTAACAAACGATTCACTGATTTGATTTAAAGAAATTTAGTGCACTACAGACCCAAGCCTGTCTTTTTAGTTTTTAAAATTAAGATATATTTTTTTACTTTTAAGTCTTATCACAAAACGTGATAAGACTAAAAAGTACTTTTAGTCCTATCATAATAGGTATTGTCATTCATGATTAGAGTACATCTCAATACGATTACAACCAGCCCAAACACGTTAGGAAACTTCCGGCTCAGTCTGTTAACCCTCGAAACCATTCATGACCAGAGTACATCTCAATACGATCGAAGACTATCGCGGTTGTTTGACATTATAAATAGGATAGAAAACGAATTTACCGCGTGAAATTTGTAGCACCCGACGTTTCGGTGACGTTGCAGCCGCCGTTGTCCAGGGTAGACTGAAGAGCTGTCAATCCGTTGTTTTGCGGGTAGGCCGCATACCGCTGCCGCCACTGCGTAGGTTATACCCTGCCACTGCGGTGGTGGGGGGTCGGGCTCGGAGCGCGGGAATTTTGAAAATCCGTCTTGCACACAACACTGGATGCGGTAGTAGTAGCAGTGGAAGTAACCACTGGATGCAGTTTCAAAATCCCATTGTGCTATCCAAGGAACAATTCTACTTTCCTCGCATGATCCGGGAATCCATTGAAATAAGAAGAACCCCGAACTTCAACAGAGACGACGGTTACAAACTCTCTTCTACTGGGAACCCTCTTCTTAAAATGTTCCCGCCGCCGAACGCCGAACGCAAAGACGTAAAACAGGATACAGTGAGTGTTGTGTGCAAGACGGATTTTCAAAATTCCCGCGCTCCGAGCCCGGCCCCCCACCACCGTTATAACCTACGCAGTGGTGGCAGCGGTATGCGGCCTACCCGCAAAACAACGGATTGACAGCTCTTCAGTCTACCCTGTACAACGGCGGCTGCAACGTCACCGAAACGTCGGGTGCTACAAATTTCACGCGGTAAATTCGTTTTCTATCCTATTTATAATCTCAATACGATTCCAAAAAGGCCAAACACGGCTAAGATACGTTGTTCCGTTATAGAATTCCAGTGCCACCGTCTGGCTCCGTTATCAGACCCTGGAAATCATTCATGACCAGAGTACATCTCAAGCCATTCCAACAAGCCTAAACACGGCTCGGCTACTTTGTTTCGTTATTGAGTTCCTGTCCATCATCAACCTTCCGCCTCCATCATCAGATCAGCTCGATGATACCATATTATAGTTTTGTCATCAGAACTACACAGTTGCCAAGTTTCATGTTGATGCGACTATCAGTGGTTGAAATTCTACTTGCAAGATTCCGTTAGTTGATAGATGTGCGGATATCAACCTCCAAAAGAACCACGCCAACCACCGTATCTATATCCACTCGGATAGCAAAGCAGCTCTTATGGCACTAGCCTCGAATACCATTAATTCAAAGCTAGTGCAAAACTGCATATCACTACTGAATTGCCTGGGCGAAAAGAACAGGGTAATTCTAAGATGGGTTCCTGGCCATGCAGGAATCGAGGGAAATCCGACGAACTTGCTAAAACGGGAGCAAAAGGAACGTTCTACGGCCCTGAACCTTGCTGTGGCGTACCAAAAAGCCTTGCAAACCTAATGCTCAAACAAATATGTTTAGAACAATCCGTCAACCACTGGAACAACACGCCAGGGTTGAATCATTCCAAAGCGCTAATTAAGGCTTACGACCGTAAGACGGCCCGTGAGACCTTGTCTCTAAATAGGAACAATCTACGCATACTGGTGAGGGCGCTCACGGGGCATTGTGGCCTGAACAAACACATGTTCAACCTCAAGCTCAGAGACACAAAAATGTACAGGTTCTGCCAAGGAGCAGAGGAAACTCTCCAGCACCTCATGTGCGAGTGTGGCCCGCTGATGCGTAAAAGATACACCCACTTGGGTGGTCATTACCTCCAACCTGAGGAGGTAAAACAATCTGGTGCCAAAAGCCTGCTGCGGTTCTTAAATGACACAAGGCTTAGCGCAGAACTATAGTAGGTGGCGAACACAATAGATCAGCAATGGTCGCAGTGTTACAAGGCTCATAAAGACCTTAGAAAAGCCCCACTCAACAAATAAAAAATAAAAAAAAATAATTGATGGATTGATACACACAGGTCAAGCTAATAAAAGCGTGTTAAAAATGAATTACATATGTAACAAAAGGAACGCGCCCGCTGGAGGGTTGAGTACGTTTACATAACTTCATCGGCTAATATAGTACCTATTACGTAATTGACGACAAGCAGGGTTAAGGACCATGGGGCCCGACATGCAGTTTACCAAAAAAATTCTTTTAAGATTGGTGAAAAACCGCGCAGACTTTCAACTACCACAGCTAGCTAACCTGTCCACATTCCTGGTCTAAAACTGTTAAATTACGCAGTTATTCGTCAGATCCTGATGTCAAAATATTACCCGTCAAAAAATATTCAAACCGAGCCAAATCATAAAAAGGTAGAAAAACAAAAAAACAGCGACAAAAACAAGGCACGAATTGTGACGGGCGGCGCGCCGCCGCGCCGGTACTTACATAGACTGTTGATGGGAAGCTATAATATATATTTCATCGTAAACGATAAAATATATTATGGCGCGTTACATATTTATTTTTGACAGTATATAATGGTTTTATATATAAAATAAACTCACAACATGGAAAATAAACTCAGAATGTTCAAACTCCCTTATACCATAAATAGGGTTTCTTACGAAATTATTTACAATTATCTTTTAAAATTGGTCCTCTCCAAAGCTTTTCATTTGCTCTGGAATCTTATTATAGTAAAACACATTTTGGTGAATAAAACTGTATCGCACTTTGCTAAGTCGCTGTCGGTTTATGTGGAGATTGGATTTATTCCTCGTATCGTGATGATGTAAATCACTATTCACCGGAACTTCTGCTAGGTTTCTACCAGCGTAGGTACATAATATTTTGGTAGATGAAAAAAGAAAATAGAGCCACAATTCCTGCCTCTAGTAATAGCGGCTTACAAAAACTTCTTGGTGAGACTATATATACTGCGAACCGCTCTTTTCTGGAGGAGAAAAATTCTTTTTAATTTGGTGCCATTCCCCAAAACAGTAGGCCTTACGTTATTAGGAAATATGCAAAATAAACGGATTTAGCAGCTTCAAAACCACATAAGTTTCTTATCTTTCTAAAGGCGAATATGGCACTGCATATTTTTTACTGAGATTATTTAAGTGATCAGACCTTTGAATTTTTGATCAATTTCTAATCCCAGAAATTTCGTGGAGGGGACATTTTCTAGTTTGGCAGACCCAAAGTATACGTCCATTTCATTGGAATGAGACGGCCGCAAAGAGAAGCATATTGCTTTTGATTTATTAACTTTAGGTGACAATTTATTTACTTGGAACCATATACTAAGCCTGTCTATTGTTTCATATATTTTTTGGACCAAAGTGTCTTTATTTTTATCACTAAATAGAAGTCAAGTATCATCGATGAATATAATGATTTCATCATCCATGGATTTCAGGCACTCTGGGATGTCGCTAATATAGACGAGGAAGAGAAAAGGTCCAAGTATTGATCCTTGAGGAACACCTTTGTGGATGTTCTGTGGCGCGCTCTTGCTATTTTCGACTTGCGTAATCTAAGTACGTTCTTGCAAATAAGATTCCCCATAAGTTGCAGTTCCTTATTCCTAATTCCGTAGTATTCCAATTTTTCAAGTAGCATTCATTGGTCTGCGCAATTAAAAGACTTAGGGAGGTCACAGAAAATGTCTACGGTTTTTTTCTAGCCCAAGTAGTGTTTTTTTAATAAGACTGGTAATTCCATCTTGCTTAGAGAGATTTTAAAAAATCCAAATTGTTTTTTATACAGGATTTGGTTTTAGCAAAGAAATTAACAAGTCGGATAAGAAGTAATTTTTCAAATATTTTGCTGAAAACTGGTAAAAAAGATATGGGCCGATAATTATCTCTGTATTCAGGACAACCTTTTTCAAATATCGGCATCACTTTGGCCATCTTCATTTTAGTCGGAAAGAATCCATTAATCCAAGAATCCATTCAAGAGATAATATATTTCACTTAAGCTATAATGTATATCCCGAGCTATAATATGTTGGCGGGTGCCGCTCTTCGTCGGTTTGACAGCCGCTCATCACTCTTAGCCGGCAATAAAATACACGACTTACGTCTCTTTCGCCATCTCCCTCTGGCGGAGGCGAGACGTCGATGATGGGGTCTCTGTCGGGCGCGGACGTTTGTCGCGACACGTTGGCACGTCGACGTAGTGCTGGGCCACGTAAGGAGCGATGACTCATCGATATTTTTTTAATCGATTGTAGTTTTTAATTGACATTTTATTGCCCCGTGCGATCGATTATGGTAATCGAGTTTTCCGCCTCTAATTGGGATATGTTGATGTGCACGTAGATAAATAGTTGAATGTAGTCATCTTGTCATCTTAGCATAAAAAGAGAAGGCGGTACATAGAACACTTTGCCACTAAAACAATGTTCCCAGTGACCGTAGACCATAATCTAAATTAGGAAGCTTACATCAATAACTTATGTGAAGTCTGCAATTTTTGCTATCCAATCAATTAAATCATCATGCATGTTTCCAATCGAGGCTGTCGTACGCGATCCTTGTTTGGGGGAATGCCACGGACAGTAACCGAGCATTCGTCCTCCAAAAGCAGGCAACGAGGACGATAGCCGGCAAAGCCAACAAGCCCTCCCCAAAGTCCGTTTGACTATAATAAAAAAGTCTTTTGTGTATTTGGATTTTAAACTCTTTTAACCTTTAAAGCTTTTTAACCTTCCAATGCCAATACAACATTTAGAACCAAAATTTTTCGAATATAGAAACACTAGATCATCGCTAATGCTATTTATAAGGTAGAAGACTTCGAAAAAATATTCTTCTTCATCTCAAAGTGCCTCTCCATTAATGGAGGTTGGCCGTTAGCCCTGAATAATTTGTCGGTCTTGCGCCATCCGGACAAGCTGTTCGGTACTGGTGATCCTGGTCCACTCTCTGACATTGCACAACCACGTCTTTTTCCTCCTTCCTCGGCGTCGTTTACCCTCAATTTTGCCCATCAATATCAGATGAAGTAGCTGATATCTGTCATGCCGCAGCACGTGCCCCAGATATTCAATCTTGGGCTTTTTGACGGTGTGCAACAATTTTCGGGTCGTACCAGCATATTAAAGCACTTTTTCGTTGCTAACCTTATGGGTCCATCTTATACGGAGCTCTCACCACATCTCAAAAGATTCTAGCCGCCGTCTGTTGTTTCCTTTTATGGTCCACGCTTCGCTGCCGTACATAACCACTACATAAATATTACAATATCTTAAACACTTGTTATGAAAAATAATGTCATCTATTTATGTACTTCTATTATTTTACGTTAAAACATACGAGGTAAACCTCGTTGGAATAATTTGACAAAGTTCGATTATTCAATATAATTATTGTCGTCTTTAATATCACATTGAGCATTTATCTTTATTTTGCCAGGCTTTAGTTATTACTAGTATTCATCATCATCATCATTTATTCATTCCATAAAAGCATTTGACAATACTGAGGAACATGTCAAATTTTACAATCATAATTTACCGGATGATAAAACCGTAAAAAATTGAAAGAAAAAAAAAATAATTGTAATCAGAGGTGATTACTTCAAAATAGTCAAATTTACAAAATAATCAATAATCAAACAAATAATAATCAATACCATAAAAAGAAAAGTTCTGAAACATGCGTAATTAAAAACAATGACAATAAAATCTAAAACTTAGTTCGAAAGTATAGTCATAATAATATTATTGTTATGGTATTTATGGTTATTTATAATCAAGCAATTGTGGACGCAATATCATAAAGTCGTCCAGTTTGTAAAGGGCATGTTTGACTAACTGATTTTTCAAGCAGATTTTATATGCTGCCATCTCAAGTCTTTTCGTCGATGATGGCAAAGCATTGAACAATTTACATTGATTATTTGATGCATTATTTATAGGTTATTGATTTCTTTGATATATTTTAGATTTTTTTGTTTCATTCGTATTTTGATTATTTGTATTTTAAACATTTATTATTATAACATATCCAACTGTATTTACAGTTTTGACTGTATAAGAGACTATTGACTATTGCCGATTGACCCCAAAAAGAATACTAATCAAAATATAACGATGTAACTCATAATAACAGTTTTGGCAGCGTATTAAATAAAAAATGACACGTAGCCATTTAAATATCTTTTTCATTAACTTAAAAAAAAGAAAAAATTATTTTTTTACAGTATTTACATATATTTTTCTCTACGTATTAAACGACCCTGTGATTATGAAATGTTCGCCCAAGCACAAGCCTTGCTTAGTCGGGCGACATATGACAGACCGCATCATTTATCAATAAAGTTTAATTTGTTGCTGTGTTTTAGTTAAATGGTATTTTATTTGATGTTTCCTAATTGTAATTTGTAGCATTTTTGTGTAAATTGCTTAAATAAATAAATAAATAAATACACAGAAATACGCACGTTTCAACTAGGATTACAAATACAACTCTGAGTGTGGTCCATACGTATGAATTAACATGACGCGTAACGGTGTTGGCATGACGGTAGTTACCGTGCCGTAATGGTTAGACATAATGTTAATATTTCATTACGTTGCGACCTTGCGGTCTTGCTTCTAACATAATAGCATGTAATGGCATACGTACGGTTATATTCAGACACATGAATTATCTTGAAACTACAGTATACTGTTATTTTTGTATTAACCGTACGGAGAATGTTGATACATATAATCGAGTATTGAGGTTTTAACAAAATTCCTTGCAATTCAACAAAATTACGATTGAAATATCGTTATTCTGGATACAACAGTATTAAAAAAATACGTGTGGCACTTAGGGACTACCGCGGTAAAGCTATTGCATAGCATTTTTAACAACTTATGCAATTATAATTATTTATTTATTTTATTTTTTCTGATATCAGATAACTGCGCTCTATCGGAAAACGTTGAAATTATTCCGAATCATTTGCGGCTGCGGAAGCAAATGATTTCAACGCAAATGACGTTCAAGCAAATGACGTAATAATTTCAACGCCTTCCGATAGAGCGCCGCGCACGAATTTTTTATTCGATAAAGCAAAAAACGGATTATTCGAAAAAAATCGTAGATAAAAAGATAGATAATTAAATTATCTTTAAAATGGTGCAGGTTTCATAATAATACGCCAGATAGTATTTGCGTAGTAGTCGTTTTTGTGTTCGGTTAGACCTAATTTCACAAATTTATTACACTATGTAATATAAATAAAATTTAAAATATTCAAAGCTAAGAATATTAGGAAAATGATCTTGTTTAACATATATTTTTTTCGAATCGTAAGCAGTAATCGTTTAGACGTAATTATCAGTTTAAAATCATTATTTTTCGTTAAGAAATTTCTTCATTCGGTCGCCGCGCTGGCCTAGGCCCGCGATAAAAGCTATGCAATAGCTTAAAAATGGTAACGTAAGAATCAATCCAATATTTTTCTCAATGAAGAGCCATTATTAGCCGTCATAGAAAACTGCATGCTTCATTAAAAACATTAAACATGTAATTTTATTATTTTTCAATTATTGACGGCGGCTTGTCGAACATATTATGAGATGTCATTCATTGACGAAGGTTAGACAGAAAACACGCATATATTATACAGTTAGTTAGACACATGTCATATTACTCAAAGACTAGCTCGCTGCTTGCGAACGGACGTATACATTGTTGTGGTTTTATTAAACGTTTACTGGTTGTGCCATTAGCTCGAGAATTATTACTGTTATGTGGGCGGTTAAATGAGTTACCTATTTCAAGAAATATAACCCTTCGAGTAGCGGCATAATTTCATGGCAGACCGCGGCAATTTATTGGAATTTCTTGCAATATCGCCGCGCTCGACAAGAATTACTATAACTATGGAACTACTAAAGCAATCATAAAAAGAATAACTGTGTAATTAATCGCATTGAAATTTCGTATATAGAATATTCTCATTTTGTAAAACAATTAGATAATTATGAATAAATAGGAGATAGTCGAAAAAGTGAACAAAACACGGCATTTCTAACTTGTACTTGTCTTACGGAAAAATACGGAACCCAATTTAGAAACAGCAAATACTATCATGATTTTAATTAGATTATCTATCAACGTTAATATTTCGTTTTGCTTATTTACATACAAAAATATTTAGATAGATTGATATTTAGATAAATAGATAAAAGATTTAGCTCATAAAACCAATAAAATTTTTAATGATTCCTCGAAAAAAAGACATGATGTTTCACAATAGAATTTTACAAGATATATCCGAGAAATGACGCCCAAAATTATTCTAGCGGCCGTCTATGTATCTGTGCTAATAAGGAGATATTTGGATGCGTTCGAATTAGAAAATAATATTACTGTGCGCTCCAGGAGCAAGCCGCCAATATTGGTTGTTACGTAGTCAACGGTGTTCTGATGTGCAACCAAATTTGGTCGTTACGTAGCTGAAGGGACTATGTGACTTCGTCAGAGAGTGCTCAAGTTTCTCGCAACAAAGGCACGAATCGCTAAGAATTAGCGAAATTCATTATGTACTTTATCTTTACGTATTGAAGACATTCTTACGGCTCGGTTTTGTTACCCAAGACTTTCCTGGCAAGTAGCCAAGGACTAATATCATGTGAATATTAATTTCATAAATCGCTAACGTGGAAGAATACACAGATAAAGACATACAGACACACAGACAGACTTTAGCGCGTTCACAATACTTTCACTTCTTGTCGGTTGGTGGGCCGAGAGAGTTGAAATCGAAATTCGAACGAGCAACACAACGCAATGAAAATTTGAATTTCAAACGTCTGTCGCCGCTTATTTAAAAATTAGAATCCCAAACGCACCGCAAATTTAAATATTTGATTCCGCCCTACCTTTTAATCGCGGAATGTAAATATCATTAGTGCAGCTTGTATAAAATCAACTTTTTATAAACCCATCAAAAACGGTAGCGATGAAATTTTCAACTACTAAAAAGAGTGACGAAAATATTACGATTAAAATGGAATCAGAAAATATAAATATTGTCAGAAAAACTAAATTCTTAGGGATCACTTTAGATGAAAATTTAAACTGGAATCAACATATCAATAATTTGTTTGCAACTTTGTCATCGGCAGTCTATGCTATAAGAAAGGTGACATTTCTGGCTGGCGAACATGCAGCGATCAGTGTGTATCACTCCTGCTTCCATTCAAAGATGTCTTATTCGATACTACTATGGGGTAATGCAACCGATATCCATCGCGTTTTTGTGCTACAAAGCAAGCCGTTAGGACAATTTTTGGTGTAAGCAGAGAAACACATTGCGCCCCTTTTTTTTATTAAAGCTGAAATTTAACGATTTTATTTTTTTACGCCAAAGAGAATCTTTTAAATTGCGAGCTTCACTCCACTCGACATAGCCATAATACGCGACATAAAAACAATGTATTATTGCCTAAAGTACGCTTGACTAAATATCAAAAAACATTTTAATATATTAGTTTTAAATTGTTTAATGCTTTGCCGTCGTCGACGAGAAGACTTGCGATGGCAGCATATAAAATCTGCTTGAAAAATCAGTTAGTCAAACATGCCCTTTACAAACTGAACGACTTTTATGATATTGCGTCCACAATTGCTTGATTATAAATAACCATATTATGACTATACTTTCGCACTAAGTTTTAGATTTTATTGACATTGTTTTTAATTACGCATGTTTCACAATTTTTCTTTTTCATTGTATTGATTATTATTTATTGTTTGATTATTGATTATTTTGTAAATTTGACTATTTTTAAGTAATCACCTCTGATTACAATTATTTCTTTTTCTTTTAATTAATCAAAGCGGTTTTATCATCCGGTAAATTATGATTGTAAAATTTGACATGTTCCTCAGTATTGTGAAATGCTTTTATGGAATGAATAAATGATGATGATGATATGAGATATTCCAATCAAAATTTCACAATGTGATTTCAGCCCATCTGTGTATCAAATTTTAAATTTCTGTCTCTAAGTACAATATTTCGACGATGATAAATGACTAGACACAGACACAGATACACAAACAGACTTTAATCTGGAAATGGTCTTAATCGTCTCAGAGGGGCTCAAAATGGATATTTCCGTCTTCATCTCAATAAAAAATAGCACATTTAGAATACTTTCCTTTCTGGTCGGTTGGTGGGCCGGGAAAGTAAAATCATAATCAATTTCTTATACATTAAACTACAGTACATTTTCCAACGTGCGATAAGTCTTTCGATATTTTCAAGGGCTCACTGACTTAAGTTCAATTTTAATTACTGACTTCACTCCCTGCAATGGCCATGTCCAACAATACTGTACTCAAATTACCTCTTTTTACTCGACTGCCCAACAAGAAAGGAGTGTTTTGTGTTCAGGATTTATCTATGTATGTTTTCCGTTTCTTGATTTCACCATAACTTCTAAACGCTCCAACCGATTTATAAGTATGTGGTTTTGTCAGATCATTATGTCATCCCGAGTGTCATAGGGTTCCTTTACTATCCAAATATTAAGTAAATAGTTGTCTAAATGTCCAAATCTCCAAATGTCAATAAATTAACATATGTATATCGTGTTTAGTGTGAAGGAAAAGGCTTGATTGATGAGCACATCCCGAAAATATATATGTGTCTATATGCATAAATGCATAAACCATATATAGTTATATCATAAAAAAAACCTAATAAAAATAATTATAAATACAGCTCTTCACCTTTTGTAACGGCAGACGTGTTTTATGTCCCTTTTAATTGATCTCATAAAATTGACAATGTTCTTCTCTTTATTTCAGGAAAGAAATGGAGGTCGCTTACACCGCAAGATCGGCGTCCGTTCGTCGAGGAAGCTGAGCGTCTGCGGGTCATCCACATGACGGAGCACCCCAATTACAAATACAGACCCAGGAGACGCAAGCAGAACAAAGCCAGGACCCCGACAACCCCGGCTCCCGCGACCAACAGCCAGAACTACCAGGGGGATTTCGCGAGGGATTCGCCAGTCGCGTCCAGTCCGATAGCGCAGTACCAACCACCGCCTGGACCTGCGAGCCCAGCGCAGAGCCAGTACCCGAGGAGTACACCCGGGGAGTTCTCTCCGTATAGGGCTTCTCCGATCAGCGTCGATATGCCGTACGGAGGACAGTACAACGGGCATCGCGTGAGCCCCGAGTCGTCGCCGACGCAGTCTCCAGAGCCTCACCAGAGAGAAGGCAGGATATCCAACGGGAGCGGAGGTTCAAACACGTTGCCTACTCCGGATATGTCGCCGATGGAGCAAGAGAAGGAGAACTTCCAGTACAACGAAGAGAGGAGAAGGGCAAACGCGTTGCTGGCGGGGCAGAACTTAGCAGTGTCCACCAGCCAGGACATGAGCGCGAGCGTCCCCTACTCCTCGTATCCTGGAAAGTCGAACTATAGGTCTCCAGCGCTGTACTCTCCAGCGCCAGTCGCCGCGATGGGCATGGCGAATGGTATGTACGTCATGTGCGCACAACGAGGCTTACTAGAACCACCCCCAATCGTGACGGGCACTTTCTTCCCACCGGTAGCCACGTCCCAGGACCAGCAAGCCTTAGGCGGAACACCAACTCCACCGATATCCAGACCAGCAGCGTTAAACGCTCCATCCGTATCGAACTATGAGATGCAGTACCCGACATACATTCAATATGAGCATATCTACAAAACCGAAGACTATCAGACGCCGCAGTATAACCCAGACCCTCAGTACAACCCAGAGCACCAGAACGCCAGCACATCCACGGAAGTCTACATCCCAGAGCGCCTGGGACGCCACTCGCCCGAATCCGACGTCGACGCGCGCGAATTCGATAAGTACTTGGAGTACGCCGGAGACGGCGTGAACGGAGAACACATCTACCGCCACCACACCCAACCCGAGTACAGGAACTACGACGAGATACCATACTGCCCGGATGTTCCACAACAGCCGGCCGAGTACCCTAACCAACCTGCTGCGGCGTACGCCAGTCCTTACACTTCAGTAATCCTCCAGAACACGTCCAACCCTGCGGCAGTCGTGGCTCCGGCAGTTGCTCCTTTCCCCGCCGCGGCGGAAGTGAGACCCGAAGACGAATTTAGCGTGATTTTGGCTGGGGTGAGGCAGACGTGCTACAGCAACTAAGTCCTTACCTCAATACGCTCAAATATGCAGTACCCACTCGTAGTCATATGGCAGGATGCTTCTAAAATTCCTCAACACTGGGAAATCGAATATTCGCATCGGTATATCAATGGAAGTCTAGATCCTGGACCAAATGAGACTGGATAAAATGCGAAGAGTATGCGGACGATACGGCGATATAACGAGAAACATACATATCCGAGTACAACAATACCCTATCCGCAAACTCTGATCAACTCACTGCAACAACTGATACGCCAGCTTGTTATTGGATGGCCGTCTTCCATTCCCAGTATGGCTGAAGACCTGTGATAGAGTCTACTCCAATCTGCTCGAAATATCACGACCAGTGAGCAAACACTGAAGAAGGGAGTGGGGGACTTTTAGACAAGCTTTGTCTTCCAACCTTGCCTTCCAACCTATATACGTTCAACAGGACTCCACGGCGGCAAGACTTTTAGTTCCATCCTGGTATTAAGCTTCTGCCTTGATTTAACTCTAGGTCTTTCCTATGGTGTAGGTGGGCTTCCGTTTGCTGCCTTGGGGATTCCAGGCAAAAGAATGCCAAAAAAGGTTTTCTGTAAATGGATCTAATCCTGGTCTATAGTATTAGCTCCTGGTCTACAGTACTTACCAGAAGCATGGTTTGGCCATCAGAAGGGTATTATTAAAAAAAGATTGGTAGGTTGTTTGTTTGTGATCGCGATCATTTCTTTCCACGTCTCCCAGCCATACCGCCTAGAGTCGTTCCTTCGTGACTGAATATAGGGATCAACTCTACAACGGACGAACCATCAACGTTTGTCACCGGCCACCCTCATTGACATGTAGAATTTCGATACGGGAGACCCGTTTACTTGGTTTGAGGATCGACATCTCTTTCCCACAAAATGTCCGACAAACACAATTTATGAGACTGTTGTCTCCTCGGGCAGTTAACGGTTCCCGTGCAGTTTGGCCATTAAGACCTGCTAGTTAGCGCTAGTCTGCTCAACTCACGGTTCAGCTTCAATCCGGTAGCCTCCTTGAAGAAGGACAAACTTACCTGGAAATTACTCTATGAACCCAGTCTCGGTTGTGTCGTGGACAGCTGGGATGGTGCGGCTTTAGTCAATCGACTGTGCACTCCGGCGTTACCGGGGAGGGGGGGGGGGAGGGAGGCTGGAAATGGTCTGATCAGCAGCACAGGTGGTTGTTGACCTGATGAAATATATCTTAAACGATCTGTTGGCCACCCGATCCCGCGTGATATTGGCGCATAAAGAATGCCGCGATCCGCGATAAATTCGAACTGAATTATTGCTAACATTAGGCAGAGGCCGCGCAAGTGACTTCGACTCCAAGACTAGACTGGAGGACAGAGTAATCCGGTCCAATCTTAGTGAGGGCCTGAGGTCGGTCCGCTGGTTTCACTTCCCAGCGCCTCGCGGTAAGAGCGTTGGACGCGTTTGTCGATCTAGTTAGTCAGTTGATTGTCTTTTCTCCGCTCACTCCAGTCGTTCACGTTCACTCCATGGGAGACAGAACGACCTGATGCCGTTATAACTTCCTGGGGTGACTGGTTCGCCCGTTGTGTTGACACCCCCAGATGGTTTCCCCCTCGCATGGATTGGTGGCCAAAGTAGGATAATACCTGTTAGTAAAATGTAGTGTAGAGCCAGACTGTTAGCTAAGAGATAATGGACAACACTTGTACGTTTCGCAGTGCATTCGCTTCGATCACCACATTTCTAATGCTTTTTCTGGCTCGTATGATCTACGTGTCCACGCCGTATAGGAATATTAGGGCAACCAGCGCCTGATACCTCGGTTGTTTCAGATATTACTGCTTTTTTAGCCATTTTAATTCTTCTATTTATTTCTGGGAGACAGCTTCCATCGTGATATGGGTTCTGAGATGTAGTGAAATTTTCGACAATATACACATTGCCCTAAACGGTGTTAACATCTGACAGTTTGATAGATCATGAACTGATAGCGGATCCCATATCCTCAATTTCAGAGAATATTACTTCTTACCTTATTCGTTTCAACTTAATGGGGAACAATCTCGAGGAAATTACACTCCCTTCTCCTACTCCTTTCTTCAATAGTGTATCAATACGAGACTTCCAAACTCAGACAAGTAATTCTGCATGTTCTACTTAGTATAATATCCTAGACCATTCGTTATAGAAGGTAATATTTACTGCCTCTCATGATTCCATCTTCTTAGATAGATATCGATTCGTTTTTAACTGTATGGTGCTATCAATATACTCAATCTCCAGCATCCTCTAGTATAACCAATCGAGTCGTTTCTGGTGAGATTTTTGAATATTTACATTTTTTTCTTTTGACTGTGATCCCGAGTCTTCGTTATCGTATCGTTCTACACGATCTAGTGGAGTCCCGTTCGCTTAAATACATGAAAACAGCGTCTTCCTTTATTGTATACTATATAAAACCTGTAAAAGTATAGTTCATAAGAAATCATAATGTATACACATAATACTGTAAAAATCACTCAAATCTAAGCTTTCATTCATTGTACATAGTAGTATATAAAAAAAAATATTATCAAAAGATCTTTGACATTCCTCTTAATTCTTTGTGATATCAAAAACTGAAGAACTGATTAAGTAAACTAATGGAAAATAAAGTAAATATTTTTTAAATAACATTCTTAATACCTCAATCAAGAATCAAAACTCTTAGAAAGAGAATCTTAATTAATAAGGTGCTATAGTTTTTTTAATTATGTATATTTTATGTAGCAGTGTAAATTAGCAAGAAAATGTGAATCCTTTTATCTGAGCTGTACATAATATAATTTGTCGAGTCTCCATCTTTCATCGTAAATCGAATTACACTAGAATAATAAGCAATATATAATTAAAAGTGTATTTTTAAGTCACCTTTTTATTGTAACTAGTAATAAATTATTTCAATTCATTGTTTTTTAAATAGTATTAGCTCACGTTTTTGTACATATTATATTATATTACTCAGTCGTCTTAACCGAATCAGAAGACCTATTTCTATAGTCGCCAAAACTACTCGTACTGTAAATAATAGATAAAAACAACTATAATTTTGATAGTTCATGCGATAATTTTATTACTGATAGGTATATTATATTAGACGTTATATATTTTTCGTAAATAAAATTATAAAAGGATTTCAAAAATGTTGTGTTTTATTTATTTAATGTTTCATAAGTATTCATGCAGACGTATCAGAAAAGTTTTATCAAATGCATACAGAAATAAAAACACTTATCTATTGGAAAATTAAAAACCAATCAATAGGGTTAGTTTTTTAAATGTTTGGTTCCTAAGAGGCCGTGTACGAAATCGATGTGGGCCGTGATACCTCTTTAATCAATGGTATAATATAACTATAGGTAGGTAGGATTTTCGGAGCCAAAGAGATACGTCCACCCTTTGGAAGCGCTCGGCGGGGACTATATGAGGCGTGAATCGTATCATAGGCGAGTATCATAACGCGAGAATTAGATTGTTTTAAAAGACTTTATTGCCAATTTTAATTATAGTTTTGCATTTTTGTTTTGAGGAAATGGATTGATATTGAAGTAAAGTTTATTTCTGTTGTTTTTATTTTATGAACGACAGTTCTAAAAGGCCAAAATCAAAAGCATTTCTTCGCCCATTTTCTAAAAAAATTGACAAAGTTAAATATTTTTTGAACAACAATTTTATATGAAAGTAGTAAAAAGTGATTCATTTATTATATAGAGGACTTTCACAGCAATACATTGTAATTTTTTTTATACCGTTTAGATGTTAAAACGATTCGTAAATATGTTATATTCTAAACCTCTTACAGCAAAAATTCACAAACAGTCGCCGGTTTAAGGTCAATTAATCAAAATTTTATATTAATTTTCAAAAAAGTAGCTCACTCATTAGACACTAATATGAATGATCTTTTATGTTGTGCAATAAAACTTATAGAAATACAGTATTTTAACGTTAAATTCACGTCTGCAAAATTACGTAAATTCACGAAATGCGCAAAATTTCGTGTACGGCCTCTTAAATGTACATCCCAGAAAATGGTAGATAAGTATTGTAGGTTTTCTCAAAAATCGAGACCTATTTGCAAGGAATCGAAATACGAGGCGCGTACAACAAAAAGTGATAAAGAGGCGCAAATTTCTTAGAACCATATAAAAATTAATATTAGCGGTCATAGCTTATACAACTGTTGTTATGTTCTAAAAAGCAAATGAGAATGTTCTGTTGTTTTTGTTAAACGAGCCATTTCTTGCATCTTGTCGAAACGTGGCTAGTTTCCCCTAGGAATCAATCTCCTGGCGCTCCTGGACGGTCTGCGCTCCGTGCGGCATCGCCAGTCGATTGCGCACTCTGACTAACATCTTGGGTTGTCGACTACAACGGGCGAGCCCGTCACCACAGGGAGTTTTGGACAAAAGACAATCCGCCGTCCAGCTTCGCCACAACCCGTAAGAGACCAACGCCTTACCGCGAGTAGCCAGGAATGCTACCTGGCGGGCGACACTCGCGCCCTTACTACCAATTGTGACCAGATTTCTCCGGTCTCTCGATTGGTTCCGAGTTCGAGGTCGCTTGCGCAATCCTCTCCCTTACGAAGCGGTGAAACGGTGTACACCGAATCTATCGCGGACCATGGCGTCCTTTGCCCGCCTCTAACCCGGGATCGGATGGCCAATGGTCAATTCAAGAGCAGTCGCCGTAAGGTACGCAACCACCCCCGCTCGCTATAGGAAACAATACAGCTTCCAGACTCCCCCGACTGTTAGTAGGAGTGGGAGCTAATGGGCCCATGATGAGGTGGCCACGATGACCCATGTGTTCAGGGTCGGTCACTTCACGGGTCAACACCCATCCGATGGCATCCACGCATGGGGTGCGAACCTGGGTAGGACACTGGGTCAACCAGTCTCCCCTGGGAATCAAACCTCTGGCGCTCCTGGACGGTCTGCTCACCGAGCGGCGCAAGCCAATCGATTGTGCTCTCCTACTAACAGTCGGGGGAGTCTGGGAACTGTATTGTTTCCTATAGAGCGGGGGTGGTTGCCTACCTTACGGCGACTGCTCTTGAAATGACCATTGGCCATCCGATCCCGGTTCAGAGTCGGGCAAAGGACGCCTTGGTCCGAGATAGATTCGGTGTACACCGTTTCACCGCTTCGTAAGGGAGAGGACCGCGCAAGCGACCTCGAACTCGGAACCAATCGAGAGACCGGAGAAATCTGGTCACAATTGGAAGTAAGGGCGCGAGTATCTCGAGCCGCCGGGTTTATTCCTGGCTAACTCGCGGTAAGGCGTTGGACTCTTACGGGTTGTGGCGTAGCTAGACGCCTAGCTTCTTGTTTTTGTCCAAAGTCTTCTACGCTCACCGCAGGTCGATAGAACGACTAATCGTTAAAACGTCCTGTGGTGACGGGCTCGCCCGTTGTAGTCGACACCTCAAGATGTGCATTCCGACAGGGAACTAACGGGCCCTTGCTGAGTTGGCCACGAAGACCCATTCTGTTCAGGGTTGGTCACACTTACAGTTCAACACCCATCCGGCAGCTGGGTAGGACTCTGGCCTTAGGGCTAGTTTCCCCTAGGAATCAACCTTCTGGCGCTCCTGAACGGTCTGAACGTAAGCCAATCGACTGTGCACTCTGACTATCAGTCGGGGGAGTCTGGAAGCAGTAGGTACTGTTTCATATAGAGCGGGGGTGGTCGCGGACCTTACGGCGGTTGCTCTTGAAACGACCATCGGCTACCCGATTCTGGGTGAACAGCCTGGCAAAGGATGCCGTGGTCCGAGATAGATTCGGTACACACCGTTTCACCGCTTCGTAAGGGAGAGGACCGCGCAAGCGACCTCGAACTCGGAACCAATCTAGAGACTGGAGTAATCTGGTCGCAATTGGAATTAAGGGCGTGAGTGTAATCCCGCTGGGTAACACTCCTAACTATCTCGCGGTTATGGCGTTGGCCTCTTACGGGCATGTGGCGGAGCTTGACGGTGGACTGTTTTTGTCCAAGTCTTCTGCGCTCACTTCAGGGAGACAGAACGACTAATCGTTAAAACTTCCCGAGGTGACGGGCTCGCCCGTTGTAGTTGACAACTCTAGTTGTGCATTCCGACAGATAGCCGTGGGAGTCTAAAATAGGGCTTTGTTTTCTATAGATCGGAGGTGGCTGTTACCTTGTAGCAGCCGCTCTTTAAACGACCATTCGGCTACACGATATAATACCGGATGAACAGCCGGTCAAAGGACGCCGTGGTCCGCGATAGATTCTGTAGACACTGAATCACAGTAACACAAGGTAGAGGACAGCGCAAGCGACCTCCAACCGTGAACCAGTCGGGAGGCTGGAGAAATCTGGCTGTAACTGAAAGTAAGGGCGCGAGTGTCAGACCGCTGGGTGCAAACGCGGTTTCTCGCGTTAAGGCGGTATTTTCTTACGGGCGAATGGCGTAACTAGACAGTGAACTGTTCCGTCCCAAGTCTTCTACGCACACCTTACGGTAGACAGAACGATCGAATATCGTTAAAACGTCCTGAGGTGACGGGTTCGCCCGTTGTAGTTGACAGCTCCAGTTGGTCGGTTGGTAGGCCGGGAAGTAAAATATATGGAAGATATCTTTCTAAGGGCACACTCGAGTGGCCTACAGGGACGGATCTATATAAGGGCTTTTTGGGCTGCAGCCCAGGGCCCCGTGGATATAAAGGGCCCCAGCCTCCATTGAAACCAATAGACAATATTGTGAACCGAGTTCCTACCGAGGCTAGTGCCTTGTCAATAGGTAACTTTTTTTAATTTTTTTTATTCGTTACATAAACATTTAAACGCAATAGCACAAAAGAAATATAATGTACAATCCAGAAAATACCGCTATATGCTTCTAAATTTAGGCATACCTACATCTGTCTTTGTCCAGGCCAACTTGTGCACAAATTATATGTTAAAGTGCATAAAATTATTCCTAATGTGCCAAGTAAAGTGAAACCGAGCCCGCCTTGCTAGGCACTTCTGTGATAAGGCGAGCTCACTTCCTGAGTCTTATTGGAGTGCCACGGTTGTATCAGTAAAAATATCTGTCTTTGTTTCCATCTTTCTTGTGGAGAGTGGTAGCTGGTTAAAGAGCTTATAGCTCAAATATCCAAAGGACTTTTGTGTCTGCGTAAGGCGTACTTTAGGCAGGATAACGTCATCACGTCTGCGTGTATTGTGGGAGTGCATATTCCCGTTTACCTCTTGTTCGTTAATATTTGATTTAGCATATAGTAGACATTGTAAAATATATTGAGACGTAAAAGTCAGTATTTTGTACTTAAGAAAATATGGTTCGCAGTGCGTGTCACGGGATACTCCTGCAATTGCTCTTAGTGCACTTTTCTGTAAAATGAAAACCCTAGAACTGTCTGTGTATTGTAAGCCAAGCATAATGAAGGTAGGCAAATAATTACGTATCCGACCCTTCTTCACGACGAGTCTTCACAGTAACTAGTAATGATTGTTTCTTTAAATTTTATTTATATTAACTAGCTTTACAATTAATATGAATACTTGCTTAATTAAGCTACTATATAATTAAGATATTATTACAATTAGTATTAATGCTGTTTAGTAGCAACGTTTCGTTACGCTAATCGATTTGTCTATTTTTAGTGAAAAGTTAAATGTCTTACAGTTGTGTTTGTGTGTCTGTCATATTAAACAAATCAAATATTGTATTATAAATAGGATAGAAAACGAATTTACCGCGTGAAATTTGTAGGACCCGACGTTTCGGTGACGTTGCAGCCGCCGTTGTCTAGGGTAGACTGAAGAGCTGTCAGTCCGTTGTTTTGCGGGTAGGCCGCAAACCGCTGCCGCCACTGCGTAGGTTATAACGGTGGTGGGGGGCCGGGCTCGGAGCGCGGGAATTTTTAAAATCCGTCTTGCACACAACACTCACTGTATCCTGTTTTACGTCTTTGCGTTCGGCGTTCGGCGGCGGGAACATTTTAAGAAGAGGGTTCCACGTAGAAGAGAGTTTGTAGCCGTCATCTCTATTGAAGTTCGGAGTTCTTCTTATTTCAATGGCTTCCCGGATCATGCGAGGAAAGTAGAATTGTTCCTTGGATAGAACAATGGGATTTTGAAACTGCATCCAGTGGTTACTTCCGCTATCCAATATATGTTCGCAGATCGCCGATTTTTCTCGCTGAACGTTTTTAACAGCTTTGATGTGTTCTGTCAGTCGCGTGGCTATGGGCCGTTTCGTTTGTCCAACGTAGGCTAGACCGCAGCTGCATTCGACTTTATACACACCCGGGGTTTGCAGTGGTATTACATCCTTTACAGGCCTCAAAAATCGAGCTATATTTTGGGTCGGTTTGAAGATCGTTTTTATATCGAATCTGTTTAGCATCTTACTTATTCGATCAGTCACGCCCTTGACGTATGGTAAGAATGCTCTTGATCTGCTCGGTTTTTGAGTTTCGTCCGTATTAGATCGTGTGCGTGTCTCGTGATATTTTCCGTATCCATTTTTCCTAAGGACATCATTGACATGTTCCATCTCCTTCGGAAAATGCTCAGTGTAGCATAGATCGCGTGCTCGATTCACGAGCGACGTTTGCACTGAACGTAGATGGTAGGGATGATGGTGTGAGCTTGCATGCAAATATCTGTCCGTATGTGTGGGCTTCCGATATACCTATTTATAATGTCAAACAACCGCGATAGTCTTCGATTTTACAAATATTGTATTGTCCTCTTTCTTTCCTATATTGTGTACCTAGTGACCTGGACATCATTATCGAAAAAAGTTTTTGACAAAATGGCAATTAGTTGATTAATTAGGCAGGCCCCCAAGTAATATTAGCACAAGTCCCCACAAACGCACGGTCCGCCCCTGGGGCTACTTAAGTATAGTTTCTGAGTATTAACCGGTCAAGTTAGGACACACTTAATATGAGGGACCCCTTGAGTATCAGCTGTGAATACGGCTGTTAGTAAAATAAGAAACTGATGCCCAAACCCATGTACTAAACAATGAAGCACATCTAAGATCACGTATGAATGTTCATGTATGTAGGTACCTTTAAATGCCGATATATGTATGCAAAAACTCGGATAATAATATGCAAAAAGATATATCCAGGAATATTTATTGTCGTGGAGTTATTATTAAATAATAAGGGATTGCCGTATTAAAAATTATTAAGATTTAAAGGGACTTTGAACGAACCGCCCCGCGAGCGTTTGGCGAGTTGGATGCGAGCCAGTGGCTCCGACATTCGATTCCCTGAACTGGTATAGATGTCCGTGTTTCCAAAGAACTTGTATCTCTCTTACTATTTGATGACATTAGTATATTTTGATTATTTGTAAGTAGGTAATATTGAATGTAATATTAGAGCCATGACAACTATCGTCATAGTTATGTTTTTAATAATAAAATTTTAAGCATTTAATTTTGTGACGCATCTAAGTGGAGTAGTTGATTGTATTGTATTGTATTGTACTGTATTGTATTGTATTGTATTCCTTACCTAATTAGTTTTTCTGTTTTTACTACACGACCGCCAAAAAAAAAAGAAGTGTAATGTTTTCAGGGTTCATGTTTGTTTGTTTGTTTGTTTACACTCTTTATTGTGAAAATGTCACAATGGGCGGGTTTATTGTCATATGACAATCTCTTACAACCAACCCTACTGTGACGTGTTATATGTACGTGTGCGTGTAACATGTCTGTAAGTGTGTGTCTTGTTATTGCATTCGATCGACAGAATTGAAAATGCAATTCCGTTAATTTGATCCCAACGGAAAATGGCGACCCAGCCGGGAATCGAACCTGGGACCATACAATCAGGCGACCTAACCACTATGCCACCGCGCCGTGTGTATATATATATATATATTGTATGTATGGATATATGTATATTTTATGTTATGTATGTATATTGTCAACATGTATGTATGTATATTGTCCGTTTCTTCACTCCACCAAAACTTGTAAATGCTTGAACCAATTTAGAAGTTTGTGGTAAAAATGTAGCGAAGAAGATATTACATTACATTACATTACATTTTCGTCATGTCCAATTGACGGCCAAAGACCGCTCTTGAACATACATACGTAGTCAAGAATTAACTACTAGATTGTCAAACTATAAATATAAATAATCAATATAGAAGCCTAATATTTGAAGTGTAGAAGAGTAACGATTTAGAAATGTTAGAATCGAGCATCCCAGGTGTCTTATTGTACCTAAACTGTCAAGTGACCAGCATCTAAGCTCCAAATGTCCTAAAACTAAGGAAATAATAAAAATACATGTCTGTTTGGGTATATTACGAAAATATAGAAATATCTATAGAGATAAATATGTAAACCAAAAATATTTAACAAATAAACGTTTTACTGCTTAAGCACCGAGGACAACCGACTGCGTGCAGTGGCGGCGGTCATCACAAGGCTGTATAAAGCGCCAAGGTTCGCGCGATCGTCACAAGATACCTGCCACAGGGCCCGCAGCTCTGTGACGCCACACTCAGAAAGTTGGGTCAATGGGCTCGGCTCACGTGAAGCTCCGCTAAAGGCAGTTTCCTAGTGGAAAATGTCACGGGTCTTAGATAAGGCCCATCGATTGACTCACAGAATGCGCAATCCTCTTTAAGCACTAGATATTTATCGAGATATCAAGCGTCAACGGGGCCGTAGCGGAGCTTCCGTAAATTGAATTTGTTTCAACAGAGAACTTTATTGTCCAAAAAACATGATTTTCAGCGCGAACAACTTGTTTCTAATAAATAAAAATACAGTAGTTCACTTTTGTAGCAGCAGTCGTGTTTTAATTTATTTAAAACTATTGTTCTTGTTCTACATTCTTCTTCTCCGTCGTTCCCTCATTACTGATGATCGTGGCCACTAGACAACGGTTTGCCTACGAGGCTCCTCCACTCCGATCTGTCTTCTGCATGGCGAGTCACAGATTGTATTGACCCTTTTGTAACTTCTTTGATGAGGTCGTTCCATCTGACCGGTGATCTGCCTCTGCTCCTTCTTCCCTCCACTCGACCCCCGGAAAGCATTTTCTCCAGATTCTCTGGGTTTCTCCTGGCAACGTGACCGAAGAACTGCAGAACCCTTCTCATGCATACGGTGGAGAGCCTCACTTGGATGCCGAGTTCTTCCAGGACAGATTTGTTGGTGCGGCGTGCTGTCCATGGGATTCCTAGCATTTTACGCCAACACCACATCTCCAGTGCATAGATTTTGGTGCGTTTACGAGCCTTCAGGGTCCATGTCTCCGATGCGTAGAGAAAGATCGATAAAACCAGAGCTCGAACCAGCCTGACCTTAGTCCGCTTACTTATATCCCGATTCTTCCACAGCCTTTCTAGCTTGCTCATGGCCGATCTTGCCATCTGGCTTCTGCGTGAGACCTCCTTTTCGCAGTTTACGTCGTTGCTTATCATGGAGCCCAGCGTCCTAGATAGCGAGTTTTATAAAAGGGCCACTATGGAGAAATCCCATAGTTCAGCAGGTAAAGAAAAACGTTGAAAAGAGTTGAGTGACATGCATTTTAATGAAATGATAATTGGAATCATGTTAGAAACAATATTTGTTAAGAGGTCACTACAGAAACGGCGAGGCTGCTAAAACAGACGTTGGCTGGCCCATACGTCTTTGCCCAGCCACGTATTATATTTTTGGGTATTTTATTTTTCGCCATTAAAGAATAAGAGCTAATGGAGGAAGGCTTTATCATTTTAAGAATTTCGGAATAAATCAACGCGTAGAATTCGGAATAAATCAAGTTATGCATTTCTTGGATCAAAGAATTCATTCGAAAAGTCTTATCTATATACGTACATAAAACAAAGTCGGGTTTGTTCGAACACTTATAACTCGAGAACGGCTGGACCGATTTTCATGGTTTTTGATTTGTAGTATTTGTCTTCATCCCGAATAGCGTAATAACTATTAAAAACAGAAATTGGAAAGTTGGCGAAAAATTAATATAAAAGAAAAACATTTTCTCATACAAAATGTAAATCCGTGTTTTTCCCATGGTCATTTGTACGTGGCATGTTCACGTGTCGGAAAATCATCCGCTTTAATTTTTCTTGCGCCTGATAAAAAAACAAAAAATGTCGTATATCACAAGGCGCTTCAATGAAGAGAATTAAACCAAGTGCATCCCGTGCTGCACAATATGTAAATAGTTTAATTCAATCACGTCTTGCTGACACGCGATTGATATACTTAATTTTGTACCCTTATATTTTTGTGTTATTATCTTAATAAAGTAGTGAAATTAAAATTTATTTTGTATTCATTGTATTACTTCCATAAAATCATGGTATATATGCATCCTAGCTGCTAAAACGTACTATAGTATTGAGCAATCTAATACCCCCAACTTGGGTTGTCGACTACAGCGGGCGAGCCCGTCACCTCAGGAAGTTTTAACGATTAGTCGTTCTATCTCCCTGGAAGTGAACGTAGAAGACTTGGGGACGAAACAGTCCCCCGTCTAGCTACGCCACAAGCCCGTAAGAGGCCAACGCCTTAACCGCGAGATAGCCAGGAATGTTACCTGGCGGGCCGACACTCGCGCCCTTACTTCTAATTGTGACCAGATTACTCCGGTCTCTCAATTGGTTACGAGTTCGAGGTCGCTTGCGCGGTCCTCTCCCTTACGAAGCGGTGAAACGGTGTAAACCGAATCTATCGCGGACCACACCGTCCTTTGCCCAGCTGTTCACCCAGGATCGGATGCCGATGGTCGTTTCAAGAGCAGTCGCCGTAAGGTACGCAACCACCCACGCTCTAAAGGAAACAGTACTGCTTCTAGACTCCCCCGACTGTTAGAGTGCACAGTCGATTGGCTATCGTCGCACGGTGCGCAGACCGTCCAGGAGCGCCAGAAGTTTGATTCCCAGGGGAAACTGACCATAAGGCCAGAGTCCTACCCAGGCTCGCACTTCATGCACGGAGGCCGTCGGATAGGTGTTGACCCGTGAGTGTGACCAACCCTGAACAGAATGGGTCTTCGTGCCCAACTCAGCAAGGGCCCATTAACTCCCTCTAATACCCCCATATAATCAATGGTATCATCAATATACCAAATAGTCGGTTCCCCTCTGGGCGGTTTAATAGTATACGTTTTGGACGCTCTTCTACCGCCCGCCAATTCGCTGCTCAATTTGTGTAAGTAATAATTTCGTCGGCGCATGCGCAAATGTGTGATTCGGCCGTGAAACTACCCACGCAAATCTCCGGCGAATGTGTGAAGAGGGCGTGCGCTTCATAACACGCGCGATCTCGCAAAATGTACGATTGGCCATTCGTGTCACTGGCCACATCGATAACCGAACGATATCGGCCACTTCGGACATTGGCCAGAACAGTCGGTTCTTTTATGACAAGTGTAAAATTATCAACCAAAGAATTATATTATTATAATATTCTTTTCTTTTTATTTCTTTTAGTTTCAATTCTATTCTATTTGTCTTACTCTGTTTAACTGAATTTTATGTTCGATTTTATTTTCGAATGGAATTGCGATTTATTTTTTTGAGGACCATATTTTAAGGCAATTTATTTTGATTAGCATTTTATTACAACTTTTAGGCAATTTATTGTATTATAGCAGATAATAAATAATATTTTATTATATATCTGATATAGCAGATATTACATAATATAATAGACCACAGCAGCAATGTCATTGAGATACTTTTAACCGGCTATCATAATTAAATGCGTATACAAACTTTTGTGTCTGTGCTGTTGGTCGTTGAGGAGCTCCCTCGTTGGAGGCCAACCCTGGGCGCCGCAGTCCTGTCTTGGGGAAACTTAGAAAGGGCTGTCGTAATTGAATGCATATACAAAATTTCGTGTCTGTACTGTCAACCGGAACCTTGGGAGCTAATGGGCCCATGATGAGGTGGCCACGATGACCCATGTGTTCAGGGTCGGTCACACTCACGGGTCAACACCCATCCGACGGCCTCCACGCACGGGGTGCGAACCTGGGTAGGACACTGGGTCAACCAGTCTCCCCTGGGAATCAAACCTCTGGCGCTCCTGGACGGTCTGCGCACCGAGCGGCGCAAGCCAATCGACTGTGCTCTCCGACTAACAATCGGGGGAGTCTGGGAACTGTATTGTGTCCTATAGAGCGGGGGTGGTTGCCTACCTTACGGCGACTGCTCTTTAATTGACAATTGGCCATCCGATCCCGGTTCAGAGCCGGCCAAGACGCCTTGGTCCGCGATAGATTCGGTATACTCCGTTTCACCGCTTCGTAAGGGAGAGGACCGCGCAAGCGACCTCGAACTCGGAACCAATCGAGAGACCGGAGAAATCTGGTCACAATTGGAGGTGAGGGCGCGAGTATCTCGAGCCCGCCGGGTTTATTCCTGGCTAACTCGCGGTCAAAAATACCTAGTCTAAAAAGTATACTTCATTGTCAAAGTCAAATAATTTTTGGTAGTTAGTTCAATGTTAAAATATACTTAACATATATGTTTAAAAATATGTTAATAATTTGTGCACCTAAGTTTTATTATACTATTATTTCTAACATTTGATGTATGGTTAGTCTGTCATGATTCGATAACCATTTCTTTAATTTATTTTTGAATTCCCTAAATGTCAAATTCATTTTTATTTCCATATTGATCAGATTGTAAAATCTCGGCTCAATGAAAGAGTAATGTCTCTGTCCATTAGTACGACATTATGCAATATAATACAAGGTATGTATTACATTGCATAATGTCGTACTAAGTTTTGGCAGCTAGGATTTTCCTATCGTCTATTTGGCAACTAGGTGATCTTAGGTGACACGAACTTGCCACACATTAATTGGAATATAACTGCATCCCAAAAATATTTGACAGCTGACCAGCCGACGGATCCTGTAAGTAGATGCGCCTTTAATCATTTTAGTTTATGTGGTCTAAATCAATTCAATAAATTCGTTAATTCAAATGGCAGAATCCTCGATCTCGCCCTGTCAAATTCTGGTTGCTACGTCACGTTGCCCGACACTATCTTGCTGCCGGAAGACCGGCACCACAAATCTTTTATTGTTAATTTGGAGAATACGCCAATATATAAAACACACACTTCCTTAAAAAATAAAGCTGTCCCAAATTTTATTAGGGCCAACTATCCCGAAATCAAAACGGCACTGAGAGAAACTGATTGGAATAATTTATTTGTAAATAATTCTGTGGATGATTGTGTCAACATTTTTTATAATAAAATTATGAATATTACAGACGCACATGTACCCTTAAAGCACACTCGTCCCCTTAACTATCCCTGTTGGTTTTCGGTCGCGTTACGCAGGATGATATCGGAGAAGAAGAAACACCATAAAAAATGGAAAAAATTCAAGAGGCCCGCCGATTACTATGAATTCTCACTTCTACGTGGACGCGTCAAAACCTTAACAAAAGATTGCTACCGTAAATACATTGAATGCACTGAATCTTCGATAAAAAATAATATTAAAGAGTTTTGGTCGTTCGTTAATAACAGCCGAGTTAATCGGGGTCTACCAAAAAATATGTCTTTCGGAGGCACTACCTCATCCGACTGTCGAACTGTGTGTAATTTATTTGCGGATTATTTCAGTTCAGTTTACGAACCGGTTCCTCCATCGAGCGGATCAGGCGCGGGGGCTGCGTCCCCGGCCGCGAGATCTGCGTCGGCGCTCCGCGCCGCCGTTTCTCCCCCAGCCACTGACGATAATTCATGTGCGGTTACTCTCGCCTTAGTGGACATCAAATTTACAGATATAAAAAGTTATATTGATCGATTAGACGTTCGTAAAGCGATAGGGCCGGACGGTCTACCACCGCTTTTTATTAAACGATGCTCCCCGGAAATTATTCCGCCATTATTATATATCTTTACCGAATCTGTGCGAACCGGCGTTTATCCTGAGAAATGGAAGACGGCCCATATCACTCCAATTTTTAAGTCGGGAGATAAAAGCGAAGTCAAAAACTATCGGCCTATATCGAAACTGAGCATTTTTGGCAAGCTATTAGAATACCTCGTGTGTCGGAGCGTTTCATCCGCATACAAAAATATCATAATACAACAGCAGCACGGCTTCATTGCCGGTCGGTCAATTAACACTAACTTATTACTATATACAAACTACATAGCTAATGCTCTGGACAGCCGCAAGCAAGTGGACGTGATATTTACAGATTTTTCAAAGGCTTTCGATAAAGTGAATACCTCATTGCTCTTACAGAAATTATATCGTTTAGGCATTCACGGTTCCTTGCTACGATGGATGGAATCATATTTATCGAATCGATCCCAATTAGTCCAAGTAAACGGACATTTGTCGAAAGCCATCGACGTCACCTCCGGTGTGCCACAGGGAAGCCATTTAGGGCCTGTATTATTCACGCTGTTTATCAACGACATCGGAAAATGTTTCAGGAAATCGCAATTCTTACTTTATGCTGATGACCTTAAAATTTTCAATACGATTGCTTCTGCTGATGATTGCTATGATATTCAAGCCGAGCTAATAAATTTACAAGAATATTGCGTAACGAATAAACTGTACTTAAACCTAAATAAATGCAAAACCATGTCTTTTTCTAGATCTCATCGGCCTACGCATTACCAATATGATATTAACGGGCATAAATTGGAAAGAGTTTCTGAATTCACCGACTTGGGTATAACATTTAATAGTAAACTTAACTTCAATACCCATATCGAGCTAATGACTTCCAAATGTTACCAGTTGCTGGGATTCATTTGGAGGGTAACGAAGCCTTTCAAGGATTTCCGCGTTGTTATGCTCCTGTTTACATCGCTTGTCCGGAGTAGATTGGAGTTTGGCAGCGTGATTTGGAATCCATGTTATGAACAATATGTTTCGGACATTGAAAGAGTTCAGAAAACGGTTCTGAGGTGGATGCGTTTTAAATTCTTTCAGGAAATAGAATTCGCCGATTACAACGCCCAAACTCACTTTTTTAAATGTCAATCTCTGAAGACGAGACGTACTCTTACAGATCTTCTCCTCATTAATTCACTTTTTACCCATAAACTCGACTGCCCTGATCTGCTCAGTTGTTTCCCGCTGAACGTTCCGTCGACCCACAGAACTCGTCGTTGTGATGTCTTCCGTCCGCCGCATTGTTCAACCAATAACGCTCTATTCTCGCCGGTGCCCCGTATAATGCACTCATATGTGAAAATTGTTAATTGCTTTGATGGTATGCTTCTCAGTAAATCACAATTCAAGCAACTCGCCTCTGCAAAAATAACTGACTAAACAAATAAAAAAAAACACCAAACTGAAATTAAAATAAAATATTTAAGGTATTAGAAGAGTATAACAAAATAGGTAAATTATCAATAAGTAGAAAACGTTTTTAGATTTATATCAAATAACTTAATGTAGTAATATTATCTCTAGTACGTAAGACTGATGTAAATCTGTTGTTTTTTCAAATAAAGAGAAAAAAAAAAAAAAAAAAAAAAAAAAAAAAAAAAACTATTTACAATGAAGCCTCTAGCGATAACGTAATAATGTACTGCAGTTATGAATATTCTGCTTTTCATTAAATAAATACAAAATAAAAATAATTCAAAAGAGATAAGGGCGGTCTGAAGGGTTAAATGCTGGTTTATTCCATGCATCGTCTGGTATTGGGGCAATGAAGGTGTCAAAAAAATTTGGATTTTAAATAATAGATAATATTGGGTTTGAGAAACTGAGAAAATATTGGATTTCTTCCTACAATCTTATTACGGTTTTATACAAAATAATGTTATTTCAATCGTAAGTTTGTTGAAAAGCAAGCACTTTTGTTGAAACCCCATTACTCGATTGTATGTTTTACCGTACGAGTAATACGGAAGTAACGGTATACATTACATTACATTACATTTACGTCGTGTCCAATTGGTGGCTAAAAACCGCTCTTAGACGTGTCAAAATATTTCTGTTTTAAGTAGTAAGTGTCATTACTACTTTAATCTTTACGTTACATACATATATTATTTTTTTTTAAATATACAGTATCTAAGAAACTTTGGAACCTGTCGTAGAATCGTATTACAAAACAAATTAAAGAATAGTCAATGGCTACCTACTAAATACACAATAATTAAAATAGTCAGTTAAAAGTTGAATAATCAAAGCAGAAGCCTAACAATTGAAATAGTCAATAAATCAAATATATACGTACTAAAAACTGTACATAGTAACATCCAAAGTAGTAAGTAATTTGTTAAATAATCAAACTAAAGCTAAATCTTAAATTTAAATACTAGAAGTACATATATTTATTTTATTTATTTTATTTTATTTATTTATAACGTACAAGAACAAAAAAATACAAGGACATGCATACTGTTGTACATGAGGAATAATTAAGAACAAACATTATAATAGCGAAAAACATAGCTCTATGGATATAAATATGCTAGCATATCCGAATGAGGCGAAATCGCACAACCAACTAGACCTAGAAGGTCTGTCTCTGGCTGTGCTGTGTTATACCAACTGTATTTTTGTAACTCGCGAACTGACGAAGGTGATCAATTTTAAATATTTCTAAATCTAACAAATGTGTTGTTTACACAAATTAAAGTAAAATTTAAAGTAGAAAAAAAATAAATATATATGTATGCAATTAAGGGCTAAAAATAAAGTAAACTTTACATTATATACAATAAATTTAAGTGGAAAATAAGTAATAATATATACAAATATATGAATAAACACTACATTCTAGTATATATGTTTAAGAAAATGATATGTAATATTGCACAATTTTACAAATACATATTTTTTTAAATATTCACCCTACAGTATTAATAAGGTCTTTAGTTTTTGAACGCCCAATATCTAGAAGCCAGTTTTTTACTTTACCTTTAAAAGTTACATAATTTTTCACGTTTTTCGTGGTTTCACATAGTGAGTTATAAACTTTCGGGGCGATAAAAAAACATTGTCTTCGGGCAAATGTGCTTTTAACCTTTGGAATTGTGAAAAATTCCTTACCAGCATTTCTCGTTAAGTAGGTACAATTGTTGACTTCTTGCTCTGTACTCTTTAGTTTTGTGAAAGCTTACAAGGCACTGCTTAATAAATAGCTGGCAGATATCCAAAACCTTAAACTTCGCAAAGAGCTGGTTTGAACTGTACCGAGGAGGCTTTTTGTTTATGACTCTTATTAGTAACTTTTGTGCTTTTAATAGTCGGTCCATTGTTGTTTTTGTACATGAGCCCCACGCCATAATTCCATGCACCCATATACTTTGACCAAGAGCCATATACACCATTCGCAGTGTTTCTTTACTCAGTACATTCCTAAGTTCGCGGAACACGTACAGTCCATCCAGGCCCCATCCAACGCAGGAGGAGAAGATGGAGGTCGAAGCGACCGCCCCACCCTCTTGCTCCCAGCCAGTGAGAGCAGCCACAGAGTCCGCCTCCACTCAAACGGACGAAGAGTGGCCGACCACACCGCCCCCACAACCCCAGCCGGAAGAGCCGATGTACCTAGATGAAAAGCGTTTTCTCGACGAAGACGAGCAGGTAACAATCACGGCGTCCCAGTTGCTGGACCTGATTTACGAGTGCCAAATCGGCACGAAAGAGGAAAATATTATGCTCATTAATATTTTCCTCAAAACGGACCTACCACGACGTGCCTCGAAGAAAGGAGCGTAACATTGTTCTACACTAAGAATCCTGCCTCAGGGTGAACAGCCCTGAGACGCCATATGCTCGAAAGCCGGGTCAATGGACCCGGCTCACACGAAGCCCCACCCAACAGTACGAGAAGTGGAAGAAGTCACAGGCCTATATACAGGGCCTGGCGACCGATATTCGGCAGAACACGTACAGTAATTTCCTTGTTCGCGCCGTAAGCGATTTTATTTGGAATTCCCAATTTAGTTTGGAATCTATTTCTATGCCTAAATATCTAATTTTTTTTTCAATGTTTATATGCTCACATTTGCAATTATTCTGGGTTGAAGATACACTGCAGTTAAATTGGTGAATTTTTAAGGGTAATACGTTGGAGGTTAGGTTGGGTCTGAGTGAAAATGCTAGGTACTTCGTCTTCGAGATATTGAGTGTCAATATATGTCGATCAAGCCATGTTTTAATACTGTTCAGGGAGCATTGCGCGTCTGTAAACGCTTCATCCCAAGTATCTGCCTCAATTATGACAGCGGTGTCATCTGCAAATGAGATTATGGCTCCTTTACCTTCAAGTGTCATATCACATAATTATCATATAATTATCATTCAAATTGGTACAATATTTGCAAAGTCATGGCCCTCGAATTCGGTCAGATTATAAAAAGGGTGGCCTATCAGCATCTCCTTAATGTTTTTTTAAAATTGTTTGTCCTCCAGTTGTTTGATAGTGGTAGGGAGTAAATTGTAGAATTTAATGCTAAGGTATAAGTAGCTAAGTAGCTCTTCTGTACTTTTGCCAGTCTTGTTCGGGGTACGCATAAAAGGCTTCAACATGATTCTTGTAACTGACTTTGATTTTACGTAAATAATAACATGCTGCCATCGTAAAATCAAGACCTCGTTGTGCGCCGAAATGAATCTTTGGTGTAATTACTATGCCCGCCATACGCACGGACCACATGTCATGCTATATATGTAATACCTTTTGAAACATGCGTATTTCCGTGTATTACAGCGTTATATTTTTCTCAGTAAGGTCATCATCACATCTCGTCGGGTCGCATTACCCTCGACTTAACACGAGGATAGTCCCAGGTCAATCGAAGCAATCGCAGTTTTGAAGAGCGGTCCGCCGCCTGCAGTTGCGTTGGCCTTTGGGCCTGGGAGGTGTCGGTGGTGGATCGGAAGGGGCGTCTCGTGGGGGCGGCGCCCACCGCCTCTCGCCCTGTAATTACGGCGACCCGCGAGCCGGACATCGATCACACCTGACTCCGAGCGGTCCTTTTGCACCACACGACACCACACGACCCCATACGACACCACACGACAACGTATGACATCAAAAACATCACCATGACAAAATAAAATACAAACGGAACTACCACGGAATACACCAACCGAAGCCAGGGCCATCATATACTATTATTACACTTCTGGGGGGCGAACGGTGGATCCTGACTAACGACCGGCTGTGGTAGGTTTAGGGCAGCTGTCTTGCCACATGTGAGCGAGTACCTTACCACCCATTCACTCCCCCTTCGAAGCCATAGCATTTGAGATGCGGAAATAGCGGTTTCAGATATTTTTTCTTTGAAGGAGTTGAGTATTTTCGATCGGGGAGACCAAGATCTTTAAAAAGGTGAAACAGATATTTAGCTGGCTGGCCACGAGCGCCCACTTTCACCGCGTGAAGGTGAACAGTGAAGCCGTTCCGGGTGATAGCATTTGCCAGATCATGGTATTTATTTAATTTGCACCCGTGGTCTTTAGGGATATTTGATTACCATGGGAATTCGTATCCAATTGGCGAATTTTCTACTCTTGAACGTGTCACATTACGAGTATACTATATGTAGATAGTAATATACAAGCTGCTGCAAGTAACAGGTAACGTAGTTATTAAAAGCTATTTGCAATACAACACAATACAATGTATTCTACTCCAGTAGGTTGGCATGGTTGGCAATGTATTCTAATCCAGTAGGTGTCTAAAATTCTTAGTTATTAAAGAAAATTAACATTCGTTTGTTTGTTTGTTTTAAAACTTTATTACACAAAATAGTGTACAACGTAGTGGGTCTTTTGCCAAGTGGCAATATCTTTGACCATATCGCCAGGGTTATTGTAACTAAAGGTTTATGTGGGCAAATCGATGTATAAAAGGATTAGTTTTATAATGTAGCGGAAGACATAAATGAATATTCATATTCATATTCATATTCATTTTATTAGTATACTAGTATACAAGTCAGATACAGATTAGCAAACATTCATACATATTAGCAAACAAACATTTTTTTATCGTAAAGAAAAGATAAAATAAACAAAACAAAACGAAGAAAAAAACACAAGAATAATGTAAAAAGAAGAAATACAAGACAACCTGCAAAGAGATCATTAAATAATTTAGCCACCAAAGCATTTTAGACTTCACTCGAGAAATATTCCTCCAGTGAGTAAACCGCCTTATCTGTAAGGTATCTCTTAAGGCGTCTCTTAAACACGTCAAGAGATTGCACCTGCCTAATGTGCTCGCTGAGTTTGTTGTAAACCGCTGGGCCGGCGATATAGGCTAGCCTCGCCGACTTGGAGAATGCATGACTTACCGAACGTAGCATGCTACGGGATCTTGTTGGATAGTGATGATGCACACCATTCACTTCAAAATCGGCTAGATTTCTGCGAACGAACAGCACTACTTCCATTATATAAACGTACGGTAGCGTCATGATGCAGAGATCGCTATACAGAGGCCTAGCTGGCGTATTAAGCGCCACACGCGCTATTGTGCGGACTGCACGCTTTTGCATAAGGAAAGCCCTCTGCCTGTCGGTTACTCGCCCCCATAACTCCGCGCTGTACGTTAGCAGTGAATAAACGTATGCAAATTAACACATGCGCAGCGCGGATAAATCGAGAAATGAAGCGATGCGATAGAGTGCATAGCACGCTCTTCCCAATTTATCACATAAAGCATCAATATGTATACACATACAAATCATAAAGAATATAATAAAGATAAAGAAAATAATAAAGAAATAATAATAGTAATACACATCATAAAGAAAATAATAGAATGGTCAGTACCCTAATGTATGTCAACTTGATATCGAAGGGAAGAATAAGGGAGGGACAGAAAAATGCGGAAGGGGAGAAGGGGGATTCATGAGTTGAGTAAATGTGTGAGATTTTATAAACCCGCTCAGGTTTTCAAGTTGTCCTATAGGCAAATGCACGGAATTCCAGAGTCGAGCCGCCTGCACTGCGAAAGACCTGATCGTGAAAGTTGATGAATGCTGAGGTATAGCCAGTAATAGATTTTCCTGAGAGCGCAATGGAAGGCCATGGAATGAAAGCGGAGTGAAGAGATTATACAAATAAGAAGGCATGTTTGACTGTAGCACACGGAAGAGTAGGGCGAGTATTTGAAAATCCCAACATTGTCTAATGGAGCGCCACTCTATTTGCCTGCGACCTGTCGTGATAGTTGTGACTATATAAATTAATTTAAGTAATTTATAATCGGTTTGAAAATGTAGTAATTTAAATTTCTGAATAAATAAAAGGCACAATGTCTATAAACATACATAATTATCAAAGTAATAATGTGATAGTCTAGAAAATAGATATTCGTATACTAAAAATGCTAAAAATTTAAATTAATAGTCAAATCCAGCAATATATAGCCTGCATTGACAAAAATAAATATTACGCTCTTTGCAAATGTCAACTATCAGGAATTTTCCTTTATTATACACTAGCTGACACGTGCCCACTTCGTTGGGCGGTAAAACTTTTTACTTGTGATGAAATTATGAGTGTGGTTCGGTTAGTACTGAGTGCTATGATTTATTTCCTGACTGCCAAGAAGGGTTATATTTTTACTGCATATGTATGTATGTATTTGCATGCCAATTTGACTATATTACCGTTATTTGTGAGTGTCTTCTTGTGAGTGTCTTATTTGTGAGTGTCTTATCTCTTTAACCATTTATCCAGTAAAAGGGAAATTATATGCAGTAAAAGAGAAAAGTCCTTTGTTTTAAACACTTGAGACGATAAATTTACTTATTTTGATATGAATTCATAATTGTTGATAATATGACCAATAAACATGACCTAACGATTTAAACTATTTTTTAAATATAAAATACTATTTTTTGTTACTTAAATATAAAAGTTAGACATATGCTGTCGCTGACTTTTTTGTAGGCATTATCAAGCTCTACAACTTTTCTCTAGTACTTAATCATATATCTCTCATTGGAAATCTGACTACCACGAAAAAGTCTTTTCATTTTTCGGATTTATATATAGTCTATGACACTCACAAATAACGTGGCTTTCTATTGGTAAAAGAATGTTAAAAATCGGTTCAGTAGATCCAGAGATTACTTCCTACATCGTCACAAACTTTACCTCTTTATAATATTAGTATAGATAGTATAGATTGTGATACTCTTGAAATATGAATTCATAATTATCAAAACCTCATATACTAATAATTATCAAAACCTCATAGTCATATACTAAGCCTCTTGACTAAGCTATTAATTATTAACTTCTTGAATTGCTTCTCTCCAAGACCTTTATTATGCGCTAGGACCTTATTATAATAACAGAGACTTTGATGAAGTAAACTGTCGCGCACCTTGCTAAGTCGGTGCCGATTATTTGCATGATGCTAGAACAAGGTTATGAAATGGGAATATGTTTAATCTAATTTAAAATTTTAATAACACTTCATTCATTATTGTGTTATTGCTAATATTTTTAGTTATTTCATAAATATACCTGTTTTTTTATTGACTCAATATATTTTGATTTTCCTGTCTTATATAGGTACTTTAATATTAAAGACATGTATTTTTTTTTATTTTTCATTTACCGTGATTTTTTATCAATAAATAATAACTATTTATTAATAATTTACTTCATTATTGACTATTTTCAAACTATTATAATTTTTAACCTCATAGTATATTTATTTACACAATTTTATTCTGATCGGACCTACTTTATTTAACTTTTAAGTACCTATCCTCACCGATTTTGTACTTTAGATATAATATATGTTTTTTAATTTTTATTTAAACCATTTCTGTTCGCAATCGAACTAAATAATTGTAAAACTCCATGTTACTTACTACCACAATCGCAATAAAATAAATTGAATTGTATTGAGTTTAGCATTTTATCTTTTTTTAAGAAAAATATATAGAAAATTTAATGGGTTCAGTATCATAACTGCATAAATTAATTTTAAATCTTTGTCAAATATTAGAATCAGATCATAGAAACAGTCAAAATATATTAAAAAACCAATAACTAAAATACAAAAATATGGTATCTAAAAATTACAAAAAATCACAAAAATCATGATAATCAATGGGTAGCTAAATTATACGGCTGCCTTTTAATTAATGTTGCTTTAAATAAAATGGAAGCAATATAGCCAGATAATATCCTAGTTGGGCTGCACTAGCCAGTGAATGAAAGAGGAAAGTTTTTGCCATTTGTTTTAATATTATACTTATTGTAAATGGTTAATTTGATAATTCCAATAAATAAATTTAAAAAAATATCTATCTATGAATAATTATATAAAACTACTATTTAAATGGGTACAATGTCATGGCTATTAAATTTGGTCAGATCATAGAAAGTGTGGCCTATCAGCATCTTCTTCAGGTTTTTATTTAATTTCACGTCCTCCAGCTGTTTAATTAATGATATAGGTATTTACGGAAAAGCACTTGCTCAGGGCGGCAGATTTATAGGGGCGGAGCGTTGTGGATGCCGACGGACGGGTTTTAAACTATTTTTATTAAGTTTTATATGACGAATTTGTCTATAGCGCCGTTCGCAGCTGGATCTATAAAATACAATAAGAGCATCCCTAGGTTCCGTTCCTACACTTGTATAGGTACATCATTGCGTCTAACATTCTCAGCAATGTAATTAATGATATGTAAAAATAACCATCGTTACAGCTGTGAATATGTATGATTATAATTTTAAGTAATTTATAATCGGTATGAGAACCACCAATCAACGGCAAATTACATAATGATCAAAATAGCCGATTGTGCCAATGATCCGAAATACATATTCCAATAGCATCATGCTCTACACTAAAATAAGGAAAATATCTTGATATTTGATATTTGCCGAAGAGCGTAGATTTTATTTTTGTCGTCGAAGGCAATTTTGTAGGATTTGACCATTAATTTATTTTTTGACTTTATACTGAAGATCAAAACCTTTTAAAAAACAACATTAATTATCAGTGTTATTTTATATGGCCATAATAATATTTTTTGGCGGATGTAGCACGAGTCAATCGTCATGATTCCCGACTCGATGAAAAATGGCTTACAGGAAGTTCTTGGAGAAGCTCTGTGTAGGATATGACGTGACATGACGTTCTTCCACAATATACTTTCGCGTCATATCGACAGCCCACAAATTCTAAGCAGAATAGCCTTAAATGTCCAACGCGCCGAACTCGTCACCCAAGGGTATTCAATGTACCCAGACTCCATACAAATCAAGCAAGGAAATCAACTCTGCATCGATTATGGAAGCCTACGATGAATCGTTTCAGGAACTAGACATATTCTCAATGACCAAAAACGAGTTTATCAGAGCGGTAATAGACCAGACCATAAAAGCTTGAACAGATACATACCTGTGCAGAATCACACACTCTCATATATACACAACTTATGACACATACACGTAGATGTAATTACACACACCCATTAAACACACATCATAATCACACATATAAACACACTCTTCCTACTCTATCATACACACTCACAAATCGAGAGAACATGATTATTTAACATAATATATAAATAATATTACACAACATCACACACATAAACTGTATATTATGAGGAGACTATTTTGGCCGTAATATTGTTAATATTATTTATTAACTTAAGACCCGAGCGCTGTTTTTCTCTTTTGTTGGAATAAAATAAAATAAAATAAAAATAAAAAATAGACTGCTCACTGCCCTTTTTCGAAGAATAAGAATTATCATTAAATATGCTGCTATTTCCCAGAACATCAGGCCATGTAACATCACAGAGTAAAAAGATCCTTAGACAGAATTCAAAAGAGGTGGCGGCAATCTGGAGGGTTTTGCACCTCCTGCGGTGCGGCGGGGGGGGGGGGGGGGGTAAGAGAGGTGACAAATGGTGGAGTGGTTCCGAAGCGGGCTTATAGTCGTGGCCGTAGGCATTGGGCGCGATGGTCGGCTTAACTATCACAAAGGCGGCATCGAAGGCGCCGCAGAGGTCTGCGAAAGGGGCGGCCGTCGCGTTAATACTCAGGGGCGACTTGGTCACAACGAGTTTGGCAAAGCTCAGACACCAGATGACGCAAATATTTATTGTTACATGGCACACCTTAAAGGTCGACGCAATGTAAATCCAAAACGTGTCATTTCGTATGATATCAAATCTGTTTATTTTGCATATTTCCACTCCATCATAACGTATGGTCTTCTGTTTTGGGGAATGGTACCAAACTCAAAAAGAATTGTTCTCCTCCAGAAAAGAGCGGTACGCAGTTTATTTAGAGTCTCTCCGAGAAGTTCTTGTAAGCCGCTGTTCGTAGAATCAGGAATCATGACTCTATTTCCTTCCTACATCTACCAAAATATTATGTACGCTCGTAGACATCTAGCAGAAGTTCCAGTGAATAGTGATTTTCATCATCACGATACGAGGAATAAATCCAATCTCCACATAAACCGACAGCGACTTAGCAAAGTGCGATACAGTTGTATACACCAAAATTTGTCCTTCTATAACAAGATTCCAGAGAAAATGAAAAGCCTTGCAGAGGAAAAATTTAAAATGATAATTATAAGTAATTTAGTAAGAAACCCAATTTATGGTATAAGGGAGTTTGAAAATTCCGAGTTTATTTTCCATGTTGATAATTAGCAAAATTTGTAAAATTTTAAACATAGCGGATTTATGATAGCTAACATTCTAATTCTCATATAATTTAGTATACATCTATTTATGTTTAAAAAATACGATTGACAATGAAATTATTTTACGTGTATTATTCTACATAAAATTTGCATTTCTATTTTAATATATTATTCTCTCTTACTATTTAATGACATTAGTATATTTTGATTATATGTAAGTAGGTAATATTGAATGTAATATTACAGCCATGACAACTATTATGATAGTTATGTTTTTAATAATTAAATTTTAAGCATTTAATTTTGTGACGCATCCAATTGTAGGAATACCTATCTACTGGAGTAGTTGATTGTATTGTATTGTATGATCTTAATATTGCTGATTACGAACTACGAGTATATTGGTCATCGGTCGATTTGGTCATCTGGTGTACAAGTGAAAATAAATACATTCAGATGGTAGAGCGTATTCAAAGAAAAAATTAAAGATATATTTATTACAGAAAATACAATATTTATCCATACTTATTTCTGTCCGATTTTGTGCTTGGAATGGTAGGATACAACACTCTTGAAGCGCGTCGACATATTTCCTTAATTATATTAGTATATACATTAATTCACGAAACTATTTACTTGCCAGAGATATTATGTAAGTTCGAATTGTACGTACCGGTAAATTACACAGCGAGGAGATCGCATCTATTGTTTAATGTGCCTTGTAGCTCGAGAGTAAAGCTACTGGGTGGAATACTGTGGTACGGGCCTAGGCCTAGTTAGGCGGCGTTGATCTATAGAAAGACTAGACTGCGGTACTCTCTTTTTTGCTACTATTTACAACGGAGCCTCTAATGATAATATTATATATAAAGTACTGTAATTTTAAAAAATGCGCATTTCTTTAAATAAATAAAATTAATAGTATCGACTCACTTTTCACTGTTCACTATAACCTCAAATGAAACACTGCTGGTAGGTATGACTTAATTTATTTCCAGTTCCCAAAATACCTATGTAGTTTCAGATAGACCCCGCGACCTCGCGAGTTAAATTGCGTTCAACGCCATCTCTTGGAATTGAAAGTACCTGCTGTTGCAAACATTGACATTATTATTTCTCCCGCAATGGCTGTTCTATACAAATAGAAATATTGACCCCTATTATCTATGCAGATTTGTCATTTTAATGTGAGTTGCTTAATTCCTTAGCTGTGAAACTCTCGTGGACAAGAACCAATAAATGCTTTGAAGGCGTTTTTCACCGACTCTTCAAAGTTGACTTTTTCCCTTTGTAAAAAGTTATCTAATTTCTAAAAAAGGGTTAAACTCTGTTGGAGCAAGATCTGGCAAGTACGGTGGGTAACCAAGAGTCTCCAGCCGCAACTCCTGCAACTTTGCGACTGCTTGCAGTGTAATCTGTGGTTATACGTTGTCATGAAGAAGGAGTGACGATGAGCGATTGATCAGGCTCGTTTATTTAATCACGAGCTTCTCCATCGTTGTTTGTAGTTCTTATTAGTACACATTTACGGTAACTGTTATAGCCAAACTGCAAGAAGCTGTAATGAAAAACACCGGCATAGGATCTCATATATGGAAATAATGAAAATTTTCAACATTACCATGGTTGCACAAAAGGAAATATTTGTGAAAAAAGGACGGAGAGACAAATGAACAGTTGATTCTTGAAAAAGAATAACAAGGCCTTGAATTAAAATTTATTTGAATTTGAAATTCTAACTCTAACCCAAGTTTATTTATTTATTTATTTATTTATTTATTTATTTATTTATCCCTAGTATTACATGATTAAATTTCCTATAGTATATTTTACATCATTTAGTCGTACATACAAAATGTGAACCCTGGAAATTTACTAAAAGTGCGGCTTCGGCGGGATTTTATCACCTCACTAGGCAGAGCCTGTATTGAGGTGATATTTAGTACTGCGTTCATCTGCCGAGTGTATAGGTAATTTATTTAATCTTGGGAAATCCTACAAGTGTATATTGTATAACTATTATAGTATATAGGTATATATATTAAACAAAAATATTTATTAAATTAAATGAGATATAATATATATGGGAGATATATGAATACAGTTATGAGGCTAATGAGATAATAATAACAATAATAAGTAATATAAGTCATCTGTGTACCTATTTAATAACGTTAGTTACTACCGACTCACAGTACTCCCTCGTCGAGTGTAACAACCATAATGTTACCAGTCTTTTGTAGTGAGCGTCATTTTGAATGATTGTAGCTTGGCCTAATTGCGTGGTAAATATGTTATGGAGTTTTTTCGCTAGGTAAATATAGTGTCTTTGTCCAAAGGTCGTTCTCATTTTTGGTTGTACATGTCTGTCTTTATGTCTTGTGTCGTGTCTATGGGCGTTACTGGTCGGCTTGCTGTTGTCCCGTTGGAGTTCTTTCCTGTAGCATATCAAGACCTGCCGCACGTATAGCTGTCTTGCATCCAACACCATAAAATCCCTGTAGAGCTGGTCACTGGAGTAGCGGTTAGTTATCCATGTAAAAAATAGGCCGTGTGAAAAAACAGCAATTACACAGGTAAGGACCCAATACTACTTTAAATTCGTATATTTACCTTTTATCTTCGTTTCCAATTTCCACAAACTCTCCGTTTTCCACAAAAGTATAGACATGTAACAATATCTCTGTTTTATGCAGCAGCTTCGAGAGAGAAGATTGCTATGATTATTCTCCGAAAGAATACAGGACTACAAAAAGATCTTCCGAAAATTATCCATGGAAGCCAGAATTAGTCATTTCTAAGACTTATCAGTCATTCGTCGTATGCATGTTCCTCGTGACTATTTGAGGGTAAGAGTAGCCACTGCTCAAGTACATAAATAAATGGTAGGACGCAAGCATTTATTTAAATGTGCGGTCCGAATGTACAGGTCGATATGCGCGTAAGCACTAGCTTTGAAATTGCGCTGTTGCCATTCCCTCCAATGCGTTCGCCAAAATTAGCATAATCTCTCATGGAGAGCGTACCATTTAATTTGCAGCTATAGCAGATATTAAATTATATCGACGGCTCAGTTCTTAACTGCAACAACTCAATAAAACATGACTTTTGAGTTAGTGCTCAATTTTATCTTATCTACATGTTCCAAACACCGATATATCGAAAAAAAAATCATTGTCTGAAAGCAGATATTGCAATTTATTATATTATGCTTGTTCTATCCATAAAAGTTGTAAAAGGTTACATTTCGGATTGTCACTTCGATTGTCAGGATACAGTGGGGATTAGGTAATATCAAGCTTATAGAAGAGTATAAATATTACAAAAAATATTTCTAATTACGTAAAGTTTTATTATTTATATTATTTTATTTTCATTTCTTAGGAAAACTTACAGCTAGTTAAACATTATTTAGGTACACATTGAGAAATAAGTGCTGAAGGCCAATAAAAAGTTTTCACATATAATAAAAGATACAAGAAGTAAATAAACAAACAAATATAACTGTAGATAGATGTTAATATTGCTAAGAAGAAAAGAACATATTTTTTAGTATAAGTTACAATTTTCGAGAAGAGGTGTTGAATAGGTCAATATCAACTTCTCGCGCCAATACATTAAAACATCTACTCGCTTGTATGACCTAAGAATTATTTTTATAGTTTTTTTTTGCAGTGGGCACGTAAAGCAGTTTGGGATGCCTTAGTACTAAAACATACTACGCAAAGTTACTATTAATATTCGATTTGCAGTTCTATTTAAAACTTTAAACTCAATTATCTCTAAACAGAACGCATCGAGTTGTTGCAGCTTAGAACTGGCGCGTCGATATATATATATATATATATATATATATATATATATATATATATATATATATATATATATATATATATATATATATATATATATATATATATATATATATATATATATATATATATATATATATATATATATATATATATATATATATATATATATATATATATATATATATATATATATATATATATTGTTATGTGTCTAAATAAAATTAGATATAATGTTGTATTTAGGGCTTGCTTGTGTAACGATAAAGTGTATTTATTTGTAGAGGCGCCAGCTACACATGCGGGAAATAGATGATAGACCACATAAACAAATGCAAAGGGCCTCCCTCCGCCTGGGAAGTTACCTTTGTGCGTGGGAGTGGAGCGACGCCAAGGATACCACGGTAGCTCAGTCGTGCTCAGGGGTGGTTAAAATCCTGTATTGACGTCGTCCTAAAGTCGAGAGCATTCAAATTGAATGGACGGTCAAGTACCCTAGTTATGTTTTATTATAAAATGAATTTCGATATATCTTGTGAGAGGACTAAAAGAAGAAGAAGAAGCGATATCAAGTTTAGTGCGCTGCGGCGACGAGATCGAATATTGTGATTTACTCACCGCGCCCTCTATCGGTCTACCGACGAGGTACTGCGCCGGCGCGCGTCGATCGCGCCCGCTTGGAGCGCTCGGCCCCGGTCCCGGTCCGCGCTCTTACATAAATCAATGGCTAAATCGTCTAATGTATTTATTGGAAATAATTGCTAGATAATTATATTTAAAAAAAAAGAGAAAATACTATTTGAATCTAGGTACGCTCTAAACCAGCAGATGCTGCTATAATTAAATAATGTACTGCGGTTCTTTTCTCCGCTAAATGATAAAATTAAAATGTATAATTTCAAAGTTCCTTTTATAAAATTATTCTTTATTTATCCCTTGCCCTGAAACATTACCCTGTCCAGTGTTAGTCGGGTACCTACGAGATTGTAGCTCGCTCTGACCCGGCGGTATTTTTAGGTACCGTCTCGATTTCTTTAATTCGCTAAATAATGATTAATTAACCAAAATGAAAGGTTTATTTGACAGAGTAACATATTTTATTTTAATTATAATAAATGAAAGCTAGGCCATAGCATATGGCGAATCCGAGTAGTTGGAATTGACAAAATTCTAAAATTAAATTCGTGGAAAATTGAACGTTAGAGCCTTTCAATTTTCAGGGCTTAATTCGGCGAAGTGGGATTTTGGACAGGTACTTTGGGTTCTGGAATAGAGAAGGAAGACACTGCTACCCGCGGGAGTTATTGGAGGGTTGCTTCTAGATTTTTTAGCGCCTGCTCCCCGGATGCGATTTTAAATTTTAAATTATATTTTCCGAAATCGACCTTTAGATGATAGTAGAAAAATTAGTTGAGGCGAGGAGACGGAAGGCGATGCTCAGACACCGGGAATTATGACTGACCCGACGTACTACCTACTTCTATTTTGACGCACTCAAATTACTAAATTTTGATTTTACTTGACTCTAATTATTCACCAACGAAGATATGGCAACGGTAATTTACAGGGGACTTGGCTTTAAAAGCAATCTTATTAATTTGAATTTATTATTTTTTTGAAATCTGATTTTACGAGAGGAAGCTAATGGTTACAGATAGAAGACTTGCCTGTAGATAGGTGCGGAATCCGATGAGGGCTTGCCCGGTACGCTGAACTGAGTTTAATTATAGATTTTAGATATTCACAGAATTTAAGTTCTAGACTGTGTTGGCTGGTGTGCAAATGAATAATTAAATGGGCGGTAGTCGGCCCGCTCCGCCAACGGCGGAGCGGCCGGTGTCTTCTCGACCGTCTTGCTCGGTCGTTGCCAGCCAAAAAAAAAAGAAGAAAGATCTCTTTTCTAAGTAAAAATATTCTACCTTACTGATTAAAATTGATTAGGGATGTGCGCGACTTGTCGTCTACATACGGTAAGACGTATCCGCTCGGTGTATCGCGTCTATGGCGCGATGGATAAAGTTAACTGATTAATTATTAAAATGATTTAGGTTAAAGTTTGTATACTATAAAAACTAGGCCCTAACATTGCCGGATAGAGACCTAGTCACCGTCCCCGGTGACCTACATAAGCAATCAATGTTAAAGATATAATGCTACGAGTGTTGTACACTAACCCCTACTTGCTACGATGCGTAGCCGCTAATACAATAAATATTGGTAACAGTAAGAAAAATAAGAATAAGTACGTAACGGTAATGAAGAAATTTGCCCTGTTTGCAAGGGTTGATACAAATCAAGATATTTTAAAAAAATATAAAAAAAAAATAAATAACACCTAAACGAGAGAAGATGATTTTTGACAAAGTATTTTTTGATCCCAAAAAGTGCATAAGAGTTTCTTTGACTGCAGTATATGACGCTTATTCATATCAGGATTGGAGTTAAGAAAGTCAGGAACTGAAAATAGGGAAAGAATTCAGCCGTGAAAGATGTCGCCTGTCCGTAACAGGGTTAACATGATTGACGGGTTGATCTTCTCCTGGGGCGTAGCGCGTGGCGTATCGTCTGGTTGCTGCGTCGCTCTCTCGGTGGGGTCGCTGCTTGGAGATCGACGTATGCGCGTCGTAGGGCCTTGGGTAAGACACACAACGTGTCTCGTGGTGGTCGATTGATGAGCCGTACCTTGGAATTGCGGAAAAAATAGGCGAGCATTAGTAGGTTGCCTAGTTTTCTGATGTTGTGTCGTGATGATCTTAATCGAGGCAACTCGAAGAACATAATAAGTGGGCTGCTGCTTGGCAAATTGCGTCACTTTGCTTGTTTAAAAAAAGTCCGGTGGAAAATTTTTGCAGAGCTTCTACTTGGGACAAAATCGTGGTGCTACACTAGCTGTTTCAAGTCTGTGTGCACGGAAGAAATTCAGATTTTTACACGTCGCTTGTTTGAAAAGTCCGGTGCGTTGTGGCTAGCGGGTGTAATAAGGAAGGTGATTTTCGTGCCTAAATGCCCTGTCCATTCCAGAGAACACTACTTCACTTCACTGGGTACACACTACGCTGATGCTAAAATGGCACTTAAAGCGTCCTTATTTGCATGTTGATGGTAATAGTATATGTGGAGGTTACTTGCGGTCTGGTTTGTGTGGCTTCGCATCCTGGTCCACCTGGTTTAGTGATAATGTTCCTATTGATAGGGAACGCTCCTGCGGTCCTCGCCTATCGGATGTCGTCTATCGTGAATGCCGTCCTAGTTGTCATATAGAGATAGGAAAATGTATCTTTACCTCTAGACTGGAGTAGGTATCCTGGCTTCGGATGTCCATACTGGTTGGCTGGCAGAATTATGGTCCGTGGATTTATGGGCTGGTTTATTCGGTCAGCATTGCCTTCATTATGGTATTTTGCAGCTTGGCTCGATGTTTGAGGTTTGCTTCCCGCCTTGCCGAATGTCACTGGACACGTCTGGTTAGTTAAGTCCAATTTTCCAAATATTGTCTGGAACGTGAAAAGTCATGCGGCATCATCTCGTTCAATTATCTAGCTCAGTTTTTTACTGGAATACTAGGATAGGTGGTGAGAGAAGGAGAGGCTCTAATATATGTAACCATGTGTGTGTTATCATATCTTCGCTTTACAATTCAGTTCGAAACTTTGTTTTTTATTCATTAAGAAAATAAATGTATTTTCCGACTTCTTAAATTTCCTATGTGATTGGGGTCAAAAACTGGTGCTTATGTTCTGTCTGTATGCTACATTTTAAGCGGGATAAGAAAGATTGGTACATAACAAAAAAACTTAAATTATTATAAATTACAAGTATTGTGAGACGCGTAGGTACACAATGTGGTATATTATTAATCCAACAAGGCATTTAAAAATCTATTCAACATGTGATATTATTTTTTAAATTAGGAATATGCAGCTAAACTGTGCTGCCTAACGTGTATACTTACATATTATAATGTAGTAATAAAACAAAGAACAAGAAAAATTATTATAACAGTGGCAGTGCTCATATTGTGCAGCTTTACACATGAAATTCCATGGTTGAAAAACAAACAAAAAGAAATAAATAAATTAGAAATGTTGCTACTTTTTGTAGCTACTTTCTTTGAAAAAAAAATTAGAAGAAAGGAAGGGGAAAGGAAAAAAACTAAACTCTTTTTTTATCTCGGTCTATAAGCATCCATTCCGGCGGGTTATAATTTTGATTATATTCAGGCTTTATTAAATGAACGTATAGATAATTAATCCAACGGGGAATAGAAAAATTAATTGTTTATTAGAATGGTGAAAGGGGTGTAGTAGATGTGGGAGAGCAGGTGCCAAATCTTTCCGGATAATTTATAAAAACAAAAAAAAAATATGAAGGGTTCCGGATTTAAAAAGAAAAAATTATAATATATTTTAATTTTAAGTTTTGAAATTATGAAATGCATTTGCAAGAATAGTACTTCGGGTAGCGGTGTTTCCTTTTGATTTTGTGCCCTGTTAATTATTGATTGTTTTGATATAGTGTTTTTATATTTTGTTTATTTTTGTATTTATGGTGTGTTTTATAGAGAAATCGGCCTTAACTAACGAAAGCAAGACTACCAATAAATGTCTGCTAATACGTTTATTAAAAAAATAATAATAATATATTTTGCATCAATGTGCAGTGTGTAGAAGCGTTCGAGCTTATTTTATCAAATAATTGTTAACATAATGTGAAAGGCGAGATGAAAATTGTAGGCCGGCTCTGTAATTTTGTATTGACCATTTGACGACTTATCTGAAATATACAGAAGCGAATTACGTAATTTTAATTTGCGTGAATTCTGGTCGTATTGGTATTCAAATTTAAAAAAAAAAATGAAGTTATAAAAAATATTGTATATTTGTGTTTTTAAAAAAAAATTGAGCGTGTGTGTTTATTGTTTGTTTGTGGACGGGATTAGAACGGCAGTGTGATTTTCTTTTACACGAAATAACCAGTTCTGGATGTTTATAGACCTCGCGGTCTTTCACTCGTGATGGTATGAAGTTAAATTTTAGAGTTCCTCTATGCGTTGTTCCGCAGGCAACTCCCTAACTTCCAGGATTTTTGAGGTCCTTAGTATGTGATGTTTCTATTGCATATAAATTTTGTCAGATGTAAGTTTGTAGTCGTGGTGTTAAATAATAATACTAGATATTTCTGACATAGTATTTTCCTTTCGTGTGTCATTCGCGCTTCGGTCTTTCGTCATCGTGCAAGCACTTCCTTTCATGCTTTCCTGTCATACTTAAATGTGTCTGTCTCGTACCTATTTTAATATTTTGACATGGAGGAATGCAATTATGACATTTATAAGTCATTTTTTCCAAATATTTATATCCAATTAAGATCATTATTTTGTGATTTTTGATGAGTATTTACGGACAAACTAAACGGGGCTTATTATTTATTAGAAAATAACGTTGCGGGAAATCAATGGGGGTTTTTATCTTACAATGAAGAAATTATGGTATGGAAAATTCCATATCTTGGCAAAAAGCCAAGACCGAACAAAGAGCTTTCTGTAGCTTATGACTAATCTACAACGGTTTTTGAAGGGGTTCCTAGTCGCTACTTAGTACTAACGATCTACTTGCCGCGTGATTGTATGTCAAAAAAAAAATATAAAATAATTGATAGAAAAGAATATAGAAGTATTTTTACAACAGAGCTGAGCATGTAGATTTTAATTCTACGATGACAGTTGATGCATTGAATACCCGGAACATAATAGTTCCTTGCGTTTGTTTACCTTAAAGGTAGGATGAACACCAAACCCAGTAAATATATAATTAGAAAAAATCCAGAACTTGTCCGGCGGTGTTTTGATATAATTTTAAGGCTGCCACCGAACCTTTTTAAAATCGCAGAATTGCGTATAAATATAATTCAGGTAGAGAAATATCTTTGTTCTTTGATTTTTGCCGCAACGGCCCATGCAAAGGGAAATGTATTTATTTGTGTTTAAATTGCGTGTAAAAATGCGCTCGATTTTATCTCTATATTATGATTTATCATACCTACTGCCGTGTATGTCGGTCGGTCGGATCTATTTATAAATAATCGCTTAACGCAGGTGTTGTGTAAGTGTGTTTGGTTGCATTGACTCGAAATATTGTTTGTTTTTAAATTTGGAAATGAAAATACATTAATGATATTTATTATATCTTTAAGAATTTGGGGCTCAATTTGCCCACATGGTGAGGTACCGAATCCGGCGGTCTTCTTGCCGGATGAGAGTACCTTTCAAAAAAAAAAATTTTTATACTTTATAAAAAAATTTTTTTGTATAAAGTATTTGTACTTGTGTTCGATTTTTTGTTCTGTAGGTACTTTAGACCGTGTGTTCTGTTGTGTAATGTGTTTTGTGTGTGTGAATTTAGCTTATCTGTTGCGCTTTGTTTTGGATTTTGTATCTTGATAAAGTGCGTTAGGTTGTATACAATTAATTGTTTAATTTGTTTGTCTTATATCAAAGGGAATTATAATTTTGAATCTTTGTTTTTTCTGTTGAATAGCTTACTTTATGCCTTATAGACGCAATAGTTACTACCTTTGTGTACCTTGTGCGATTTATATCCGGAATCCGCAGTTTCACGATGGAGACCGTGACGACTCGTTCGACTTCACTTCGGCGACGCCACGCTAGACCATATGTTGTTATAGGGTATTAGTTACTCGCAATGTCTTTAATATGAAAAAGACCCCGCGGTTTTCCGTTCTCGTCGGCTAACTCGTAGGCGACTGGGGACTTTTTTGCAATGACTTTGCACTTTATATACCTAGGGCTGAGTTTGCTACAAAAAAAAATCTGCTTTTCTTGACAATGTATGGTTTTTGGCCCAGACCCAATCTCCTGTTTTAAATTCGACGTGTTTCCTTTATTATTATTTTTTTAAAGATTTGTAAACAGCGGATGATGAAGTGTTTAAGAAATTTAATCGTATTTGTTTAAAAGTGAAAGTGTTGATCCTAGTGTGTAGATGTAGGTGAGTGTGTATTTGATTAGAGTGTATTATGAGTTTATTAAGTTAAAATCCCATATGCAATAAGGCAAAGGGGAAAAGGAAAGAAAAAAAAATTGATGAAGTTAGATGAAAACAAAAAAATAAAATAAGAATGAAAAAAATAAATTCAATAAAAAAAATTGTAACACCCTGTAGGCTTGTGAATGCTTGCTAAGTATTTGTTATAAGTGGAATAGTAGTATTAATTGCGGATATTTTTCTGCATAAATATCTTAAGGTTCGTTTGTTGCAACTGTATAACTAGATATGTGTCCAACGTGTCGTCGCAGAAGTAAAATCCCCACGCAATCCGTTGCTGATTCCGAAGTCAAATCCCCAAGATACCTTGGTTATTACTTACGCTTATGGCTGAAAGGCTATTGTACATGTAGTATATTATTTAAAAAAATTAAAATGTAAGGCACTTTATAAACTTTGAAAAAAAGTATTGTGTTAGTTTTGTAACAACCTGTAAAATAAAATTGGCAGTAGGTACGTTGTGTATAGAAAACAATAAAAGAAAAAAATAAAAATAATAAAAGAAAAATTTTTGGGCGGGTTGGGTGGGAAATTTTATGGTGTCCTATATGTCGGACTATATATGAGAGAAGACACAAAATGAAAATAAAATTGTGATATTGTTAAAATAAAGGCGTATTGATAAAAAGTTTTTGAGTCCTAAAAAAAATCTGTATACGTTTTTAAAAAAAAAGTTCGCCCCCGTTGGGCGGCCAAATCTGTTATTATTTGATATGAATTTGTAAAAAAAATGATATAAAAGGTGATATGGGCGGGTCGCGGTGGGAAAATACTGTAGTTTATTTTTTAAAAAAAAAATTGCCCCGCGGTGGACGCCAGATTTGTTATGTGTCTAAATAAAATTAGATATAATGTTGTATTTAGGGCTTGCTTGTGTAACGATAAAGTGTATTTATTTGTAGAGGCGCCAGCTACACATGCGGGAAATAGATGATAGACCACATAAACAAATGCAAAGGGCCTCCCTCCGCCTGGGAAGTTACCTTTGTGCGTGGGAGTGGAGCGACGCCAAGGATACCACGGTAGCTCAGTCGTGCTCAGGGGTGGTTAAAATCCTGTATTGACGTCGTCCTAAAGTCGAGAGCATTCAAATTGAATGGACGGTCAAGTACCCTAGTTATGTTTTATTATAAAATGAATTTCGATATATCTTGTGAGAGGACTAAAAGAAGAAGAAGAAGCGATATCAAGTTTAGTGCGCTGCGGCGACGAGATCGAATATTGTGATTTACTCACCGCGCCCTCTATCGGTCTACCGACGAGGTACTGCGCCGGCGCGCGTCGATCGCGCCCGCTTGGAGCGCTCGGCCCCGGTCCCGGTCCGCGCTCTTACATAAATCAATGGCTAAATCGTCTAATGTATTTATTGGAAATAATTGCTAGATAATTATATTTAAAAAAAAAGAGAAAATACTATTTGAATCTAGGTACGCTCTAAACCAGCAGATGCTGCTATAATTAAATAATGTACTGCGGTTCTTTTCTCCGCTAAATGATAAAATTAAAATGCATAATTTCAAAGTTCCTTTTATAAAATTATTCTTTATTTATCCCTTGCCCTGAAACATTACCCTGTCCAGTGTTAGTCGGGTACCTACGAGATTGTAGCTCGCTCTGACCCGGCGGTATTTTTAGGTACCGTCTCGATTTCTTTAATTCGCTAAATAATGATTAATTAACCAAAATGAAAGGTTTATTTGACAGAGTAACATATTTTATTTTAATTATAATAAATGAAAGCTAGGCCATAGCATATGGCGAATCCGAGTAGTTGGAATTGACAAAATTCTAAAATTAAATTCGTGGAAAATTGAACGTTAGAGCCTTTCAATTTTCAGGGCTTAATTCGGCGAAGTGGGATTTTGGACAGGTACTTTGGGTTCTGGAATAGAGAAGGAAGACACTGCTACCCGCGGGAGTTATTGGAGGGTTGCTTCTAGATTTTTTAGCGCCTGCTCCCCGGATGCGATTTTAAATTTTAAATTATATTTTCCGAAATCGACCTTTAGATGATAGTAGAAAAATTAGTTGAGGCGAGGAGACGGAAGGCGATGCTCAGACACCGGGAATTATGACTGACCCGACGTACTACCTACTTCTATTTTGACGCACTCAAATTACTAAATTTTGATTTTACTTGACTCTAATTATTCACCAACGAAGATATGGCAACGGTAATTTACAGGGGACTTGGCTTTAAAGCAATCTTATTAATTTGAATTTATTATTTTTTTGAAATCTGATTTTACGAGAGGAAGCTAATGGTTACAGATAGAAGACTTGCCTGTAGATAGGTGCGGAATCCGATGAGGGCTTGCCCGGTACGCTGAACTGAGTTTAATTATAGATTTTAGATATTCACAGAATTTAAGTTCTAGACTGTGTTGGCTGGTGTGCAAATGAATAATTAAATGGGCGGTAGTCGGCCCGCTCCGCCAACGGCGGAGCGGCCGGTGTCTTCTCGACCGTCTTGCTCGGTCGTTGCCAGCCAAAAAAAAAAGAAGAAAGATCTCTTTTCTAAGTAAAAATATTCTACCTTACTGATTAAAATTGATTAGGGATATGCGCGACTTGTCGTCTACATACGGTAAGACGTATCCGCTCGGTGTATCGCGTCTATGGCGCGATGGATAAAGTTAACTGATTAATTATTAAAATGATTTAGGTTAAAGTTTGTATACTATAAAAACTAGGCCCTAACAATATATATATATATATATATATATATATATATATATATATATATATATATATATATATATATATATATATATATATATATATATATATATATATATATATATATATATATATATATATATATATATATATATATATATATATATATATATATAATGTTTTTATTTAAAATAAAATTAGTAAAAGCTACTTAAAATGTAGCGAAGGAAATCCCAGGTTGTATTGGGAAATGCTTATGTTTGAATGAGATATACTCATTCATATGAGTATATCTCATTCAAACATAAGCATTTCCCAATACAACCTGGGATTTCCTTCGCTACATTTTAAGTAGCTTTTACTAATTTTATTTTAAATAAAAACATTATCCTATAAACGGATTTCTTTACAAACCTTATGAAATATATATATATATATATATATATATATATATATATATATATATATATATATATATATATATATATATATATATATATATATATATATATATATATATATATATATATATATATATATATATATATATATATATATATATATATATATATATATATATATATATATATATATATATATATATATATATATATATATATATATATATATATTGTAACGCACTTCGCGTTTTCCGATTTGCTTTTCCACAATTTCCATCCACAATATTCATTCACTTTAGCGATCGATGGCGTCGTGTTCGTTTTGACAGTTCAGACTTTTTCGCGCGGCTGACCAATCAGAAGCGCATAGTGACGTCTGCGATGATTCGATGAGAATCGTTGCCAGAAACAAAGGAGACTGTACGATGTTCGGGATATCGACCAAAAGTGGTTAATTATTTAGTTATAGTTTCTGATTAGTCTTTTGGTCATAATTCCTAATTATTTTGTTAGCTCATAAATTTACATTCAGAATATTTTAATTATGCTCTGATGGAATTGTGGAATGTAGATTGACAGCATTCGAAGGTCGTTGGTTCCTTTACGATTTTGGATTCCGAATTTTAAATTAAGGATAGTGCAATATGGGTATTTCATCCTAGTTTTCACTATAAATAAAAATCTATGTTATTATCACATGATTTTAATATTTTAATATAACGCAATTCAAATGTCGAATTTGATTTTAAAAACTCGCGCGTATCGCATAAAGGGGTTTCCTTGCCGGGCCCGCCAAAAGTTTGGCGGACTACCAGCCAAAAGATAATTTGGGTCATTTTGAATCCGACTTGGTTCCGAACCAGATCCCGGGGAGTCTGTGTGTGATTTAGGACTATTACCTGGTGAGTTTGCTCGATGTTAGAACTATTAAGTGACTTTTATTTGGATCGTTTGACGATGTATCGGAAATCAACGACTGGACGGAGGCGATAGTTGCTGTTCCTTTCATTGATCCGTCTTCGTCCTTGGCGCGATCATGTTGTAATGAAGCCTTTCTACGGCTGCAGGGATCTCCGTGGAGGATTTTGAAAACGGCCTTATTCTAAGGCGGATTAATTCTACAGCGGCCTTATTCTGCGGTGGATTAATGCTACAGCGGCAGTTGTGATCTGCGCGGCGGATTGCCGACATTGACTACCGCCACATCGTACTACGTCCGCCTTCTCGCCCCGTCGACTGGCGTGATATTTGGCTCCTGCCGCTTCTTCATACTTACTCCTGCCGAGTCTCGTATCGTACCAGTACGATAGTGGCGGAGTATCTTATCGTCCGCGCGCCGAGCGAGGAAGACGTCAGCGCCCTGGTGTTCGCCGTGGGAACTGCCGCTCAACGCGCGAGATTCAAACCTTTCCCCTACCTGAACCATCGATTTATTGTATTTTAATGTTTTAATCATTTTAGTTGTAAGTTTTATCTTTATAATTGAAGCAAGAACAGAGAGCCGACCCTGAGTTCTCCCCTCTCCGCTGACTAGCGTTTTTAATTATTATTGTTTTACATCGTTTTTAAATTGTTCTATTTTATTATATTTTATATCTGATTTTCCCTTAACCCCTCGAGGCCCGCGGTTTTATTTTAATGTGTGCCTTACGGCCCGTAAGAAATTCGCGAGTCTCAAAAAAAAGATGGCGTTTCAGAAAAAAAACGATTACTCCGAAACTGTCACACCGATCGTCTAAAAAAGACCTGTTTTATGTTCCTATTCGGCCTCGCCTGGCCATTTCGGGCCATCTGGGGTTCGACGGTAAATATCAATTCTGGACGTTTCGGGCCGTCTGGTACTCGAGGGGTTAAAGGCTTTTTATATTCTTTTATTATTTGATTTTAATTATCGTTTATCTACATTTTATGTATTTAGCTGCACAGACTTCTTCTGTGCAGAACGTAACGTCTCTTTCGTATAATAAAGAAATTCTGAAACTTTGTCGTCTTTTGTACATTTTCTATAGTTTCTATGGTTTCTCTATATATAGCGAAAGTTTAAAATGTTACAATATATATATATATATATATATATATATATATATATATATATATATATATATATATATATATATATATATATATATATATATATATATATATATATATATATATATATATATATATATATATATATATATATATATATATATATATATATATATATATATATATATATATATATATATATATATATATATATATATATATATATATATATATATATATATATATATATATATATATATATATATATATATATATATACATATACATATATATATATATATATATATATATATATATATATATATATATATATATATATATATATATATATATATATATATATATATATATATATATATATATATATATATATATATATATATATATATATATATATATATATATATATATATATATATATATATATATATATATATATATATATATATATATATATATATATATATATATATATATATATATATATATATATATATATATATATATATATATATATATATATATATATATATATATATATATATATATATATATAAAGTTTTTGCTAGCATGCGGAGGTTTCCGTACCGCATTAAGAAAGGGGTTCTAGCTACGATATATGTCCATATACATTTTCTGCTATTCTGTAACGTAAGACAGTGGAATTGATTTTTTTATTTCAATACAATACAATTCTATTCTATTATATTCTATTCTATTCTACATTAACTACTCCAGTAGATATACATTCCTACACTTCGATGCGTCACAAAATTAAATTCTGAAAATTTAATTATTAAAAACTTAACTATCATGGCAGTTGTAATGGCTGTAATATTATATTCAAATTACCTACATACATATAATCAAAATATACCGACATGATTCTAAATGCACCAAATATAAGAAACATACCATATTGGTATATATACCAAAATATACCAATATGACCAAGTCAGAAAGAATAATAGATTATTCGTCTCTATGTAGAATTATCAAGATAAAAATATTTTATTTTTAAATCCAGCAATATGCCTCCGTATTTTGTTTAAATTATTAGATTTAAATTAAATGAGAATAAGAATGTGAGCTGTTATAATAAATACTAGTATAGTATGTTAATAAAAATCGAAGTCATCAGAATGAAAATTAATTCAGATTTTTCCACCCCGTTATACCATAAATTGGGTTTCTTACCAAATTGTTGACTTTTACTGTTTTAAAATGGTCCTCTCCTATGATTTTAATTTTCTCTAGAATCTTGCTATAGCAACACAAATTTTGTTGAATAAAACTATATCGCATTGTTAGCTGCTGTCGGTTTATGTGAAGATTGTATGTATTCCTAGTGTCGTGATGATGAAAATCGCTATTCATCGGAACTTCTGCTAGGTGTCTACGAGCCTACATAATATTTTGACAGATGTAATATGAAAATAGAGTCATAATTCCTGATTTTCTGGATATCGTCCAAACCAGCCCGTCGTCAAAAAGCCCACCCAAAACCCGCATTAGATATAACGGCGCCGCAAGGCGTCGCTACAAAAAACTGATGAGAGAGGGGCTAACTGCTAACCCCCGAGCCTCCAGTGCTAAGTCTAAGCCGGAGGACGGGACTGCAGAGGCCCCTGGGGCTCCTAAACGCCCCAGACAAGGGCCAAACACCCCAAGCCCCTCCCATCAGGCGACAGGGAAAAGACCGAAAGTCTCCGACCAAGGTTCTTACGCCCAGGCCACAAAAGGACTCCTCAGGCTAGCCCTCATAATAAGGGGCTACCCTGACAAAAAACTTGAAGCCGGCGACATAGAAGCCATCCGGGACAAGATTGTGGACGCCATCATTTAAATTCCTGTTGGCACTAAAACACCATCCTTTACCGGCAGCTGGGAGAGGGACGGTGCAATCGTCTTCTCGTGCGCAGATGAGGAGACGGGGAACTGGCTCAGAAGCCTTTCCACGGACTTACTCGTCCAAGGTGAATCCGTGTGTGTGCTGCCGGTCGATGAGCTGCCCAAACGCCATCGAGTGGTGGTCCACGTGGAGGAGCCCAAGTACACTGTCGAGAAAGTACTTCTACTCCTCGACAGGCAAAACCCAGGTCTGAAGACCGATGGGTGGGCCGTCGCTAGGGGGAGCACGAAGAAGGATGCCTCGAGCGTCCACTTCGCCTGTCTGGTGAGCGACTCCTCATTGGCCACTCTCAGGGCCTGCAACTTCCGACCCTACTGTGGGCTAGCACGGGCATCCGTAAGGCTGCTCGATAATAAGCCTAGGAAGGAGTCGGACGCAGTGGAGGGAACGGAAGGAGGTACAGCAAAATGAACCACCTAAAAGTCCCCATAATCCAGATCAACTTGCACCACAGCAAAAGCGCCTCGGCGATATTAACCAGGAGCATGGCTGTGGCGCAGACAAGTATAGCACTAATCCAAGAACCTTGGATTGTTAGGGATACTATAAGTGGATTAGGAGGTTGCGGAACCATTCATAAGGCCCAACCGACTCGGAAACTCAGGACCTGCGTGGTCACTAAGGGCGTCACAGCCACTTTTCTGCCACAACTCAGCGGCGATGACCTAACGGTCGTTTTAACAAAAATCAACTTGACAGGAGATAGAACGGTGGATCTACTCATTGGGTCAGCATACATGCCTTATGACTCCACTGACCTGCCACCGCAAGAAGATATAACCAACCTAGTGACATATGCGAAACAACGCGGGCTCCAACTCCTTCTGGGTTGCGATGCGAACTCCCACCACGTGTGCTGGGGTAGTTCCAACATAAACCCGAGGGGGGTAAGCCTGCATGACTTTATCCTAGGCAATGAACTCACCATCCTCAACAGAGGAACAGAACCTACCTTCATAGACTCAAGAAGACAGGAGGTACTGGACATCACGATCTGCACAAAAGAAGTGGCCGACCTGGTTCAAGACTGGAGGGTCTCAGATGAACCCTCAGGCTCGGACCATAGGCAGATCCATCTAACGCTTCGGCACTCATTGGAAATTCAGTGGGCTCGCAACCCTAGAAATACCAACTGGGAAGGATTCGATAGGGACCTGGCTATCAAGCTCACCACGGTTCCGAATCGATTCCACACCAAAGAGCAACTAGAAACAGCTGCACTATCACTGTCTAATGCCGTTATAGACGCCTACGAGCAGAATTGCCCTTTGAAACAAAAAAACCTCTCAAAAAAGGTCCCATGGTGGAACCCAGAGCTGACCAAGCTCAGGCTTACGCTGAGAAGGTGTTTCAATAGGGCGAGAAATCACAACACTAACTCGCAACATCTTTGGGAGGAATACAAAAACGCCCGAAACGAATACAACAAGGCCATTGTTAAAGCCAAACGAAGAAGCTGGAGGGACTTTTGTGAGAGCGTGGAAACAGCTTCCGAAGCCTCCAGGCTCAACAAGATCCTCAGCTCCAACAACCGCCCCCAGCTGGGATGCCTTAAACGACCAGAGGGGGGACACACAAGCGACACCAAGGAAACCTTGAAGCTCCTAATGGAAACACACTTTCCGGGCTTCCAGGAATCCTCACACCCAATTGCCGCAGGGGAGAACTCCAAGAGGCTCCACAAGCCCAGGGAGTGGGCCCTTGCAGCCAAGATAGTTAATCCAAAAGCAGTAGAATGGGCCGTGAGCACCTTCGACCCCTACAAATCACCTGGACCGGATGGAATATACCCAGTCCTACTACAGAAAGGGTTAAGCCAGCTGCTGGGCCCTCTAACAAAGGTACTCAGAGCGAGCATAGCCCTCAGACACGTCCCTCATGCCTGGAGCAGCGCAAGAGTCACGTTCATTCCAAAGGCAGGCAGGAACGGCCACATCTTTGCCAAAGACTACAGACCCATTAGCCTCACCTCCTTTCTCCTGAAATCACTGGAGAGACTAGTTGACGGCTACTTGAAAAACAACCACCTAGCTCTTCAACCGCTTGCTGATGCTCAGTATGCCTATAGGGAGGGCAGATCTACGGACACTGCCCTACATCACCTGGTGAGCACAATAGAGACACAGTTAGCGGCGAAAGGTTACGCTCTGGGAGTATTCCTGGACATCGAAGGAGCATTTGACACCACATCATATGCAACTATAAAAAACGCTATGCACAGACGAGGAATACCAGAGACCATTATTGACTGGACATTGAGTATGCTATCAAATAGGAATCTGACCGTCTATCAAGGCGACACCTCCATCACGGGAATCCCTGCTAAGGGCTGTCCACAGGGTGGAGTCATCTCCCCCCTCTTGTGGAGCATCGTTGTAGATGAACTCCTAATAGATCTACAAAACCTAGGCCTCTCTGTCTACGGCTACGCTGATGACGTGGCCATAGTAGTCAGAGGAAACTTCCTATCAATACTTAAGGAGCTCATGGACAAAGCACTTAAGACCACCCAAGACTGGTGCCAGGCCAGAGGTCTATCCGCTAATCCAAGCAAGACTAAGGCCATGATTTTCACCAGAAAATACAAACCCGAACCCGTTGAGTGTCTCAAGCTCTGGGATAAGGAGATAGAATACGCTACAGTAGTTAAATACCTTGGAGTCTATCTAGACCCAAAGCTCAATTGGAAGCACCACCTCGAGCGCAAGAGAACAACCTTCTATGCCTCGTTGTGGACGTGCAAAAGAGTCATGGGAAAAACCTGGGGGTTCAAACCCAGGGTCGCCTTATGGCTCTACAGGGCAGTACTGCTGCCTAGACTAACCTATGCTGCAATAGTCTGGTGGTCCAGGGTGAAAAAGCTTGAGACAGTAAAAATGCTTAAAAGCCTTCAAGGTAACTACCTGAGGGCTGCAACTGGCGTCATGAAGACCACCCCAACAGCGGGATTAGAGGTGGCACTCTGCTGCCCGCCTCTGGACAAGCTCATCATCCACTCCGCCAGACTTACAGCATACAGACTGAAGTGTTTGGGCGAGTGGAAGCGTGGAGGGCACAATCATCCTGAGCTAAACCTCCTCCACAAAAGCCCATTCACTCTGACCCAGGATCGACTACGGAAAAAATTTTCGGTAGAGAAATCCTATAAAATCCTAATCCCCACCAGGGAAGAATGGAAAAATCCGCAGTGGCTTCAAAGCCACAACGCAGACGCCTGGTTCACCGACGGCTCAGGAACAAATGGACGTTTTGGGGCAGGCGTGTACGGACCCAAAACCAACCACAGAATCAGCATCCCCCTTGGACAATACGCTACGGTTTTCCAAGCCGAGGTACTTGCCATATTGGAATGCATAAAACTACAAAGTCGACTTGAGGTAAAAAACAGACAAATCCTCATCTGCTCTGACAGCAGAGCAGCACTGGACGCTCTGGCTAAAGCCACCACAGAATCTTCTGTGGTCTGGGACTGCATGCAGGAGCTCAACAAATTGGGAAAATCCAACAAAATCACCCTAATGTGGATACCGGGTCACCAAGGCATACCCGGAAACGAAGAGGCCGATAGACTGGCAAAACTGGGCACACTGGATTGCCCAGTGGAGCCAGCTGTAGGGGTCCCCTTCGCTACAGGTAAGAAAATCATCAGGGACTGCTTGGAGCAGAAACATCGGGCTTCCTGGAAACAGAGTCAGGGATGTCGCCAGGCAAAAGCCATGATGGAGCAACCACTACAGAAGAAAACCAAGGCCCTACTTGACATGAGCAAGAAGAACCTTAGAACCACTATCGGTCTCCTCACCGGACACACGACCCTTAGAGCTCATCTATTCAACCTTGGCTTGACCGAGAGCAAGGATTGCCGAATATGTGGCGAGGAACCTGAAGACAGCATACACATTGTTGGCCGCTGTCCAGGGCTCGCCGCCAAAAGACACAGTTTACTGGGACGAGCCTTTCTCGAACCCAGCGATCTGCCCAACTTGAAGGTCAGTGACCTACTTAGTCTGGTAAGAAGTACCGGGCTACTAGCTGACAATTGACCTAACCACACAGTGGGTAGTTACAAAAGACCTTACAGATCTAGGTGACATCAAGGGCTGGAAACAAGCCCCCCACTCCATCTACTACTACTACTACTACTACTAATTATTAAAAACTTAACTATCATGGCAGTTGTAATGGCTGTAATATTATATTCAAATTACCTACATACATATAATCAAAATATACCGACATGATTCTAAATGCACCAAATATAAGAAACATACCATATTGGTATATATACCAAAATATACCAATATGACCAAGTCAGAAAGAATAATAGATTATTCGTCTCTATGTAGAATTATCAAGATAAAAATATTTTATTTTTAAATCCAGCAATATGCCTCCGTATTTTGTTTAAATTATTAGATTTAAATTATATGAGAATAAGAATGTGAGCTGTTATAATAAATACTAGTATAGTATGTTAATAAAAATCGAAATCATCAGAATGAAAATTAATTCAGATTTTTCCACCCCGTTATACCATAAATTGGGTTTCTTACCAAATTGTTGACTTTTACTGTTTTAAAATGGTCCTCTCTTATGATTTTAATTTTCTCTAGAATCTTGCTATAGCAACACAAATTTTGTTGAATAAAACTATATCGCATTGTTAACTGCTGTCGGTTTATGTGAAGATTGTATGTATTCCTAGTGTCGTGATGATGAAAATCGCTATTCATCGGAACTTCTGCTAGGTGTCTACGAGCCTACATAATATTTTGACAGATGTAATATGAAAATAGAGTCATAATTCCTGATTTTCTGGATATCGTCCAAACCAGCTGATAAATAAAACGCTAATGCACTCGACTATTGTATGACTGGACTCCAGAGAAACTAAGTTTTATTATAGCTTGTCTTCCTTCTTCTTTCTCCGCCTGATTCCTTCCTTCTTCTTCCTCCGCCTGGCCTCTTCTTTCTTCTTCCTTGTCTCTTTGTCAGATTCTGCCTTGAGCCAGTTTATCATTACATAGTTTATCATTAGGGTAGACCGAGGCGAATCGGATCAAGATAAGAAATTAGTAAGGTAAAAGGGGTAAATCTTAGAAATAAACTATTTATTAAAAAAATAAAAGAAAACCAAAAAACACTGTCGTTCCAATCTACTCCATACCGTGTGGGGTGGGATGGAGACCAGTCCGCGGGGGAATACTCATTGTTGTTATTTTAGGAAGAACATGTACATTATAATTTTGGCAAGAGGCACAGTAGTAGATAGAGTGGGAGCTAATGGGCCCTTGCTGAGTTGGCCATGAAGACCCATTTGTTCGAGGTCGGTCAAACTCACAGGTCAACACCCATCCGACGGCCTCCACGCATGAAGTGCGAGCCCGGGTAAGACTCTGGATTTAGGACTAGTTTCCCCCAGGAGTCAACTTTCTGCCGCTCCTGGATGGTCTGCGCACCGTGCGGCCATAAGCAAATCGATTGTGCATTCTGGCTAACAGTCGGGGGAGTCTGGAAACAATAATGTTTCCTATAGAGCGGGGGTGGTTACGTAAAACGTGATTATGTAATATATGGACGGCCCTAACTAGCAGTGCCTGTTCCAAGGAAAAGGCCAATTTCCTCCATTTCCTTTCATAATTGATTTTCCCTATTTGCCTTCCAAAGTTAAATCTGCCTTTTTAATTTGGTTTCATTCACTTTCTTAACCAGGCCTGTACAACACCAAATAAACGGTATTACTTAATTTTGCTCATATTTTACAAACAATCAGTGTATGAGAGATACTTATTTATTTATTTATTTATTTATTTATTTATTTGTTTATTTATTTGCAGCTGTTATAAAAACATATACAAAAAAAAAACAAGAACACATAGATTAAAAATTAAAACTATAAATAGACAAAGACTATGAAATAAAGCTACAAACGCTGCAAATTAGGGGTATCCTCAGGATATCTCTTATCCTGGTTTTCAGGACAAGAGAAAAATATTACTTTGTCTAACCATAAAATTATCTCTGATTAAACTGAGTCCTTTTCTGCAAAATGACGTTTGCCAAAAGTATATACAGATTGAGTTTTAATTGACCGGCATCCTTGAAGGGGGTGCATCAGTACGAGCAAGTAAGCAACAGCAGCAGTTGGCCGCCTACTTGCGTATGACTGTTGTCAGCACTTTCGTCTACCCTGGACAACGGCTGTTGCAACATCGCCGAAACGTTGGGTGTTACAATATTCACGAGGCAGATTCGTTTTTATTCTATTCATAACAAAAGGACTCGTTTAATTGTTATTTATTAGGCTAGGAGAATGTTTTTGTTGTGCAATTAAATGTAATATTTTATGGGATTAAATAAATAATATTTATTTTATTTATTTATGAAACATACAGCGCTCTATTATTAATAACTAATTATCAAATTACAATGTTTAGCTGGCCAATTAAGTGTTTGCTATAGTATTGTCTTACATTATTATTTTATACAATACTAGCTGATCCGTGCCCACTTCGTTGGGCGGTAAAACTTTTTACCTGTGATGAAATTATGAGTGTGGTTCGGTTAGTACTGAGTGCTATGATTTACTTCCTGACTGACAAAAGAAGGGTCATATTTTTACTGCATATGTATGTATGCATTTGCATGCCAATTTGACTATAATACCGTTATTTGTGAGTGTCTTCTTGTAAGTGTCTTATTTGTGAGCGTATTATCTCTTTAACTATTTATGCAGTAAAAGGGAAATTATATGCAGTAAAAGGGTAAAGTCTTTTGTTTTAAATACTTGAGACGATAATTTTACTTATTTTGATAATAATTCATAATTGTTGATAATATGACCTATAAACATGACCATAATTGTTGATAATATGACCAATAAATAATTGACGATTTCAATTATTTTTTTTATATAAAATGCCACTTTTTGTGACTTAAATATAAAAGGTAGACATATGCTGTCGATGACTTTTTTGAAGGCATTATCAAGCTCTACAACTTTTTTCTAAAACTTAATCATATATCTCTCATCGTTAAGGCAGCGTTAGTTAGAAACGTTTTCGTTCGACCGCTTATTCTCCGACTTACTTTGCAAATCCGACTACCACGAAAAAGCCTTTTCATTTTTCGGATTAATATATAGCCTATGACACTCACAAACAATGTGGCTTTCTATTGGTAGAAGAATTTTCAAAATCGGTTCAGTAGATCCAGAGATTACTTCCTACAGCGTCACAAACTTTACCTCTTTATAATATTAGTATAGATTTATCAAAATTGAACTGAATTGAATTAAATTAAATTACTATCCAACTATCACTAGAATAGGAAAAGAGGGTGATATGATATACGACAGGATGGTATTTAAATTATAGTCTCTTGCTACGACTCATTTTCGATCTCTTTGTTTTCGAACTCTTATATAATTTCGTAATAACATAAAATTTCGTAATAACATGACCGATTCTCTTCAACCGATTCTCTTAATAGCATAATATGATCGAAAGTTTTAATAGCAGAAACAAGTTTGCCACCAGTCGCATTGCAGGCCTGGTAAGTGCATGACTCGACAAAAAAATGTTATTTAATTTTGAAATGTTTCTGACAGGTGACCCACCGCCCATAAACAAGCGGGAACTATGACCATACATTCGTTCGCGCCTTTTTTCATCCCAGGCGTTCAATTTAACGGGCGATTGTTGTCGCGCCCACCAACACGGACCCCGAATGCTAATCGCACCTTTTTAAATATATTAAAATACATTCAATTACTTACAATTTTCACTTTCGGGTCTTTGACACCATTTCGAGGCGACACTGCAAGTGTAGGGGAAGGGAGGGTAGGTTGGCGAGTTGGTTAACGCATTCGTTGCCGTTTACGCGATATCGCGTATTGCGGCTCTTCAACAAACGGCCGCTCACGCGATATCGCGTCGCTGTCGCTAACGAGTTTTTATGCAGGATAAATACCTTTGGCCAACAAACGATGGCCACAACTTTTCAGTTTGGCAATGAACGTGTTAAGATTTATTACTAATTATAATTTTCACAGTTAGTCACAGTTTTTTTTAACAAAACCTGTTTTTTTTTAACAAAATATACCATATTTTTAACAAAATATACTATACACTAATATACTATACTATAAGCAGTTTACAACATATAATTTCATGCTGGTACCAACTATAGGCAAAATGCATTTCTGTGGCGAACAAGTGACAATTTCAATGACATGATTAAACGCTTTGACTTTGATCTATTCTGTACGAGTGTTAACTCAGCTAGGCAGCGGCTGAACAGTGAATTTTTTAGCATTAATTGTTGAATAATTTTTGATGCATTCTTAATCGATAGCTTTAATTGAAAGATCACATATGTTTCTACAACGTTATTTAAACGTGAAAACCTTTAATTGGCTCTCTGCTATGTTACTCCGGCATTGTTAAATTATAATTAGCTGTTGGTTTTCCTGAAAATAAATAAATAAAATAAATAAATAAATAAAACTTGCATGAAAAACTCTTAATAGAAATAACATGAGCACTTTAATACTAGCATTGATCATATATGGTATTCGATTGCTCAAATCCATAGTACAATATTGCAAATTTTTGCGCCGGCGAAATGCAGGTGGCGTTGATAGCCTAGTCCGGCGAACTAATAGCAATTTATTTGACCACCTAAAACAACGATAATGATAATGAATGTTTTTTTTTATAAAATACAAATCGATTATAAAAACCCAATCATTTGACCAATGATGACAATAATAACATTCAATTGTGCCATCAATCGAATTTTTGATATATGTTGATTACATCACATAAATACCTCGTGGAGATAGAATGTGTATAGGAGAAGGGAGGGTAGGTTGACAAGGTTGTTAATAACATGATCGTAAACTGCCGTCTCCTATAATTGGAAATTAGGGGTCATAAGCTTATTGCAAATAATGTTTTATCTACACAAATTACCTTGTATTTATCAGTATTCAGTATTCAGTATTCAATTTATTCATTCAGAATATACAATAAAAGCATGAATTGTCAATTAAAGCTAATTATCGCATATTGGAATTCGTCAGTTACTACTAATATATTAATATATGTAGATATAATATTATTTAAGCAGAAATATTCATTTGACAATAGCGTTGACTAAAGTCGGCTTTACATGGCAGACGAATAAAATTAAAAAATAGAACTGAATCCATGTAGGTACATGAGTATACATATAAAATAGATAATTATTATAAGAATATTAATAGTCATCTTAGGCACTCTTAGGCAGTCATCTTAGGCACTAACGTATCTATATATGTCATCGTTAAGTACTAAGTTAACCCTTTAAGGACATAAAACTGTTATTTGGCATTATTTTGCATATAAAACTGTTAAAGGGGAATGTAAATAACATGTATTAGGTTTTGTGAAAATCGGTTCTATAGATTTTGTATAATATAAATTAATGGGGCATAAGTGTCCCCTGTGGTCCATAAAAAAGACAAAGTTACATTTTTTCCAAAATTTGATTATTTATTACTTAATTCAAAAATCATACGTACTAAAAAACTCACTAGAAGAAAAAATACGTGTGGCACTCGAGGACTGCCGTGGTAAAGCTATTGCATAGCATTTTTCACAACTTATGCAATTATAATTATTTATTTATTTTATTTATTTATTTTTTTCTGATATCAGATAACTGCGCTCTATCGGAAAACGTTGAAATTATTCCGAATCATTTGCGGCTGCGAAAGCAAATAATTCGGAATAATTTAAACGTCTTCCGATAGAGCGCCGCGCACGAATTTTTATTCGATAAAGAAAAAAAACCGGATTATTCGAAAACATTCGTAGATAAAAAGATAGATAATTAAATTATCTTCAAAATGGTGTAGGTTTCATAATATTACGCCAAATAGTATTTGCGTAGTAGTCGTTTTTGTGTTCGGTTAGACCTAATTTCACATATTAATTACACTATGTAATATAAACAAAATCTAAAATATTCAAAGCTAAGAATATTAGGAAAATGTTCTTGTTTAACATATATTTTTTTGAATCCTAAGCAGTACTCGTTTGGACGTAATTATCAGTTTAAAATCATTAATTTTCGTTAAGAAATTTCTTCATTCGGTCGCCCTAGGCCCGCGATAAAAGCTATGCAATAGCTTAAAAAAATGAAATGGAAAAGTACTCAATAAATGTTTTATTTATTTATTTATTTAAAATCCCCGGAGTTCATTGGTCATTTGTGATATTTTGAACAAAAAAAAGCGGTATATTATTAAACATTATTTTGTCTTAGTAACATGGAAAAAATATAATTTAAAAATTACTCGTTTTCGATAATTTATAAAATATTTTTTGAAGTTATGGGACACATATGTACCACGGTCCTTTAAAAGTTAACCCTCCTCCCTCTGGTAAACTGGTACTCAAGTATTACTCGAGTGCTGCTCGGTACTCGAGTAATGATCAATACTCGACTATAGATTCGGTCGGCTGTAAGTCTTCTACGCTCATCCCGCGGCTGAAATAACGAGTATATATCGTTATACCAGCCTAGGGTGACGGGTTCGCAGTGTGGCTAGTGTTTGTATTTTTGTAATGACTTTATTAAAATGCAACAGATACGAAGTTCCAAATAACCAATAAATCTCTAGCTAATCGTACCTCACAACGAGGTGTCAAAACATATTCACATCGTGGACCACTCCTATAGAGCCGTTAATATTCATATATCCGATTTAATGCGTAGGTCGGTGGTAAAAGTAGCTCCATTGTACGGTAGACCACTCCAGGGACAGAGTTGTATTTGAATGTTTCCCATTTGCGAAAGACTCTAAAATCTATGTAACAGTCAGAAATCCATGAAAATGATTTCCGGCTGAATCTACTCCCTACAACTATTAAACAGTTAGAGGACCTACAACTAGAGCTGTCGACTACAATGGGCGAACCCGTCACCTCAGGAAGTTTTAACGAAATCTGATCGTTCTGTCTCCCGTGAGTGAGGTGAGCGCAGAATACTTAGGACAAAACAGTCCACCGTCAATCTCCGCCACATGCCCGTAAGAGGTCAAGGCCTTGACCGCGAGATAGCCAGGTATGTTGCCCAGCGGACCGACACTCACGCTTTTACTACCAGTTGCAACCAGATTACTCCGGTCTCCCGACTAGTTACGGGTTCGAGGTCGCTTGCGCGGTCTTCTCCCTTACGTAGAACATGTACCATATTTAAAATATCCTGGAATCGTTCCTTGAAATCACTGTGGAGGTTCTCTGAGAGTTGACAGTAAACAAGCAAGTCGTCGTTCTTGAATTACTGCTGATAAATTTGGTAAGTTATCGAATTCCCGTCTGCCGATATCTTTTCTGTATAGTAGCAGTTTCGATACAAAAGCAGCAACGCTATTTTACTTGCCAATTAAGTTTAAGTCGTCACCTTTAAGTTAGAGATTGATATCATTAAACAAAATCATATAGGTCTGTCAAGTAGGCATCTATATATTTCTTTGATGAGATAAGGTTGTAGCGTAGTTCTGTGTCTTTGTTTCCTAGGAAATCTATTACAGACCCAAATAGATTGTAAAATGGACTTAAACAAGTAGGTACCCTTTGACGGACAGCGCACCTCTGTGAGAAACAGCAATCGGTTGAAATCTTCATCATTGGCAATGCAAACCTCAACGATTTGCTTTTGATTTTATTATCTGCTCTGATTACATATTGCAGTAATGTATAGAGGCGTTCATTCAGATTTTTCGCATCCAAATGCATCCAAATGTCAGATTTTCGCATCCAAATGCCGGCGATGCACAGCAAGCACTTCAGAAACCTATTTTTTAAGCATGTTCGAAGCTTTTGTTAAGGAATTTCCTTTTCGTCACAAAAGTTTTTCAGTGTTTTCAAATTATAGTTATTCGATTATTATATAGGAAACTATAGTTATTCACATATTTTGTCATCTTTGATGAACCTCACCTATGACAACAATAATGATTCATTGGTTAGTAAAGTGGACTCATTCAGCTGAATCGAAAGTTCCGAAGCCGCTTTATAGCACCGAAAGTTTGAGCCTATTCCGAATTGAAAAGTCCTATCCTGGCTATATTTTCTGCGTGGAGGCCGCCGGATGGGTGTTGACCCGTGCGTTTTACCGACCCTATACAACTGGTCATAGTGGCCAAACTGCAACAGGGCCCATTAGCGCTCTAAAGACAAAGTACAGTTTAAGATGAAATGAAAATTGTCACAACCGTACTCAGTTTACCCAACTTGCAACCTAACCGCGAGCTAGAACTAACATCGTTCAACACTGCTTCACAGTGCCGACGCTTCGTACCCTAAATGCACTATGTTCAACTAAGCCAGAATTGGATATTTGGACGGTGAACTTAGCACAACTGCAAAGTACGGTAATGGCATTTCTTAGCAATCAAGTAATTAGATAAATATGTAGTATGTAGTATTAAAATTGTTAAAAAGGAGTAACTAGTATAATAAGAAAGGTTAGATAAACATTAGATATACCTACATATGTAAGTATAATCGTTCAATATTACGCTCTAACGGATGTCTCCGTCTCGTTTGCTATAGTCTAGAATAATAATGTATGCATTAGAATAATAATGATAGTAAAAGTAATGGAGTAGAGTAATAATTATATTATTTTATTTTTTATTTTATTTTTGTTAAAAACATACAGCATAAAAGAAAAATACGTATAAGCATAATATATACCAGTAGTAAAGCCAATGATGTTTTAAATTCTTTGCTATATAAGGATTACAAAATATGCTAAACAATACAATACAAAGAAAACCAAAAAGAATTTAAAAGTAACAGTTAAAATCACTATGTGCGAGTGTATGGATGTTGGTGTGTCTTTGTGTGATGGAGAGCGTGTATGTGTGTGTGTGTGTGTATGTGTGTGTGTTTGTATGTGTGTGCTTGTATGTATGTGTGTGTGGGTGTGTGTATCTGTAGTGCGAATGTGCTGGTGAGTGCTTGTGCATGCTAATTTAATCCGATCTGATAATCAGCTTTTCACGTACCTCCTACAAAGGATCGACTATTCTGATAGTTAAATATTAACAGCAGAATTATAATAATAATCTTTAGTAGAATAATAGTTATAATCTAGAATAATAGCCTAGAAAAATAATTAACGATTCGGAATCATCTGTAAGGTTAATTATGTTTTGGGAAATAAATAAATAAATAAATAAATAACTCAACCTAACTTAACACAGTTATACAATTGATATCTCTCTATTTATCGATATAAATCTCATTCATCCCAATGCGCCCCTGCCACCGAGGCCAATTTAAACTAGTGTCTTGGCACGCCCCAAAAGGGGTAGATTACCATAATTGCCCAATTTTTATGCCTTCTCCGGCCTTCGTGGTCTATTCGGGAGTGTTTGGATAACAATAGTGCCATTACCGGGGATAGCTCTGGCGAGGAAGACGCTGCCTGGCTTCCGGACACCAAAGGAACAGAGAAATTACTTAGAGAAAATCAATAAGGCCTGCTCATTAAAGTATCAATAAACTGCAATGAGTTTGCTTATTAGGGTTCCGTGCCGTGTAAATCTTACAAATTGAACTCTTTTCGTAAAACTTTGATATACAGGTGAGTTTATAAATAGGGACATCCTTGAATTGGGCGAATCAGTACAAACAACTGTACAACCATTAATATTATATATATATATATATATATATATATATATATATATATATATATATATATATATATATATATATATATATATATATATATATATATATATATATATATATATATATATATATATATATACATATATATATATATATATAAATATATATATTATAAATAGGATAGAAAACGAATTTACCGCGTGAAATTTGTAGCACCCGACGTTTCGGTGACGTTGCAGCCGCCGTTGTCCATGGGATGCCCTGTATCGCCGATAGTTAGCGACTTATATATGGAACATTTTGAGGAATTAGCCATAAAAACCTCCAAAATCAAGCCCAGTCTCTGGCTTCGCTACGTGGACGATACCTTCTGCATCCTAAAAGGCAACATTCAAACGGTGAATGAATTCCTGGGTCATCTAAACTCCATACACCCAAATATCAGATTCACCTATGAAGTAGAGAAGGACGGCTCCCTACCATTTTTGGATGTCAAAGTAACGAGGAGAAGTGACAATACTCTCGGACATACGGTATATCGGAAGCCCACACATACGGACAGATATTTACATGCAAGCTCACACCATCATCCCTACCATCTACGTTCAGTGCAAACGGCCCTCGTGAATCGAGCACGCGATCTATGCGACGCTGAGCATTTTCCGAAGGAGATGGAACATGTCAATGATGTCCTTAGGAAAAATGGATACGGTAACTATCACGAGACACGCACACGATCTAATACAGACGAAACTCAGAAACCGAGCAGATCAAGAGCATTCTTACCATATGTCAAGGGCGTGACAGATCGAATAAGTAAGATGCTAAACAGATTCGATATAAAAACGATCTTCAAACCGACCCAAAATATAGCTCGATTTTTGAGGCCTGTAAAAGATGTAATACCACTGCAAACCCCGGGTGTGTATAAAGTCGAATGCAGTTGCGGTCTAGCCTACGTTGGATAAACGAAACGGCCCATAGCCACGCGACTGTCAGAACACATCAAAGCTGTTAAAAACGTTCAGCGAGAAAAATCGGCGATCTGCGAACATATATTGGATAGCGGAAGTAACCACTGGATGCAGTTTCAAAATCCCATTGTGCTATCCAAAGAACAATTCTACTTTCCTCGCATGATCCGGGAAGCCATTGAAATAAGAAGAACCCCGAACTTTAACAGACGACGGTTACAAACTCTCTTCTACGTGGAACCCTCTTCTTAAAATGTTCCCGCCGCCGAACGCCGAACGCAAAGACGTAAAACAGGATACAGTGAGTGTTGTGTGCAGGACGGATATTCAAAATTCCCGCGCTCCGAGCCCGGCCCCCCACCACCGTTATAACCTACGCAGTGGCGGAAGCGGTACGCAGCCTACCCGCAAAACAACGGATTGACAGCCCTTCAGTCTACCCTGGACAACGGCGGCTGCAACGTCACCGAAACGTCGGGTGCTACAAATTTCACGCGGTAAATTCGTTTTCTATCCTATTTATAATGTCAAACAACCGCGATAGTCTTCGATTTTATATTACGAACCTCTACGGAGAGGAAACTTCGTATAAAGTGCGTCAGTTCGAACGTTTGGGGAAAAAACGCGCGCGAATTTTGTCGTCGTTAGTGTTTTTGAAACAGTGCCGTGATAGTAATTTAATTCCGAATTGTGTGCGGATTCATCCACGAAAAGATATCCCAGGTTCTGCAGACATTCTCCGTGTCGCCTGTGTCAAATTGCTTCGAAAGTTAATTCAAAACAATCGGTACAAACTCGATAATGTGCAAAAAGAATTATTATTTCTTCATCTAGAATTATGCAGCGTATTAAGTGCCGAGGATTTTCATAAGTGCGACAGAGTTTCCTTCAGCCAATCGGAACGTACCACGGTGCTATGTGAGGAGTCGCATAATGCCAAGTTTCTGCGCCTGGCAAACGCAGAGCCGCAAGGAGGTACCGAAATACGCTGTAAGTACCGTTATTAATCTTTCGAAAATTGACATTGACCAGCCGACGACAGAAATTCTTAGCAGGGGATTAAATTATGTACCGACACCGAACCGTTTGCCTGTGGAAAGTATTATCGGTGGTGTTGAGGAAGTCATCTCTCGAAACAAGATCCCTGCGCCAGAGGCCGACTTACTGCGACAGGATGTGGCTGTCTTTGTACGCAAGGCCAAGCTCCCACAGTCGAACACCACAGCCGCCCAGAGAAAAAGCTTAAAATCTCTGCGGGATAATAAGGACGTAGTTGTGTTGCGGGCCGATAAAGGCAACGCAACTGTGATACTTGATACTGTGGACTACGTGCGAAAAATTGGGACACTCTTAGAAGACGCCAACACTTACGAGAAGGTGAATTACGATCCCACGAGCAGAATTACTAGGCAAACGAGAGTTTTAATTGATAAATCTGTCACTTCCCTCCCAGAAATAGCTTATCTCACTAAACCACGTAACGTAAAGCCACCGAAATTATATGGCTTGCCTAAAATCCATAAGGATAATGCACCATTGAGACCGATTGTAAGCCAAATCGACAGCCCCACATATCCTCTGTCAAAACACTTAGCTGGTGTCCTCCAACCGCTTACGGGCAAAACGACGTCTTACGTGAAAGACTCGCGACATTTCGTAAGCATTATTAGAAGCTTAAAACTGGCCGAAGACGAAATAATGGTGAGCTTTGACGTCGAATCTCTATTTACGAATTTGACCATTTCGGAGTGTCTTACTGTAGTGAGAGATAAACTAAGGTCTGAGGACCTCCCTATTAGCTACGCCGACATGCTTCAACATTGCCTGACATCCTGCTACTTTCTATGGAGTGGCGATTATTACAAAGAAATCGACGGAGTAGCAATGGGATGCCCTGTATCGCCGATAGTTAGCGACTTATATATGGAACATTTTGAGGAATTAGCCATAAAAACCTCCAAAATCAAGCCCAGTCTCTGGCTTCGCTACGTGGACGATACCTTCTGCATCCTAAAAGGCAACATTCAAACGGTGAATGAATTCCTGGGTCATCTAAACTCCATACACCCAAAAATCAGATTCACCTATGAAGTAGAGAAGGACGGCTCCCTACCATTTTTGGATGTCAAAGTAACGAGGAGAAGTGACAATACCCTCGGACATACGGTATATCGGAAGCCCACACATACGGACAGATATTTACATGCAAGCTCAAACCATCATCCCTACCATCTACGTTCAGTGCAAACGGCCCTCGTGAATCGAGCACGCGATCTATGCGACGCTGAGCATTTTCCGAAGGAGATGGAACATGCCAATGATGTCCTTAGGAAAAATGGATACGGTAACTATCACGAGACACGCACACGATCTAATACAGACGAAACTCAGAAACCGAGCAGATCAAGAGCATTCTTACCATATGTCAAGGGCGTGACAGATCGAATAAGTAAGATGCTAAACAGATTGGATATAAAAACGATCTTCAAACCGACCCAAAATATAGCTCGATTTTTGAGGCCTGTAAAAGATGTAATACCACTGCAAACCCCGGGTGTGTATAAAGTCGAATGCAGTTGCGGTCTAGCCTACGTTGGACAAACGAAACGGCCCATAGCCACGCGACTGTCAGAACACATCAAAGCTGTTAAAAACGTTCATACTGCGAACATATATTGGATAGCGGAAGTAACCACTGGATGCAGTTTCAAAATCCCATTGTGCTATCCAAAGAACAATTCTACTTTCCTCGCATGATCCGGGAAGCCATTGAAATAAGAAGAACCCCGAACTATAACAGAGACGACGGTTACAAACTCTCTTCTACGTGGAACCCTCTTCTTAAAATGTTCCCGCCGCCGAACGCCGAACGCAAAGACGTAAAACAGGATACAGTGAGTGTTGTGTGCAGGACGGATTTTCAAAATTCCCGCGCTCCGAGCCCGGCCCCCCACCACCGTTATAACCTACGCAGTGGCGGAAGCGGTACGCAGCCTACCCGAAAAACAACGGATTGACAGCCCTTCAGTCTACCCTGGACAACGGCGGCTGCAACGTCACCGAAACGTCGGGTGCTACAAATTTCACGCGGTAAATTCGTTTTCTATCCTATTTATAATGTCAAACAACCGCGATAGTCTTCGATTTAATATATATATATATATATATATATATATATATATATATATATATATATATATATATATATATATATATATATATATATATATATATATATATATATATATATATATATATATATATATATATATATATATATATATATATATATATATATATATATATATATATATATATATATATATATATATATATATATATATATATATATATATTATATATATTTATATATATATATATATATATATATATATATATATATATATATATATATATATATATATATATATATATATATATATATATATATATATATATATATATATATATATATATATATATATATATATATATATATATATATATATATATATATATAAATATATATATATATACGCTGTTTTCGGGATCCAATACAGCTGCGAAACCAGTTTAGTTCGATACCTGTAATACCATATTTCCCAAGTTTCATTAGGAGCATTTCATGGGATACTGTGTCAGGAGCTTGCGCGGGGTCGGGAAGTACAGTAATACACTTTTTGTTGGCGTCTACATACCTAGTCATATGCTCTGACATTTTTAGTACTGCATCTTGTGTTCCCATTTTTGGATCTGAAGCCGTATTGGTTTTCGGATGACATGTGATTGGTTTCTAGATGATTATAGAGTTGTGTAATTACTATTTTTTCCAATGTGCCCATTGAATAACATACGGGCACATATAATCTACGAAGTGGCGGCAGCGATATGCGACCTACCCACAGATCAACGGATTGACAGCTCTTTCAGTCTACCCTAGAAGTCTTTCAGTCTACTCAGTCTACCCTAACTCAAATATTCATTCGCATAATACGCGAAATAAAGAGGACTTGCGTCATTTTAAGGTGCGACTGAGTAAGGTTCGGAATAGCTTTCTCTGCCAATCTTACTTATTCTACAACAAACTTCCATTACACATCAGGGCCCTTGGGGAGGTTCACTTTAAGAAATAGGTACAGGGTATTTTGAAAACCCCATTTATAGCATTGAGGATTTCGACAATATCAATTTTTCGCAGCTCTATTGACCTACTTGACTATTATTATTCCTTATTCTTTCTATTATTGACTATTTTACAATTGCGTTTTTTTTCTTCTAACTATTGGCTATTGACTATTATTATTATTACTGATTTGTTTGTATTTGTGTATTTTCTTTAAAATATCTTCCCGTATGATAATTTGTGAAATTATCCAATATTTGTTTGATTATTTAGTACTGTTGTCCACATGAAAATTCTACGAAATTGTGTAAGAATGTTGATTGAAATATTGGAAAATGTTGTTTTCTCTATATAACCTAGAAAATCTGCTCTTGGATGTTTAACGTTCATACCTTGCAATACCGACGCTCATACCTTATACCTTAATATGTATATATTTAAATATTATACTTGTTATTTTTGTTAGTTTTTGACATAACCAAATGTAGGAATTCATTGTATCAACTGGTTTGAAAAAAAAAAATAGATGACGGCGGCTGCAATGTCGCCGAAACGTCGGGTGTTACAAACTTCACGCGGTAAATTCGTTTTTGTTATTTTATTTATAATGTCAATGAAACCGCGATAGTCTCCGATTTCATAGACTTTCCCTATAAATATACTTTGTGTAACACGATATATATTTTTGAGAAAGTAAAAAACGTCTAAGAAAACACGTTGCCTGTTCATAGTCCATAATCCCCAGCAGCTCCTAGGTGGCATTTATGGGTTTCGGTATATGACTTCGAAATGAGCAACAACACGAATAATAACTTATGAAATGATTTATTAACACTATTTTATATCTGTCATTATGATTTTGGTTATAGAAGCCCGCTAAAAGCCGAGTACATTCTGTGCAAAATATTTTATTTTTATTTTTATTTTTATTTTTATTTTTCAGAAAACTTACAGCGTTTTATACTTAATACTAAGATCTTGGCCTTTCCAGAAAAATAATCAACTCTTTCTTAGAAAAATTATCTAAAACTACGATTTGCGCATCTCAAATTCTATGGCTTCGAAGGGGGAGTGAATGGGTGGCAAGGTGAACGCTCACATGTGGCAAGACAGCTGTCCTAAACCTACCACAGCCGGTTCGTAAGTCCGGAATCCACTGCTCACCCCCCAGAAGTGTAAAAAAATAGTATTATGATGGGCCCGACTCCGGTCGGTGAATTCCATGGCAGCTCCGTTTGTATTTATTATTTATACATAATATATACATCTAAGGCCAATTAAAAGTTTTCACAATTAAATTAAATCTATTGTTACAGCGCAATGAGCAATGAAACAAATGCAGGTTCAAGTAAGGGGAAAGGGATATTGAGAAGCTTTTGCAAAGTTGTCCCCAAAACTTGTTCGTTTGTTTGTTTCTACTCTTTATTGTGAAATTTCATAATGGGCGGGTTTATTGTCATATGACAATTTCTTACAACCAACCTTCTATGACGTGTTTATATGTATGTGTGCTGTAACATGTATGTAAGTGTGTCTCTTGTTATTGCATTCGATCGACAGAATTGACAATGCAATTCCGTTAATTTGATCCCAACGTAAAACGGTGACCCAGCCGGGAATCGAACCCGGGACCTTACAATGTAAGATCAGGCGACCTAACCACTATGCCATCGGGCCGTGGCAAAACTATGGAGTAGGGTTTTCACAGAAATGAATTGAAAAAATATATGACTTGTGAAGAACTAAAATCAATTGTAAAGTTCCTGTAAGCTAGTACAAACTCATGTCCAGTTTGCTAGGAGGAAGCTGACAGGCCCTGTTTTAGTTGTGCCACTAAGACCCATGTGTGAGGGTCGGTCAAACTCACGGGTAAACCCCATCCGGCAGCCTCCGCGCAGAAGTGCGAACCCGGGTAGGACCGCTGCGGGACAGTTACCCTAGGAATGGTTCATCGGGCGCTCCCGGACGGTTTGCGCACCATGCGGCTTCAGCCAATCGACTGTGCATTCCGAATTGTAGTCGGGGGAGTCGGGAAACGGTTTTTGTTCCCTATAGAGCGGAAGTGGTTGTTTACCTATTGGCAGCCGCTCTTGACACGACCATTCGGCTTCCAGATAAACAGACGAGCAAAGGATGCCGTGGTCCGGGATATAATCGGTCGACACCGAATCACCGCTACACTAGGGAGATAACCGCGCAAGCGACTTCGAACATGTAACCAGTCGGGAGGTTAGGTTAGGTCCCTGGTGATATCAGAAAACGTTTTTTTATTGGATATAGAGATTTGTTTGTTTCTACTCTTTATTGTTTGTTTGTTTATACTCTTTATTGTGAAATGTCACAATGGGCGGGTTTATTGTCATATGACAATCTCCTACAACCAACCCTACTATTTATTTATTTATTTGCAGCTGTTATAAAAAACATATACAAAAAAAAAAACAAGAACACACAGATTAAAAATTAAAACTATAAATAGACAAAGACTGTGAAATAAAGCTACAAACGCTGCAAATTAGGGGTATCCTCAGGATATCTGTTATCCTGGTTTTCAGGACACACCTATTAATTATTGATACATAGGTATATGATTTTTAAAATAAAATAACCAAATCAAATAAATCTTAAAACAAAAAATCCAAACAATCATAATTAAATAAATACACAAATCGAAATAATCAAAATCAAGATATTTAACATCAAATGATATTAAAAGAAAATAACGTAATTACATAAATGTTATAATCTACATATAATAAATCAAAAAAAATCTAAATCAAAATATTTAACATTAAATAATCAGGTTACTATGACGTGTTATATGTATGTGTGCGTGTAACATGTGTGTAAGTGTGTTTTGTTATTGCATTCGATCGACAGAATTGAAAATGCAATTCCGTTAATTTGATCCCAGCGGAAAATGGTGACCCAGCCGGGAATCGAACCCAGGATTGTGACATTTCACAATGTGCGGATTTATTGTTATACGACAATCTCTTACACCCAACCCTACTATGAAGTGCTTATGTGGATGTGTGTTTGCAACGTGTAAGCGTGTGTCTTGTAATTGCATTTGACCGACAGACTTGAAATGCAATTCCGTTAATTTTATCCCAACGGAAAATTAACTCGAGTTTGCTCTCCTTACTAAATCGATTACGTGGGTTTCCCTATTGTGGAACCTGGTTGCCAAAATGTAGTGCAAAAATGAGCAATATAACATGGCGCTATATTGGCCTCAGTGTGGTGGCGGAGACGGTCCGGCAGTGCAAGGAATTAAAAGGAGGTAGGAGGCGTACCACCGGCCGCGGTCGTCGCGGTCGGTCGGCGAGCGAAATCGCTTGAAAATCTGCATTATCGACGCGGACGATCTTGGCCGCGACCCGCTCTCCGCTATTATCGACCGAGACACGTCACTAAACGATTTATCTACTCTGCACCCGCCGCTCACTTGCTCTTTTTTTCCTGCTCACCGCGATACTCCTTTACGCTATCGAAATCGCCGCGATACGCCAACGTCCTTGGTAGATTTTAAAAATCCAATTCGTCTTTTAATCAGCTTGATTAATCAGTACTGATTCAACCCCTTGGATACTCATACGGGTATATGAGTAGCCAAAGAGCCAAGGTACGAAGAAACAAACCAGGAAGTAGCAAATTTCATCTAGTTTAAAAATACGTAGAATGATCCTTCATGGTCAAAATGGGAAGAAATCGAAAAAAAGTCCAAAAATTTAGCAGTTTTTGAGATATTCAAAAGTGTTCTGGAGGGCTGCCGATATCGCAAGCTTGGATTTTGCATCTCAGGCACATTCCATACAAGAAAACAAAACTAACTACCCTCACTTGATGCAACTTATGACGTATGTACTAGGTTACAGGACTATTTATGTTTCAGCGGTGTAGTAGAGCGTCTAGTGGTAGCACCTTTCGGGTTACTTCAGCCGGCTCTCGTTACGGAAGGTGGAGAACCACACTGGTTCATAGGCGTTCTACAAATCTCTCACTAGTGGCTCCAAGTAGCTGTTGTACACGCAGCAGCCACACCGCGGTAAACCAAGTCGGCTCGTGGGTTAAACCTGGTCGAGGGGGGGCTGCACGCTTCGGTGGACAGCTCTGATTGCGGATACCTCCTGCATAGTGTACGAAGACTGGCCCGGCGAAGAAGGCAACTCGACAGCTTATAAGCAACGGATGTTGGCGGAAGCGGCGGCACAGCACGGCATCGTGGAAGGCCTAGGGCGTCCGGTTGAGGGATAAAAACCGGCGGCCAGAAACTGCATCCCTCTTTCCTCCAATCGTGGCGGATCTCTGCTCCATTGGCGCACGGATTGCAGGGACGAGAAAGTGAGTCTGCACCAGCGCAAGCGCTTACTCACTGTAAACTATTCACGCGCAGATGACCTCTAGTTTTTGAACATCGGACCGGACTTGTAAGAAGTCCTGTCAACCAAGAGGTCGCCGTCGTCGGATCACGATGAGGAGGACATCAAAAAAATATCAATATGTTTAGTTTAGATTTTCTTGGGCATAATGACAGCTAACAGTAATGAGCTGTAGATAGAGCAGTTTACCTCCAAAACCATGTTTAGCTCGTTTCTTCTAGGTACCTCATATGCAAAGACGAGTACCTAATCGAAAAAATTGCCAGAAAGTTGAGGTCTACAATGACTCGAGTTTTAGGTAACATATGGTTGCAGTAGATGTCCAGAGCACAAGCAGTCAGTCGAGGAACAAGAAGAGCATGAAGAATTCGTCTAACAAAAAACCGTAGAATGACTACTTACGTTTGGATTGAATGCAGCAAACCTATCGGCCTTCAATAATCCCGTCCCTTGTCAATAATTTACTTTTATATATATATATATATATATATATATATATATATATATATATATATATATATATATATATATATATATATATATATATATATATATATATATATATATATATATATATATATATATATATATATATATATATATATATATATATATATATATATATATATATATATATATATAACACTGTAGGTTTAATGGGATCCCTTTATCGCTTCATTAGTCGATAATAATTTGAAATTCGAATTTCAAATCGAATTTTCGAAATGTCATTCCGCATGTAAGAGACGATTGATTGTGATTTTTTTCATTGTTTTTGCTTAAATTTGTCTTTAATAAAAACATTTTATTTTGGTTGGCAAAAGGATACGCTTTGTTTTTGAGATGTGGATGAAGGGCGATCGTTCGCTAGCGATAAAGGGATCCCATTAAACCTACAGTGTACCGTCGAAAGTGGTACTCATCCAAAAATACATCCCGTTTAAACAATAAGCATTTCCCAGTCCAGTCCGGGAAAACCTTCCAGCTATGTAAGTGGCTTTTATTAATTTTATTTTTTCATCAAAGTGTCATCCTTTAAACGAATTCTTTAAAATATATATATATATATATATATATATTTATATATATATATATATATATATATATATATATATATATATATATATATATATATATATATATATATATATATATATATATATATATATATATATATATATATATATATATATATATATATATATATATATATATATATATATATATATATATATATATATATATATATATATATATATATATATACATATATATATATATATATATATATATATATATATATATATATATATATATATATATATATATATATATATATATATATATATATATATATATATATATATATATATATGTCTTGTCAGATTTTTTAAGTATTGTTATCAAAGGTTGCTATTATGTTCACCATGTTCCTTATATATTAGAACTAGCTGAGCCGTGCCCACTTCGTTTGGCGGTAAAACTTTTTACTTGTGATGAAATTATGAGTGTGGTTTGGTTAGTACTGAGTGCTATAATTTATTTCCTGAATGCTAAAAGAAGGGTTATATTTTTACTGCATATATATGTACCTACGTATTTGCATGCCAATTTGACTATATTAACGTTATTTGTGAGTGTCTTCTGGTGAGTGTCTTATTTTGTGAGTGTCTTATCTCTTTAACCATTTATGCAGTAAAAGTGAAATTATATGCAGTAAAAGGGAAACGTCTTTTGTTTCAAACACTTGAGATGATAAATTTACTTATTTTGATATGAATTCATAGTTGTTGATAATATGACCAATAAACATGACCTAAGGATTTAAATTATTTTTTTAATATAAAACACTACTTTTTGTTACTTAAATATAAAAGTTAGTCATATGCGGTCGCTGACTATTTTGTAGGCATTATTCAGCTCTAGAACTTAATCATATATCTCTCATCGTTAAGGCAGCGTTAGTTAGAAACGTTTAGGTTCGACCGTTTTTTCCGGCTTACTTTGGAAATCCGACTACCACGAAAAAGTCTTTTCATTTTTCGGATTATTATATAGCCTATGACACTCACAAATAACGTGGCTTTCTATTGGTAAAAGAATTTTCAAAATCGGTTCAGTAGATCCAGAGATTACTTCCTACAACGTCACAAACTTTACCTGTTTATAATATTAGTATAAAGACAAAAAAGATTATTTTGTAGAATAAATGCTTTTAGATACTTTAAATTCCTAAAATTACAGCATAAGTGAATTTGGCCCAAAAAGTGCTATAATTGTTTTTTTTCAAATTATTATATTTTAATAGTAAAAGTTAGTTGTTTTACACTTATTTCATTGTTAGAAATAAATAACTGGATAGAGACATATTTTCGATGCGATTCGGGATCATTTTCTCACAAAAAGTTGCGTTGGAATATATATATATATATATATATATATATATATATATATATATATATATATATATATATATATATATATATATATATATATATATATATATATATATATATATATATATATATATATATATATATATATATATATATATATATATATATATATATATATATATATATAACACTACCCCGTATGTGGAGTCTCTGAGACTCCACATTTATTTATTTATTTATTTATTTATTTATTGAATATCTATATCCTATCCTACATATATCCCATCCCTCTCCTTTCCTATCCTTACAATAGTTCAATTGCAATTTAATTTAATTAAATTTAGTGCAATGCAATTTTTGATCTACCGTATAAGAAAATAATGTAGGAAACAATTAATCGGCCAGCGAAACTGTGTATTAGAATAATTAGTAATAATTAATGAAGCGCTGTATGTTTCCCGAAATAAATAAATAAATAAATAAATTAGTTTCAAATAGTATTCAAGGGTATTACAGATGAATCCAATTCGCTCTTGAATATTAAAGCTAGAGTGTACGTCTAAAAATTTCTTGTTTAATGCTAACATTGAACAAGAAAAATTTTTTTTTTCGTTTTGTGTTGTTTATTTTATCTTTTCTTTACGATAAAAAAAATGTTTGTTCGCTAATATGTATGAATGTTTGCTAATCTGTATCTGACTTGTATACCAGTATACTAATAAAATGATTATGAATATGATTATGAATATGATATTTGGAGAATATCTCAAAACATTTGAACATCTGCATTGGCGGAGTAGCGGCTACATGTGGCGTTCATATGCGAGCCCTTGGACACGTGACGTAGCTCCATTCGTTTTCAATTTTGTTCTAAGAGACGCTACTGACTGTTCTAAGGGACGCTTTTGGGGCCCGCATCATGGGCCCTTTTTGAGAGCTAATGGGCCCATGATGGGTTGGCCACGAAGACCCATGTGTTCGGGGTCGGTCACACTCACGGGTCAACACCCATCCGACGGCCTCCACGCACGGGGTGCGAACCTGGGTAGGACTCTGGCCTTGGTCAGTTTCCCCTGGGAATCAAACCTCTGGCGCTCCTGGACGGTCTGCGCACCGTGCGGCGCAAGCCAATCGATTGTGCACTCTGACTAACAGTCGTGGAAGTCTGGAAGCTGTATTGTTTCCTATAGAGCGGGGGTGGTTGCGTACCTTACGGCGACTGCTCTTGAAATGACCATTGGCCATCCGATCCTGGGTAAAAGGCGGGCAAAGGACGCCATGGTCCGCGATAGATTCGGTATACACCGTTTCACCGCTTCGTAAGGGAGAGGATTGCGCAAGCGACCTCGAACTTGGAACCAACCGAGAGACCGGAGAAATCTGGTCACAATTGGAAGTTAGGGCGCGAGTGTCGGGCCCGCCAGGTAACATAACTGGCTATCTCGCGGTAATGCGTTGGTCTCTAACGGGTTGTGGCGTAGCTAGAGGGTGGATTGTTGTTGTCCTAAGTCTTCTACGCTCACTCCAGGGAGATAGAACGACTAATCGTTAAAACTCCCTGTGGTGACGGGCTCGTCCGTTGTAGTCGACAACCCAAGTTGTTCTAAGGGACGATACTGTCGTATGACAGCAGTAAGTATGAGGGTGGATTGAAAAGTCCGCAGCCCAATCGGAAAACAACAACCATGCCAGCCGAGAAGAAGAAAGAAGAAGAGAAAAGGAGAAAAAAGAAAAAAGAGTAAGAGCGAGAGAGGAGAGTGGAGGGACATATCGTTACCGAAGCTCGTGGCTTCCGTAATCCGTGGTCCGGCGCGCGGTGCCACCTGATTACCGAAAAGGCAAACAAACTGGAGGATCAGGTCGGCGTCGGCCGCGCGGCCTACGTGATTAATTTACTGCGGATGCGGTGAGCGAGAGCCACCATTATAGGGAATCCTTATTCACACGTGTACCGCCGGCGTTACAAGCCAACCGGGCTTAACGCACCAGGGAATCACCGCTATCGATAAACTCAGAACATCGATATTTATTATGATAATAACACTGATTATTTGGGAGCTAATGGGCCCTTGCTGAGTCGGCCACGAAGACCCATTTTGTTCAGGGTTGGTCACATTTTGCTCACGGGTCATTACCCATCCGGCGGCCTCCACGCATGAAGTGCAAAACCGGGCAGGACTCTGGCCTTAGGGCTAGTTTCCCCTAGGAATCAATCTGACCCTATGGCTACCCGATCCTGGGTGAACAGCCGGGCAAAGGATGACGTGGTCCGCGATAGATTCGGTAACCACCGTTTCGCTGCTTCGTAAGGGAGAGGACCGCGCAATCGACCTCGAACTCGTAACCAATCGAAAGACCGGAGTAATTGGAAGTAAGGGCGTGAGTGTAAGCCCGCCGGGTAACACTCCTGGCTATCTCGCGGTTAAGGCGTTGGCCTCTTACGGGTTTGTGGCGGAGCTAGACGGTGGACTGTTTTGTCCTCAAGTCTTCTGCTCTCACTCCAGGGAGATAGAACGACTAATCGTTAAAACTTCCTGAGGTGACGGGCTCGCCCGCTGTAGTCGACAACCCTAGTTGATTATTTGGGAGCTAATGGGCCCTTGCTGAGTTGGCCACGACCCATTCTGTTCAGGGTTGGTCACACTCACGGGTCAACACTTATCCGGCGGCCTCCACTCATGAAGTGCGAGCCCGGGCAGGACTCTGGCCTTAGGGCTAGTTTCCCCTAGGAATCAGCCTTCTGGCGCTCCTGGACGGTCTGCGCACCGTGCGGCGTAAGCCAATCGACTGTGCACTCCGACTAACAGTCGGGGGAGCCAGACTTGGAAGCAGTACTGTTTCCTATAGAGCGGGGGTGGTTGCGGATCTTACGGCGACTGCTCTTGCAACGAACATCGGCTACCTGATCCTGGGTAAACAGCCGGGCAAAGGATGCTGTGGTTCGCGATAGATTCGGTATACACTGTTTCACCGCTTCGTAATGGAGAGGACCGCGCAAGCGACCTCGAACTCGTAACCAATCGAGAGACTGGAGAAATCTATTCGCAATTGAAAGTAAGGCCGTGAGTATAAGCCCGCTGGGTAACACTTCTGGCTATCTCGCGGTTAGGGCGTTGGTCTCTTACGGGTATGTGGCGGAGCTTAACGGTGGACTGATTTTGTCCAAGTCTTCTGCGCTCACTTCAGGGAGACAGAACGACTAATCGTTAAAACTTTCTGAGGTGACGGGCTCGCCCGTTGCAGTTGACAACTCTAGTTCATTATTTGGTAGTGAACGGTTTCGTGCAGCTTGGGCCACAAGATCCATTTTGTTCTCGGATCGATCAACTCACGATTCACCTCCTATTCAGAAGCCTTCTCGAGTGGAAGGCTACCCCGGGTAAGACTCCCTTGTCTCAGGCCTCAGAGCTGGTGGGCCGGTTACTCCCGGCGCCACTGCACGGTTGGCGCACCGGTCGGCGAAGCCAATCGGTTGTGTATTCTGACTAATTGCTGAAGGGGTCTAGAGACTATGGAAATACACTGTTTCCTAAGCAGCGGGGGTGGATGTTGACCTGTTGTCATGCCACTCTTGAAATGACCTTGGACCAATCGATCCCGTGTGGCACTACGGGCAAAGAACGCCCAGGTCCGCGATAAATTCTAACTGAATTACCGTTGTAATACAACAGGTATAGGTCGCGTAAGCGACTTCGGTCCCGTAACCAGTCGGGAGGACGGAGGTATCCTGAAGATTAATTCGGATAGACGGAGATATCCTGCCAAAACAGGTAGTTAGGGGGCGAGGCTGCTCTACGAGTTCTACGCTCACCTCACTGGAGACAGAATGATACATTTCGTTAAAACTTCCTGAGGTGACGGGTTCGCCCGTTGTAGTTGACAACTCTAGTTGATTATATAGGTAGATTATATAAATTATATAGGTAATAATATAGGGAGCTAATGGGCCCTTTTGCAATTTAGCCACTAAGACCCATGTGTTCAGGGTCGGTTAAACTTACGGGTCAACACCCATCCGGCGGCCTCCACGCAGAAATACAAGACAGGGTAGGGCGCTGACCTGCGGGCCAGTCTCCCCTAGGAGTCAATCATCGGGCGATCCTGGACGGTTTGCGCACCGTGCGGCGTCAGCCAATCGATTGTGCATTCCGACTAACAGCCGGGGAGTCTGGAAACAGTAATGATTTCTATAGAGCGGGGGTAGTTATTAACCGTATGGCAACTGCTCTTGAAAAGACCATTTGTGCATTTCAGTTCGTGTATTCCTGTCCACCCTAGAACGGGCTAGTCCCAGTTGGGTGACAGAAACAAATAAGCAAAAGGTTAAGGTTTCGTCATTCGGTTCCTGTTATTTTTGTAAGCTATTCAATGTTTTATAGAAATTAATTCTTACATAAATAAATATAATAAATTGTCCATCGCTTGCTATGACGTTCTCCCGTCTTTCTGGCAAGAGACAGATTCCCCGGCGGAAGAAGTTTGTTTGAAAAGCTTTATTGCACACACAAAAGAATACAATGTGGTGGGCCTATTGCCAAGTGGCAATATCTACCGACCATACCGCCAGGGTTATTGTGACTGAAGGTTTATGTGGGCAAATAAATTTACAAGTAATAAATAAATACACTTACAAAAAAGTCATCATAGTATAAAATATAATTCAGTGATTAGTAACGTATGCCAACTCGTATTGAAGGGAGGAGGGAAATATAAGGACAAGCAAAGGAGACGGGAGGGGAGGGGGGAATTCATAAGTTGAGTAAATGTCTCTTTAAAGAATTTTTAAACCCGCTCAGGTTTTCAAGTTGTCTTATCGGTAAAGGCACGGAATTCCAGAGACGGGCCGCTTGCACTGCGAAAGACCTAGACATGAAAGTTGATGAATGCTGAGGTATAGCCAGTAATAGATTTTCCTGAGAGCGCAATGGGAGACCATGGGATGATAGCGGAGAGAAGAGATTATACAAATAAGTAGGACAGTTTGACTGTAGTACGCGGAAGAGTAGGGCGAGTATGTGAAATTCCCGACATCGTCTAATGGGTAGCCACTCCATTTGCCTGCGAAAGTTTGATATGTGATCAAACTTCTTCAGGGAATAAACAAAGCGAATACACGCGTTTTGAACCCTATCTAGCTTATCGAGTAGTTCTTCATTCGCATCTAGGTAGGCCACATCAGCGTAATTAATTAGCGGTAAAAGAAAAGATTGTGCCATTTGGCGTTTAATACAAAGAGGTAAGAGATTCTGAACCCGTTTAAAAGAATGGAGACTTCCAAAGACTTTACGACTGACCTCACTTACTTGAGGATGCCAAGATAAGTTTTCATCAATAAGCAGGCCAAGGTCTTTCACAGAACTGCTGTAAGGGACAACGACGTTGTCGATATTGATAAGGGGGAGATTATTTTTATACTTGGCAATGAGTGAGCGACTTCCGATGACGATTGCTTGGGTTTTTGACGGATTAAGAAGCAGGCCATGGTTACGAGACCATACCGCTATCGAGTTTAAATCGGAGTTTAATGCGAATATGGCACTAGCCGCATCCATGGGAGCGAAACTAGCATAGAGTTGAAGGTCGTCGGCATATAGGTGGTATTTACAAGACAAATTTTCAGAGATGGAGATAGTAAACAAGCAGAAAAGGAGAGGTGATAAAATTCCACCTTGGGGCACACCGGCGATAATTTTCGACCAACTCGAGAGCAAGTTTTTGACCGATACCCGTTGTTCGCGTCCGTGTAAGTAGGAATGAAACCAGGCAGTGACTGAAGGAGATAGGTTTAAACTGTGCAAGCAGGCTAAGAGAAGGTCAAAATCTACCGAGTTGAAGGCACTGCTGAAGTCGAGGAGGATTAAGACCGTCAGCTGACGGCGATCCATAGCAACACGGAAGTCCTCAGTAATTTTAGTGAGGGCGGTTGTGGTACTGTGGCTAGAGCGAAAACCCGACTGCAGAGGGTTAAGTATGCTATGTTGTTCGAGGAAATCGTTCAGCTGTGAGAAGACAATTCGCTCAAGTAATTTAGAAAGTGTTGGTAGAATCGAGATCGGTCTAAAGTCCTTGCAAGCTGAAGGATTAGAGCATTTAGATACAGGAACAACAAGGGCACGCTTCCACTCAGCTGGAAAAGTGGACGAAGTAAGGGAATGATTGATAATGTGCGTAATTACTGACAATACCTCAGCCTTGATCGGTAGTAGTAGGGAAATATTTAGTCCGTCGTTCCCAGTTGCTTTGGTTTTCACTTCACTCAGGAGTTTATCAACTACTGCAGAGGTAATCGAGTTAAAGTTAAAAGCCGGCCAATGAGCCCTCGGTTTCGTTTCTATGAATTTTAAAGTAGCCAACTTTAGCGCGGCGCTCATGGAAACCGTAGGAGTGACGAAGTGACAGTTTAAAGCCTCGATATCTATGTTGGACGGAACCTCATTTGGGACTTTTCCAAAGCCAAGTTGACGTAGGAATCTCCAGATATTGTTGCCAGAAGCAGCAATCTGAGAGGTATAGAACGACTTCTTTGCATTCCTGCATAGCTGATTACATCGATTTCTCAGTTGTCTGTAATTCTCCCTGCTCCCATCAGACGGTCTGCGTTTATAGCGGCGATGAGCTCGGTCCCTCAGCGCCATGGCAGCCCTTATGGTGTCATTTAACCATGGCGACGGCGCGTGTCTCACACAAACTGTTCTCAATGGCGCAAATTTATTATAGACGTTTGTAAGAACAGAGGAGAAGTAACCAACCATGAAATCAATGGAGTCGCTGTTAAGGACGCACGACCAATCCACCTGCGAGACAGCCTCTCTTAAAGCAAACCAGTCGACCCGCCTCAGATCTCTGTAGGAAAAGGTTGTCTTAGGAGTTTTTTGGGGTTTGAGTCTGTAGCTCAGGTAGACAGCATCGTGGTTTGAGAAGCCACCCGCGTCGATTTGGCCGTGGCAAAGGATGCGGTCAGGGCAAGTCACTAGCATGTGGTCAATTTGACTTGGTTGGCAACCAGGCGTGCAGTGTGTATGTCCCAGGGGTAAAATGTTGAGATTGACGGATTCAACGCAGTTACGAAATTGGGAGCTCCTATGGTCGTCTGAGGCTAAGCAAGTGTTAAAGTCCCCCATGATTACTACATCGGAGTAATTTCCTATGATTGTCGAAAGCAGGCAATCGAATTCGGCAAAGTAATTAGTCGAGGGAGGACAATAAACAACGCCAATTAGAAGTGTCTTACCGCGTAATTTCGCTTCAACAAAACTGTATTCCATGGCCGAGATTCCAGCCGAGGATGCAATGATATTATATGGAGTCTTGTCACGGAGGTATAATGCAACGCCACCGCCCCGTCGGTTTCCACTGCGATCATTTCTGATCAGTGTAAAACCGGGCAATTTATAAAGATTGGTTGGAAGAGTCGGTCTCAGCCAGGTCTCGCTGATCAAAACAGCGTCAACGGGAGAATCCGGTTCAGCAAAGCAAGCTATTAGATCGGAGTGATGAGCCGGTACGCTCTGGGCATTGATATGACATATGTTGTAGGCATGCTTATGACGGGAAACTTTAGATACCAGCAGCGACCGTAGATCCGGTGGGTTTTCAGATGATGAAAAGTAAGAGTCACTACTGTCGCCCGCTAGTGCATTTAAAGTAGGTGATGTAGGAGACAAGGACAGGAAAGGAGATGATTGGGTAGATGTTACGGGTGACAGGGGCGGGGGAGGAGTAGACCGGGTCGGAGAAGGATTTAGATACGAGAAAGACATGAAAGATAAATGTATGCAGAGGTATAGAGAAGTCTTCGTCCTTGGAGGCTATCCACGATTCCAGCCATTTTTTATTATCCTCGAAGGACTGGAAGCGCTGTTTGGAAAAGCCATAGGCCATTGACCGGAACAAATAGTAGTCGGATGGCGCGATATCTGGGGAGTACGGCGGGTGAGGTAAGATGTCACAGTGAAGCGTTTCCAGGAAGTTCTTGACCTGCATCACGACGTGTGGTCGAGCATGGTCATGCTGGAAAATTACCTTTTCGTGCCTTTTAGCGTTTTCCGGCCGTTTTATTTTCACAGCATCGCTCAAATTCTTCAGCTGAGCTCGATAGCGATTAATAATGTCAGGCATTCAAGACTGTAGACGACGAACTTATGTCAGGCATTCAAGTAGCTCTCAAAGCTACGACTCATAAAAAAAGAACATCGAGTAACTTTGCCAAAGTCCTCCCAGATTATCCTCCCAGATTTGAATTTTACATTTACATTTACATTTTCGTCGTGTCCAATTGACGGCTAAAGACCGCTCTTGGACGTGTCAAAATAATTGGGTTATGTAGTAAGTTTCGCTACTACTCTTTACTGAACATACATAGGTAGTCAAGAATTAACTACTAGATTGTCAGACTATAAATACAAATAATCAAAAGAGAAGCCTAATATTTGAAGTAGTTAGTAATTCGAAAAGATACGTAGGTAGTAAAATTATTTATCGTAATATTCAAATTGTCAGTAAAATGTTAAATAATCAAATTAAATCTACGTTAAAAGTACAGATATAAGACCATACCATATAAAATAATCAGACAATAAGGCTCTACTTTTTTAAGTAATTTAAATAGGCACAATATTTCAAAAATCATGGCCCTCAAATTCGACCAGATTATAGAAAGGGTGGCCTATCAGCATCTCCTTGATGTTTTTTTAAATTTTATGTCCTCCAGCTGTTTAAATTTTGTAGGGAGTAGATTATAGAATTTAATGCTAAGGTACAAGTAGGTTTTCTGTACTTTTGCCAGTCGTATTCGAATATTATCGATATATCAATGCGCTTGCTTTGAACTTCCCTAAAGACGTGTGGACATGTGTCACGGCGAGCGGCCGCGCGCTCGGCTACCGCCGGTTAGCGACTTGCGCCTACCTCTGCTGTGGCGCTGTCGCTGACTAACTCCAAGGACCTATTTCATGTATCAAACCAGCGGCAGCAAACCTTTCGATATTATAAACTAGAAGAAAACGAAGAAACTTAACAATATGCACCTTCTGCAAAATTCGTTGGAGTTTGTTTTGAGATTTTCTGGCAGATATTATTGCAATTCGATTCTTTGTTAAAATATCATAACCTAAGTGACTGGCTACACAACCTCTATGGAGTTCCTCAAGGAAGAATTGACCTGACAAACACAGCGACTACGAAAACTAATATATGTCTTTAAAAACGTCAGGAACATTCTTAGTCCGTCTATGCTAATGATGACATAACTAGGGTTGTCGACTACAGCGGGCGAGCCCGTCACCTCAGGAAGTTTTAACGATTAGTTGTTCTATCTCCCTGGAGTGAGCGCAGAAGACTTGGACAAAACGGTCCACCGTCTAGCTCCGCCACAAACCCGTAAGAGGCCAACGCCTTAACCGCGAGATAGCCAGGAGTGTTACCCGGCGGGCTTACACTCACGCCCTTACTTCCAATTGTGACCAGATTACTCCAGTCTCTCGATTGGTTACGAGGTCGCTTGCCTGGTCCTCTCCCTTACGAAACGGTGTAAACCGAATCTATCGCGGACCACAGAGTCTTTTACCCGGCTGTTCACCCAGGATCGGGTAGCCGATGGTCGTTTCAAGAGCAGTTGCCGTAAAGTCCGCAACCACCCCCGCTCTATAGGAAACAGTACTGCTTCCAGACTCCCCCGACTGTTAGTCAGAGTGCGCAATCGATTGGCTTATGCCGCACGGTGCGCAGACCGTCCAGGAGCGCCAGAAGGTTGATTCCCAGGGGAAACTAACCGTAAGGCCAGATTCCTACCAGGCTCGCACTTCATGCGTGGAGGCCGTCGGATAGGTGTTGACCCGTGAGTGTGACCAAACCTGAACTGAATGTGTCTTCGTGGCCAACTCAGCAAGGGTCCATTAACCCCCGCTAATGATGACATAATACGCACCCGCACAAACTGTAATCACTTACGGACAGATTGACTGGGGTAGCGCTGCGGTAACTATTCTTGATCCCCTACTAAAGGCCCAAAAAGCCCTAATTAAGGTAATCAATAAGAAACCTTACCGCTACCCTTCCGATATACTGTTTATTGAATTTCAAGTATTATATGTCAGATAATTATATCAGATAATTATATATACGAACAAAAGTACTTTATTACTACAGACATGACCTGGTGACTAAGAATACCTCTACGCACAAGTACAGCACCAGAAACTATCGCGGTTGTTTGACATTATAAATAGGATAGAAAACGAATTTACCGCGTGAAATTTGTAGCACTCGACGTTTCGGTGACGTTGCAGGCGCCGTTGTGCCCACCGCCAGTCTACCCTTGACAACGTTGGCTGCAACGTCACCGAAACGTCGGGTGCTACAAATTTCACGCGGTAAATTCGTTTTATATCCTATTTACAACCCCAACCAGCTAAAAACTCAGCATACGGACAGCGACATTATGCGTTTCACTCGCCGAGGATCTACAATATGTTCATATCTGAGGTGGGGGGAAATGCATTAACATCAACATCGACAACCGTGCTGAAGAAAATGGTGTAGCGTTAGATACTTGACAACGGGAGAAGAAAAAGTGAAAATCTACTAAAAATTCTTGCCTAAAAAAAAAACACACAAAAAAAGTAAAAACCTAATTCGAGAAGCTTAGTATTAGTAAATATATAATTATTATTGCTATCAATACTATATCATTTTAATTTTTATTTTATCATGATTAAATTATTGAGATGTCGCCCCTTACGTATTTAGTATCATTATTATTATTATTATTATTGATGTTGCTATTTTTGGTATTTGCTTTAATTTAATTTTTTTATTAGTTATATTATAACTATATATGCAGTAATACGTCGGTATAATGCTATTTAATATCACATATATAATACCTATATGTTTATGTTATAATTATCATTTAGTTATGTATTAATAATAATATTATACTTATATTACTATTATATTATCTATATTATATATTTTACATCACGGCTGCTATTAGACATACTTTACTAGACTACTGTCTCGACACAGGTCTAAGCCTAATTAGGCAATATAAGCCACATAGGCGTGTGCCTTTTTTATTAATGATTGGGCGCGCTAGCCATACTACCTATATCCTTATTGATCCGATGCTTTAACTTCAAAGAAAATAGACCAAGTACTCAGGATGTATAAAGTTTCCGACAAAAATATTCTTATAAATAGGATAGAAAACGAATTTACCGCGTGAAATTTGTAGGACCCGACGTTTCGGTGACGTTGCAGCCGCCGTTGTCTAGGGTAGACTGGAGAGCTGTCAGTCCGTTGTTTTGCGGGTAGGCCGCAAACCGCTGCCGCCACTGCGTAGGTTATAACGGTGGTGGGGGGCCGGGCTCGGAGCGCGGGAATTTTTAAAATCCGTCTTGCACACAACACTCACTGTATCCTGTTTTACGTCTTTGCGTTCGGCGTTCGGCGGCGGGAACATTTTAAGAAGAGGGTTCCACGTAGAAGAGAGTTTGTAGCCGTCATCTCTATTGAAGTTCGGAGTTCTTCTTATTTCAATGGCTTCCCGGATCATGCGAGGAAAGTAGAATTGTTCCTTGGATAGAACAATGGGATTTTGAAACTGCATCCAGTGGTTACTTCCGCTATCCAATATATGTTCGCAGATCGCCGATTTTTCTCGCTGAACGTTTTTAACAGCTTTGATGTGTTCTGTCAGTCGCGTGGCTATGGGCCGTTTCGTTTGTCCAAAGTAGGCTAGACCGCAGCTGCATTCGACTTTATACACACCCGGGGTTTGCAGTGGTATTACATCCTTTACAGGCCTCAAAAATCGAGCTATATTTTGGGTCGGTTTGAAGATCGTTTTTATATCGAATCTGTTTAGCATCTTACTTATTCAATCAGTCACGCCCTTGACGTATGGTAAGAATGCTCTTGATCTGCTCGGTTTTTGAGTTTCGTCCGTATTAGATCGTGTGCGTGTCTCGTGATATTTTCCGTATCCATTTTTCCTAAGGACATCATTGACATGTTCCATCTCCTTCGGAAAATGCTCAGTGTCGCATAGATCGCGTGCTCGATTCACGAGCGACGTTTGCACTGAACGTAGATGGTAGGGATGATGGTGTGAGCTTGCATGCAAATATCTGTCCGTATGTGTGGGCTTCCGATATACCGTATGTCCGAGAGTATTGTCACTTCTCCTCGTCACTTTGACATCCAAAAATGGTAAGGAGCCGTCCTTCTCTACTTCATAGGTGAAACTGATTTTTGGGTGTATGGAGTTTAGATGACCCAGGAATTCTTTCACCGTTTGAATGTTGCCTTTCAGGATGCAGAAGGTATCATCCACGTAGCGAAGCCAGAGAATGGGTTTAATTTTGGAGGTTTTTATGGCTAATTCCTCAAAATATTCCATATATAGGTCACTAACTATCGGCGATACGGGGCATCCCATTGCTGCTCCGTCGATTTGTTTGTAATAATCGCCGTTCCATAGAAAGTAGCAGGATGTCAGGCAATGTTGAAGCATGTCGGCGTAGCTAATAGGGAGGTCCTCAGACCTTAGTTTATCTCTCACCACCGTAAGACACTCCGAAATGGGCAAATTCGTAAATAAAGATTCGACGTCAAAGCTCACCATTATTTCGTCTTCGGCCAGTTTTAAGCTTCTAATAATGCTTACGAAAATATTCTTCTTCTTCCGATATTCATCTTCTTCTCGGGGTTCATATTCTGCCTTCCTTATCTAAAGCGCTTTAATAGATACCCCAATTGCTAAGGATGCAAAGGAGTTTTAGGTAGGGCGTTTGGGGGAGTTAGGGGTTTGGGGAGAGAAGGGTTTGTTTGGTTGTGGGGGGTCGGGTTTAGGGGAAGTGGCGTTTCGGGGGTTAGCGTTGGGGAGGGAGCGTTGGGGTTAGGGGGATTAAGGAATGGGCTGGGTGGACGCGGGGGTTGAGTAGGGAAGGAGGCGTTGTGAGGGTTGGGGGTGGGGAAGGGTTGGTTTGGGTTGGATGATTGGGGTTAAGGGTTCGGCGCAGGGGGGTTCTGCTTACCGAAAAGTGTTGGGGTGATACAAAGGTTTTTTTTTTGTAGAGCAGTTGCTATGGGACCAGGGCAACAGTTGTAGGAATTGTTCGTTCATGATTGTGTTCGCAGTATTTACATTATCATGCTCAACCACATCGCTGTGTCGTAAGCGAATTGGTACACATTAGATTGATTAAATATGCTGTATCCCATATTTGGTTTCCCGCGCTTGCATTACATATGTGACACCGCATATCTACTAAAATTGTCTAACTGGGTTCACTAAGTCTAATTATTGTGGGAAATGGTTGATAATTTCACCTAATTGGATATTGGTTATGTTACAAGGTTATTTGTGTGATGGTTGCATCCCCCACGTTTGCGCCAGCGCTCGTCGCGGCGCGCGGGCTACGAGGAGTCCTGTGCTGTCTGCGCAGCGCGCGCGACTCCGCACATAAACACGGGCCCCTGTCACATCCGCCGCTTTGCCAACGCTCCTGACAGCCGACCCAAGGGCTGCTCACCAGCACCGAGAAGTAGGCTATAGGCACACTGGAGCCTATATCTAAGTTGACCTGGGAACGACCATATCTAAAAAACTTCTTTTCATGATTTAAAAAAAATATATAACCACTAATTTAAAAAAGCGTTGCTAAGCGAATCCCTCAATATGCAACCAATTTATAATTTAGACTCAAAAAACTTGGACATTCAGGCTTTAAACTTTCAGGTGGGATTACCTCCTACAACGAAAGCGGTGAGTGTGTTTCATTATATGACTGCCTTATATGCCCTTGCTGAGTTGGCCACGAAGACCCATTCTGTTCAGGGTTGCTCACACTCACGGGTAACACCTATCCGGCGGTCTCCACGCATGAAGCGCGAGCCTGGGTAGGACACTGACCCTATGGTTATTTTCCCCTGGGAATCAACCTTCTGGCGCTCCTGGACGGTCTGCGCACCGTGCGGCGTTAGCCAATCGACTGTGCACTCTGACTAACAGTCGGGGGAGTCTGGAAGCAGTACTGTTTCCTGTAGAGCTGGGGTGGTTGCGAACCTTACGGCCACTACTCTTGAAACGACCATCGGCTATCCGATCCTGGTTGAACAGCCGGGCAAAGGACGCTATGGTCCGCGATAGATTCGGTATACACCGTTCCACCGCTTCGTAAGGGAGAGGACTGCGCAAGCGACCTCGAACTCGTAACCAATCGAGAGACTGGAGTAATCTGGTCGCAATTGGAAGTAAGGGCGTGAGTGTAAGCCCGCTGGGTAACACTCCTGGCCATCTCTCGGTTAAGGCGTTGGCCTCTTACGGGTTTGTGGCGGAGCTACAAGGTGGACTGTTTTGTCTAAGTCTTCTGCACTCACTCCAGGGAGATAGACCGAATAATCGTTAAAACTTCCTGAGGTGACGGGCTCGCCCGCTGTAGTCGACAACCCTAGTTGCCTTATATGACTTATGTGTTCAAGGTTTCCGTTTCTTTGTTCCAGCAGAGCTTCTAAACTCTCGAACTGATTTAAAAGTATTTGGTATTGTTAGAATCGTCAAGTCATCGCGAGCGTCATAGGGTACTTTATTTATCCAAATATGAAGTAAATAGTTGTCTAAATGTCAAAATATCTAAATGTAAATAACTTTACATACAAATATATCGTGTTTAGCGTCAAATGAGGGGTCTGACTGAGTACAGTCCGATTTATCAGTCTGTATTTATCTAAATAGATAAATACATAAATCATTAATATTTGATGAAAAACCGTACTAAATTAATTATAAATACAGTAGTTTACTTTTTGTAATGGCAGTAGTGTTTTTTATTCCTTTATTTCTGTTTTTTATTACTTGTGGAGTTTAGCGATTACTTTGTACTTGGTACTTAGTAGCGATTTACTTGGTACGTAATACCAATATAGTTTCAAGTTGTTTGCCACGATATATCTAACAAGGAAAATGCAAATTACAAAAAGATGATGCCTTCAGGTTTTATTTATTTTTATATATCCTACTACTCAGTGGCGTGCCCGGGGTTGGTGAATGGGGCAAGCCCGACATACCTTTTTGTGCTTTTTTATGTTTTTTTGATATTAAAAAAAGTGGTACCTCTTTCCTCTTCAATCTTTAATTTGAAATTTACTGCTTTTTATCGCGCCGGCTTAATTATTTAGATCATCATAACCGGACGAATTCCAAACATTTAAGTCGTTTGAAAAAAAATACAGCAGTAACAAAACAATTTATTGAAATGGGAGCATCCAACCCAGTGAGTTTTATACACTGATCTATCAAATTGTCTTTTATGCTTTTTACTTGTCTGAGAAATAGACAGATCGGGTGTAAGTTTAGGTCCAGAAATTAGTAACTTCTTTAGCTCAAAACTCAAAGAGGAATTAATGCAGTATAGGAACCTTTCCCAGAAATCGAAAAAATAAAGAAATACTACTAGATTCGACCATTGTAATTATAAATGTGAAAGAAAAAAGCTTCGGACGCGTAAAATTTCAAGACCAAATTTACATTAAAAAAAAAAAAATACTTAGTTTTTAAGGTTGTTTTAAAAAAAAAACTAATCTAACCCACCGCCAAATAGATGTTTATGTATTATTTAAAATAAAAAAACCTAACCTACCAAATACATGGGTTTGGCGCTTTTGCGAATGCCTATATCTCGCTTATTTATTGAGACCGAATAAATATTATTGCAGATTCGGAATCAGCGTGGTCAATATAGCTGGTGGCGTTAAAAAATCAACAATCTTGAAGAGGTTCCTATACTGCAATAATACCAACCAACTAACTACGGTGAAGTGAAGTTGCTCTCACGTTGCGATAATTTGACACGTTCGCTTCAACGTCATGGGCATGCCTGGCTTTGGCTTGCATAGTAAAGTCCTCTATATACTTATATTTGTTTTGCGTAATTTGCCACTGGTTAGAGTGAGAGGTACACCGATTTTGAAAGCCGTATTAAAAGCCCATATGTGCGAGCGAGCGAAGACACGTCGGTACATTGCAGCAATCGCTCGCTGCTTTATCGACGTCGCGCGATTGCTGCGAATTTCGCCGCGTGGAGCGAGATGCGTCCGCTAGATAGCACTCGTTTGCGCTAGCAAATTAATTTACTTAATTGGTTTTTTACGAATTGTGTTATTCATTTATTTAATTGTTAATTACGAAGAACAGGCAAGCCGGGCTTTTCGGCTTATATGAAGAGACCGCCACTGCTACTACTATCATAAACGCGAAAGTTTGTAAGAATGTATGTATGGATGTTTGTTACTCTTTCAAGCAAAAACTACTAAATGGATTTTGATGAAAGTTTACAATAATATAGCTTATACGTCAGAATAACACATAGGCTATAGTTTATAAAGACATATAATTTGCCATCACCACGCGGGTGAAACCGCGGGGCGTTCTGAAAAATCACGAAATATCACAAGGGGGAGGGGGGGAGGGTGTAGTGAGATATCACGTGTATGTAGTGAGATATCAATTTATTTTATAAGAATGATCGTCAGCAGATTGCGTGAAGGACGTGCCAGGCGTGTGGATTGTACTTCTGCACAAAGAAGAATGTTAAGGCACATGTTAATACATGTCACAAGTAACCTAATTATACGAGAAATAATAGTGCGAAGATGCCTAATTTTCGTCCTTCACGCATCCTCACGCGACGATCGATCGCTTGATCGAGAGAGATTCTCTGAATAGTGCGCGAAAATGACGTCATCGGTATATAGTGATTTTCATCATCACGATACGAGGAATAAATCCAATCTCCACATAAACCGACAGCGACTTAGCAAAGTGCGATACAGTTTTATTCACCAAGATTTGTCTATCTATAATAAGATTCCAGAGCAAATGAAAAGCCTTGGAGAGGACCAATTTAAAAAGATAATTATACATAATTTGGTAAGAAACTCAATTTATGGTATAAGGGTGTTTGAAAAAGTTTTCAAGTTTATTTTCCATGTTGATGATTAATGAAATGCGTAAAGTTTTAAACATAATGGTATTATGATAGCTGACATTCTAATTTTCATATAATTTATTATACTTCTATTCATTTTTTTTAAAAAAAAACGAAAAATATATATTTTTTGATTATTCTATATAGAATTTTGCATTTCTATTTTAATATATTATTCTCCCTGACTCTTAAATCACATTAGTATATTTTGATTATTTGTATGTAGGCAATTTTGAATATAATATTACAGCCGTGATCACGATAGTTATTAAATGTTTTTAATGATTACATTTTTAGCATTTAATTTTGTGACGCATCCAAGTGTAGGAATGCCTATCTACTGGAGTAGTTGTTTGTATTGTATTGTATTGTATTGAGACCGACGTTGATCTCCAATAATCAGTGACAACAGCTGACGCAATATGCTCATTCACTTGTTAGTGTTGAAGAAAGTCTTGCTAATCCGTGGTCCGAGAACAATCTCCATTAAGCATATTCATCTACCAGTAGAATTATATGTTTTTCACCTGCTTATAATTATATTTCCTTAATTATATGTATGCCAGTCAGAAGCAACCTGCTTCATGGTGTTTAATTTTCCAGAATTAAATTAGATTAAACCTGTATTTAAAGATAATATTATGAACATTTTAATGATAATTTGTACCAAAAAAATACACGTGATTTTAGGTAGAGGAGAGGGGAGTAGTCTAAATCCTCACCACGTATCTCTAGGGGGGAGAGAGGGCTCAAAAAGTAGCAAAAAACGTCACGTGATTAATGGACGACCCCCAAGATTCATATTTTTACACGACGTTGTGGAAGTAAAGGTTTAATAACATGTTTGTCTATATAACATACAAATTACTATATTTAAAACTAAGAATGCCCTAGGAGAGGAAGGAGAGATCGAGGGAAAAACTGGTTAATTCTTGGATAAGTAGTATTTCTTATATTATTGCTGAACAAAAAAAGTGTAATGTGATTAGGGTTCATCTATGTATGTTTTCCGTATTTTATTTCACCATCATTTCTAAACGCCTGAACCGATTCAGAAGTGGGTGGTATTTTTAGAATCGTTATGTCATCCCGAGTGCCATAGGGTGTTAGTCCTATCAGTAACCATTCAAATATTAAGTAAGTAGTTGTCTAAATGTCCAAATGTCAATAAATTAACGTAATAATTTCGTGTTTAGTGTCAAATTAACGGTCTGAGTACATTCCGGAGATATACATATATCTATATGAATAAATATATAAACCACACATATTTCATAAAAAATCCTATAATAAGAATAATTATAAATACAATAGCTCAATTTTTGTAACAGCAGTCGTGTTGTTTATTGTTTTAAATATATTTACTTGGTATTAAGAAAAAAAACATAATATTGAATTTTAGCAGCATACTATGAAAGACAAAGAAATTCGCTGCATATTTTTATTTTTATTTAAATGCACGCGGGAGTCACTAAACAAATATTATATAATTCTAACTTTCGCTGTTTGAGAGAGGTAGTCGCCTTAATATTTTATCCGTGATGCCTTTCCAAAATATGGTGTGCTGATTCGCCGCTGCTCGATAGGGAGCAGGAGTCTTATAAAGTGTGTTCGTTCGGCTAAGCGCGAGATAGAAGCGGCTAAAAGGCACGGCCGGAATTTGTTTATGCCCTCCTCCTGGAGAGCCTTTAACTACCCAATTCTACCATTTCGCCGACGAAGACAGCTCAGCCACGACTAATTAGCCCAGCTTGGCACACGCTTATTAGGTAGGCATGTCTTTAATCTAGCGCCTAATGATATAGGCATTCATTATATGGGGTATTAGATTGTTCAATACCTTGGGGGGAGCTAATGGGCCCTTGCTGAGTTGGCCACGAAGACCCATTCTGTTTCAGGGTCGGCCAACTCACGGGTCAACACCCATCCGATGGCCTCCACGCATGGGGTGCGAGCCTGGGTAGGACACTGGGTCAACCAGTCTCCCCTGGGAACAATCCTCTGGCGCTCCTGGACGGTCTGCGCACCGAGCGGCGCAAGCCAATCGATTGTGCTCTCCGACTAACAATCGGGGGAGTCTGGGAACTGTAAAAGTATTTATTTCCAATACAACCATACAATTGTGTAGGAATGACAGTAATTAATCTTAAACTATTTACTCAATTTAACCAAGAGATGATATACAATATATAACTTTAAACTTACCAATTTACAAAAACAAAGACTATATAATAACAGTTTACAACAAAACAATTAACGGTAAATAATATGTGTTAGATTAAATGACATCTATCGAATTACACTTTAGTGACATCTATCGAATTACACTCGTATATATGCGATGATAATATCACAGAAATAATAAGGAGAGACAGATTGCTATATTATGATATCAATCCTTCTAATCATTAAAGTTCGTAATTATCTTTTATTGAAATTTTATCTGTATCCCTGTGTGGGTAAAGAATTCCAGAGACGGGCTCCATGTACGGAGAAGGGGTGCAAGTAGAAATCACTACTGTGACAGCATTACTTACTGGAAGGGGCGAAACGCTTCAGAATTACTATATCTTGCTCTAACCACGATGTCATTACATATAATACACAAATTTTTAACAAAAAAAAAAAACCGATTCCATTTTTTCCATTTATTTTAGGGAGCCAACCCAAGGTGTAGAATCAGGTCATGCTTACCATAAAAATAAAATAATAGTCTAAAAAAAAACACTAAAAACGCGCTTTTATAAATGCACTTAAAAACCAAAATATCCGGCTTAATCATCAGACCTTGAAACTTAATCGTGGTCAAAGTTCATTACAAGACCTTTCTAACAAGTCCAAGCACGGCTATGATACGATATTCCATAATGGAATGCCTGTGCCTATCTTCCGGCTTCATCATCAGACCTTGAAACCTAATCGTGGTCAAAGTTCATCCCAAGACTTTTCTAACAAGTCCAAACACAGCTACGATACGATGTTTCATCATGTAGTTCCAGTTCATATCTTCCGACTCCAACATCAGATCAGTTCGACAGTACCATATTATTGTATTGTCATCAGAACTACATACAGCTGCCAATTTTCATGACGCTACGATCCTTGGAAGATGGTTAAATTAGTTACCTTAGATTCTATTATATAGTTACATACAGGTCGACCTAATTAAAGCATGTTAAAAATACATTGTCATCGGAATTGAATCAACATGTACATTTTCAACTTCATATGATACAAGTGAATTGATAACCTCCTCCTTTTTTGAAGTCGGTTAAATAACCAAAAAATAGGTTGTTTCACCCCAAGACCTTCCCGACAAGCAGACAAGCCAATTCCCACCTTGCGTTAACCTCCCTAACCTCAATCCTCCAATACCCTCTTCTACTCCCACCAAACGTCCGTTAATTACCATCCCCCACCCCTTCAACCAAGCCTCAGCACCACCCGAGAGATTGGGTCGAATGATTATGATCGTAAATGTATATTTGTAGTCTTTCCGTGGTATTAAGATGGTTATACTCTGATATGATATAAAAAAATAAAAAAATACAAACGGAGCTGCCATGGAATTCACCGACCAAAAATCGGGCCCATCATATATAATTATTACACTTCTGGGAGGTGAACGGTGGATTCCGGACTAACGACCGGCTGTGGTAGGTTTAGGACAGCTGTCTTGCCACATGTGAGCGTACACCTTACCACCCATTCACTCCCCCTTCGAAGCCATAGGATTTGAGATGCAGAAATCGCGGTTTTAGATAATTTTTCCAGAAAAGAGTTGATTATTTTCCTAGAGAGACCAAGATCTTTAAAAAGGTGAAACAAAGATTTAGCTGGCAGGCCACTAGAACCTACTTCCACCGCGTGAATATGAACAGTGAAGCCGTTCCGGGTGACGGCATTTGGGAGATCATGGTATTTATTTATTTTGTACTCGTGGTCTTTTGGGATATTTGATTCCCGTGGTACAGTTAATTCTACGATAAGGACCATCTTCCGAGATAGAGAGTAAAGAGTTATATCTGGACGCAGGGCTGTTCATCCGGAATTTACACTGCTTAGAGACCGAATCGACCTCCATAGTAATTTCTGAAATATGGCGGAAATTAACAACTATTTGTGCCACTTGTAAAGAGATATTCCAACCAAAATTTCACAATGTGATTTATGGCAGCAACGCTTCTATGTACCGATTTTCAGAATTTCACGTTTTTTTATTAAAATATTTCATCCAATATATGAACTTAGAAGACTTTAAGTCGAATATTTCGAGATTGAAATATGATTAGACGATTTCCGCCACAATCGTTTCAACTCTTGCCATGATCAAATGATGACTGCATGCCGAATTTCAGGTCAATCAATTGAAGCGTTCGAGTTCGGGCGTTATCTTGAAGGAATACACACATAGACACACAGTCACAAAGCCAGACTTCGATTTAGATATGATCTTAAGGGGCGAACATATTTATTGGACGCGTCCATCAACCACGGCTTTGATTTTCTAGTCGTGCACATTATCGGTCGTAAGTCGCGGACGTGACGATATTCGAACGTCCGATAGAGATCCGCAAGTTGCGTCCCAAACGACTGTGCGTACTATCAGTCGCGTTCGTAAGCCGCGGCTGACAGACGCTTCCGATATGTTCGCCCCTTTACTCGTCCCAGAGGGGAGGGGGAGCTCAAAATGGATATTTCCGTCTTAATCCAAAAAAAATGCACATTCACAATACTTTCCCTAACTGTTGAGTGGCCGGGAAAGTAAATATAAATTAAATTTTATGAGAAGTACGATGAGTCAGACTAGTAATTTATTTATTTCTTCTCGCCATTTTGTCAAGCGCATCCGGCTTCCATATTTAAATAATCATCGTCAATTTCCGGTCGTCTGTTAACATTCATACCCGGCGTTATCTTTGACGGGCGATCTACACAGCTTCGTAGCGGAGGTTGGAAGGATAATGAAAAGGGAAATTGATCTGAATTTATCACTAGAATTAGCTAGCTACTACCAATCTACCTATTAAAAATAGAGCATTATGTTGGTATACTTGCGTTAATTACGAATATTTGTGTTTTTTCAACTCACAAAACACAATGGAGTACAAAATGGTGGGCCTATTACCAAGTGGCAATATCTGACGACCATACAGGGGCGTAGCTAATGCCGTATCTGCCGTATCAATTATACGGGGCCCCCCAGGCCACGGGGGCCCCAACCTGACCTGACCTGACCTGGCGACCTGAGTAGTATGTTCGAAATATTACAACCGGAGAAACTCCTGTCTTCTTCAAACGAAGAGATAATAAACGCTTCCGGAAAACTTTCGGCTAATTACAGTAAAGACATCTCACTTATTCTATATGACCAGTAACGACTAGGACCTCATGCAAAGAATATTTCAGCAAGGCAAGGGTAATGACTATGTATTCGGCGTTCATATACCAGTGCTTAATGTATGCTAGACAGCACCTCGCAGAAACTGCAATTAATTCAGACATTCACTCGCATCATACCCGCGGTAGCTCCCTTTTATGCTTACCCCGAATACGACTGGCAAAAGTACAGAAAAGCTACTTGTATCTTAGCATTAAATTTTATAATCTACTCCCTACAAAATTTAAACAGCTGGAGGACATAAAATTAAAAAAAAAACATCAAGGAGATGCCGATAGGCCACCCTTTCTATAATCTGGCCGAATTTGAGGGCCATGATTTTTCAAATATTGTGCCCATTTAAATTACTTAAAAAGTAGAGCCTTATTGTCTGATTATTTTATATGGTCTTATATATGTACTTTTAGTTTAAAATGCATAACGTAGATTTAATTTGATTATTTAACATTTTACTGACAATTTGAATATTACGATGAATAATTTTACTACGTATCTTTTCAAATTACTAACTACTTCAAATATTAGGCTTCTATTTTGATTATTTATATTTATAGTTTGATAATCTAGTAGTTAATTGTTGACTACCTATGTAGAGTAGTAACGAGACTTACTACCTAGCACAATTATTTTGACACGTCCAAGAGCGGTCTTTAGCCGTCAATTGGACACGACGAAAATGTAATGTAATGTAATGAAAGGTTTTAAAAACATGCTTAAAATCTGAAATTCAAAAAATTCATTCCATTAAGGAACTCATTGAATTATTGCTGATAAAATTTAATAGTCTTGCATCCAGTTTTCCGGAGGTAATAACAGCATGCTCTTTATTCCTAACCCTTTCAGTTACAACTACAACTGCTGAAAGAAGTTTTTCAAAATTAAAACTGATAAAAAATTACCTAAGAACTTCGATTGGACATGAACGCCTGTCAGACCTGTCACTATTGTCGATAGAGGCAGAAACTTTAGAAAAACTAAAGTCATAATCGGCAAGGTATAAATGGGTTAATAAATCAGTTTGCCGAAAAAAAGGCAAGGAGAAAGTATATTCAATTTGAATTGTTTGTTAAAATTTTGGAAAAAGTGACAGATAGATAATTATGATGAATAAATATGTCTTTTAATTTTATACAAACATTTTTTTTTCTTTTGTGAGAAATATTTACCCTTCCTAAGAGCTCCCAAACAAATTTTTATACGGGGCCCCGCCAAGGCACGCTACGCCACTGCGACCATACCACCTTACCATACCACCATACCACCTTACCATACCACCATACCACCATACCGACCATACCATATTGTGACTAAAAATTGGGCCCGATTGCGTTTCTTTGTGAACTAAAACTGAAATTAGTTAGAGCAATACGTTATTTAGCGGAATATGAAAGGAACGATCGTCGATAAAAACTACCTTTCGAACTTATACTCGTCCGAATAAATTTGAACACATTTCGTGCGGTGCTAGATTCAGATGCTGTAAATTTGGTGGGTAGTTTTAATGCGAAAAAGTGACAGCCGTTCATTTCACATTCTAGCATATTGCTTCTATTAGCGTATTGTCTCGTTCACACGGACTAATTACCGATTTTAGTTCACGAAGAAAGCCAATCGAGTCCGTTGTTGGCAAATTTACATATAACAAGTGTCTTTTACTTTCCTGGCCCACCAATCGATGAGGAGGGAAAGTATTGTTAACGCGTAAAATTATCGTTTCGAGATGAAGAAGGAAATATCCATTTTCAGCCTTCCTGATATGTTTAAAACCATTTCCAGATTGAAGTTTGAGTTGAAATTTGTCAAACGGGCATCATTTGGTCATGGCAAGAGTTGAAAAGATTTTGGTTGAAATCGGCCCACCAGGGGGCGCGCTAGTCATAATTTAATCCCGAAATATTAGACTGATATGCTTGAAGTTCGGTATATAGATACGTCGTAGGGTCGAAACCACATTGTGGAATATCTCTTATACAAGCGACATAAAATAAACCGCCGTTTTTACGAAAATACTATACCATATTGGAAAACAGCCATTTTAAAACCATGGAAATACTACAAATATACTAAATTTACTATTACAAGCACTTAACACAATCACTATTGGGCCGGGAGGGGGTCATCTCACGTGGGGGTGGGGGGAGATAGCCGGGAGGTTGCTGGGGAAATAACATTCAATTATTAGTGCAATTTATCGTATTTTATGTAGGCTACAAAACATAAATAATAAAGAGATATTAGAATGACATCTCTAGGTCTATTTGAACATTAGAGGACGTAATTATTACGTATTAAAGGCTGTATACCAAAGTAAAAATTGACATCTTATGTAAATAACATCAAAGAGCTATGATTTAAAAATTTCTTTATTATGATTGTATATCGTAACGGCTTGATTATAACGCCATATATCGGGTGTTCAGTACATACGAGAATATTAATCAAAATTCATCGAATCTTTTACGCCACGTATATTTTATTTCATTTATTTATTTATTTATTTCAAACATAATTATAAAACACATAAAAATGTCATACCAAGTAATGGTGCGAAGAAACAACGGCCCACATTCACATGACGTGCTAGCAAAATGGTCGGTTTTGTTATTCGCATATGCAAACAGTTTAATAATATTCATGTAATGTTTCTACTACATAATTGTTTAGTCCGTAGCATACTTGAATATAATTCGGTCATCTGGTGTACAAGTGAAAACAAATACATTCAGATGGTAGAGCGTATTCAAAGAAAATTTTTAATATATATTTATTACAGAAAGTACAATATTTATCCATACTTATTTCCGTCCGATTTTGTGCTAGGAATGGTAGGATACAAAAGTCTTGAAACGCGTCGATATATTTCACTAATTATATTTGCATATAAATTAATTCAAGGAACTATTTATTTGCCAGAGATACTATGTAAGTTTGAATTGTACGTACCGGTAAATTACACAGCGAGGAGATCGCATCTATTGTTCAATGTGCCGTACCACCGTACAAATATTTTTGTAGACAGGCCAGTCGGAAGGGTTATAGCTCTTCTTAATTCCTTACCCACAGAAATAGATATTTTTTGTACATACCTTTGGCAGCTAAAAAGGCAACTCCCTGCTATCTCATGTTTATCATAATCTGTCTTTTATTTAGTTTTATATTTTTATGTTTTTTTTTCTTGTTCAATGTTAGCATTAATTTAGTTATGTAGTCATTTATTTTTAGACTTACACTCTAGCTTTAATATTCAAGGGTGAATTGGATTCATCTGTAATGCCCTTGAATACTATTTGAAACTAATAAATAAATAAATTAAAAATAAAAAAATTACCATGCTCAGCGCATACCCAACTAGGCCAAATATAGCCTTTATCTGGGCATACGACTTATTTTCTGACTTAGGTGGAGAAGCCTAACTGACGTAGGTACTCATATAGATACATATACACATACACACATACATATATATATACATACACAAATATATAAATATAACGATCTAAATATATTATTGTATTATTCTTTTGTATTATATTACAATATAGTACATTTTGTTTAATATCTTACCCCGTAATACATGGAAATGACCATGTTTCAAAAGGGATTACGTATAGAAATAGAAATATAGAAATTATATCATTTTATATTGTATAATAGTAAAGTTATGCAGAAATATATATATATATATATATATATATATATATATATATATATATATATATATATATATATATATATATATATATATATATATATATATATATATATATATATATATATATATATATATATATATATATATATAT